>VXBL01009131.1:608289-658256 GCA_013400195.1 Aramus guarauna | reverse complement strand
GGGGGTGTTAAACATAAAGCTGCTGAACTCACTGATTTTGATTGATTAAAAAAAAAAAAAGAATGTATGTCCTTACTTGCATGATTGATCCAATTGCTTGTTATTGAATAAGTTGTGGTTTTTTTCAGGAAGGTTCTTGGGGTTTTTTGTTTGGTTTTTTTGTTTGTTGGTTTGGTTTGGTTTGTGTTTTTTTTTCCATGAATCATGAATGCTCAGCATTCCTGAGCTGTGATGGAGGCAGTTCAGGCTCATGTAGCAAAATAACTGCTAACACCCATTATCAGTATGATTTGCTCCATTTCTGCTGCTTCCTAACCTGGGAACCTGAGAATCCATCCTCGACTAGAGGAGCAACTCCTCATCCCCCAGTCTGATCATATTCAAATACAGACTCACATACCTCAAGAGAATTTGAGGTAATTCTAGATGCTTCCTCACCTGGATCCATACACTAACACCATGTCTTGTCAGGAACAGGCTGGTATTGAAAGGTCAGCATGCTCCTGCCACCTTTTATTTGCTTCTATTTCCCATGCTTAAAACAAAACCAAACCCAAAACCAAACAAACAACTAAGAAAAAAAAAAATTTCCTTGGTTTGAGTTTATGGTGTTGCCTGTGTATAAAGAATTTTGTTAAAATAACTAAGTATGAGTAACTGTTGAACTCTGTGCTAAGGTATGCCTTCTACGTTCCTCAGGTTTGTAAAGAGCAATACTTCAACCATCTTGTAGTAGCCAGTCGTAACGATGTAGACAGGCATTCTGTATCTGTAATGAAAAACAATGGGCGTACAATTTTAGCTCCTGTAATGTGGGCAAAGTCCAAAATTCATGGGTAACGATCTCAAGAATAAAGTATATGGATATCACCCCAAATTTGTTACTAGTTAGTCATGATTATGCTCTCACACAAAGAACCCAGATGTTTCCTTTTTGTTTGTGTAATTGTGAACAGATATTGCTGTCAGACATTGAAAATCTTTTGAAGTGCTCTATTTTTTGTCCAAACAATAAGTCAAGATCAGGAAAATAAAAAATACTAATGTGGGAGAAGATAATCTATGAAAACCAACAAATTAAAACACACTATTTGGAAAAGGCAACCTCTAGTTATTGAAAAAACTCTTAATTTGATGTCTGCATAATGATTTAAATTTCTTATTGATTAAATTTTTAAAAGTAATTTTCCCAACTTTAGCCTTTTGAAATAAGTTGGGTCATTTTCACAGATACTCTAGTGACAAAGATTGTGACATATCAGTGTCCCACCAGAGGGAAATTGTCCTCAGGCTGCAGAAGTCCCTGGACACAAGTATACCACTTTAATCACACAGTAGGAAACTTTCATCCAAAAATAAAGTACAAGGGAAGGAGTAAAGGAACAAAGCTGGAGTCTGTGCCAGACTGGAAGGCAACAAAGTAAACTCTGCAACTTAAATCTATATGGGGAAGGCCTTAAGTACAAACCGAAAAGTGAGTATCAATCACCCTAGAGAGGACAATACACTAAATATGTTCTTGTAGCTGAAGTTCTTCTCAGCTGGGCTAAAACCCGAAATGCTTGTAGTTCCCCTCTTCCTTATTTTTAATGCTTCAGACAGCTGTTCCAATTCGGAAGACAATGTGAAGTTTTAGCTTAGTACAATTTCTGAAAAGCTCATAACTTCCTTTAAATTATATTCCTTCAAACTTAAATGTATATATAAATGTTTTGAAACAAATAAATTCAGTCATACCTAAAATTCTCTAATGACATGTGGTCTCAATAAGACACTTCACAAAATCCTTAACTGACAATTTTTTCTTTTGTGACAGGACAGTTCTCTTTAGTATTGAAGGTGTCCTTCAATAAGATTACCAGCTGAGATGGCCAAACTCAAATTCCTGACCAAACGCAAAAGGAACAAAGGCCAAACACAAAAAGGAAACATACAGAGGGTGGAAGCAAGGTTGGATAACCTGTGAAGAATAAAGAGACAGTGCCCAAGCATCCAGGGATGAAGTTAGGAAAGGTAAAGCCCAAACAGAATTGAAACTGACCATGGATGTCAAAGACAACATGAAAGTTTTCTGTAAGTACATAGGTGACAAAAGGAAGAATAGGGAAAATGGAGGCCTATTGCTGAATCAGACAGGGGATCTGTTTACACAGGATATGGCTGAGATACTGAAAGCTGCCTTTGCCTTGGTCTTTACTAGCAAGACTGGCCTTCAGGAATTCCAGGTCCCAGAGACCAGCAGCATAATCTGGAGCAAGGAAAATGTACTCTTGGTGGAAGAGGATCAGGTCAAGGAATACTAAAGCAAACTGGACACACATAGGTTCATTGGCCCTGACAGAACGTACACACAAGTGTTGAGAGAAGTGGCAGGTGTCATTGCAAGGCCACTCTCAATAATATTTGATCACAGTGATCCAGAGAAGTGCTCTAAGACTGGAGGAAAGCAAACGTCACTCCTGTTTTAAAAGATGTCAAGAAGGACAACCCAGGGAACTACAGGCTGGTTAACCTCACCTTGATGCCTGGGATAGTGATGGAGAAGCTAATCCTGTAAATCACTTCCAGACAAATTCAGGATGAGAAAATCACCAACAGTAGTAAGCGTGGATTCACCAAGGGGAAGTCATGCTTGACCAACCTGATAAACTACTACTGGCCTGGTAGATGAAGGGAGAGCAGTGGATATTGCCTACCTGGACTTCAGGCCTTTGACAGTGTCTCTCAGAAGATCCTCATAGACAAGTTGTTCTTGTATGGACTGGATGAGAGGGCAGTGAGGTAGATTGAAAACTGGCTGAAAGATCAGGCCTAGAGAGTGTTTAACATCTTTGTTAATGACCTGGATGACAGGGCAGAGTGTATCCTCAGCAAGTTTGCAGATGATATAAAACTGGGAGGGGTGGCTGATATGCCAAAGGATCATCCTGCCATCCAGAGGGACCTTGGCATGCTGGAGAAATGGCAGGAACCTCATGAAAATTAAGAAGTACAAAGTCCTGGACCTGGGGAGGAACAACCCCATGCACCAGTATATGTTTGGGCCACCCAGCTGGAAAGCAGCTTTGCAGAAAAGGACCTGGGGGTACTTGTAAACACCAAGGGCAACATGAGCCAGCAATGTGCCCTTGCAGCAAAGAAGGCTAACGGTATCCTGGGCTGCATTAGGCAAGTATTGCCAGTAGGTCAAGGGAGAGGATCCTTCCCCTCCACTCAGCACTGATGAGATCACACCTGGAGTGCTGTGTCCAGTTTTGGGCTCCCCAGTACAAGAAAGACATGTTCATACTGGAGACACTCCAGTGAAGAGTCTCAAAGATTTTTAAGAGACTGGAGTATCTCTCACATGGGGAAATGTTGAGAGAGCTGGGACCGTTCAGCCTAAAGAGAAGGCTCAGGGGGATCTCATCAGTGTATAAATACCTGAAGGGAGGATGCAAAGAGGGCAGAGTCAGGTTCTGTTCAGTGGTGTGCAATGACGGGACCAGAGGCAATGGGCACAAACAAACACAGAAGGTTCCCTCTGAACAGCAGGTAATGCTTTTACTGTGAGGGTGACCGAGCACTGGCACAGGTTGTCCAGGGAGGTTGTGGAGTCTCAATTTTGGAGATATCTAAAATCTGTCTGGACATGGTCCTGTGCGACTGGCTTTAGGTAGCCCTGTTTGAGTAGGGGGCATGGACAACATGACCTTCAGAAGGTTCCTTCTGACCTCAACCATCTGTGATTCTGAGATTCTGTGAAATACTGAAAGAAGACAAAAATTAATGAACACATAATAATTGTTAGATGGGAGAAGAGAGGTGAATATTTTATTTATTGAATGGATTACATCTTTCTCTCTTAAAAAGCCACAGTTTCATAATCTATTTTAATTATGCAGAATTACTCTGGCAATCCCAAAAAACTTAGCATGGCTCCAGCAGTTTCTGGCAAATTGCCAATATTCAAAATTTAAACAGGTTTGGCTCAAATTGGGATTCTTTAATTCAGTTTCACCAGAAAATCAACCTGTTCCTGCATTGCTGAAATATCGCTATGTTCAACCTTTCAAGAAATTTTCTGGATGAAGTGAAAAAACACTGTTTATCAAGTTATGTAAGAAGGCCCTTGGCTTTGATAATATAATATATTGCATGCGCAGAGCTGATCTTACCTAACATTTACTCACCCATCAGTTCACTTGCACTGGAGTCTGCACTTCTAATATCAGCATTCACAAACCCAATCTAGTAAACAGATCATCACAGGACTGTCACTCTCCAGGGGCTGGAACAATAAAAATACAGCCAGAATCTTCAGGTAGAGGCAGGTGAATTATTTTCACACATACATATGGAAATATCAGATCAACAAAAGAAAAATCTAGGAACATCACTAGAAGGCTTCCTGACATTGCACTGATGCTATTGAGTAGTTCATCTGAAAGGCAGAACACTGGGAGACATTCCAGATTTAGACTGAATTTGGTTATTTTGGTTTTAAGGCATTATTTGTGCATATCTTGACTATATTCACACTAAAAAAAAATATTTTTTGAGCCATTTAGAAACAGAACAAGTTTCTGAAAATAAGATTTGATAAGGAAACATTTCCATTGCCAAAGAAGAATAATGTATCTATGGGACTGGGACAACTCCTACAGCCCACCAGAAACACCCTGTGTAACAGTAGTCCTTCAAATGAAGAGACTAAGGGACCAAGGCTGAAATCCCAGTGTAAGTATATATTTCATTTACACTAAAATAATAGTTAGGCCTTATGCTGATTAACTTGAGGCATCAGGATTACAAGGGTGTCGTGGTTTAACCCCAGCCAGCAGCTCAGCACCACACAGCCGCTGACTTGCTCCCCTCCANATCCCTGTGTTATCAGCACTGTTTCCAGCACAAATCCCACACACAGCCCAATACCAGCTACTATGAAGAAAATCAACTCTTTGCCAGCCAAAACCTGCACAAGGGGAAAGCATTTTCACAGCCTGCCCATTAGGGGGAAATGAAGATGCACTGAAGATGTCCACACATTACTATGGGCATCACCGAAATATTTATATTTGGGTTTCCTTGATTGATTTTTTGTGACTGTACCTACTGAACCAGGGCACAAGGCTGGCAGCTCCTGTGGGCCAGGAGTGGTGGGGGCTGCCCATGGAGGCCCTCAGGGCAGGGCCAGGCAGCCCGGACCTGTCCCACCGCCCCAGCCAGGCACAGGGCAGCCGAGGCACCAGGTCAGCCCCAGCCCCGGACATCAGGCACCTCCCTGTGGAGGGGCAGAGGCCAAGCCAGAACATGGGCTCATGGGTGGGCCAAGCTCAGCAGGGCTTGTGGCAGGGCTGTGGGGAGCTGGACACTGACCCTGCTATGGCATTGCTGGGGCAGGGGCTGATGGCCCTGGGGGGATGAAATGGTGTCCTTGGACATGGGCAGGGTGGAGGGAGACCCCAGGGGAGGGGGTCAGGGACAGCCAGGGCTGGCTGTGCCCTCAGGAACCACGGTAATAGCATAAAACTGATGAAGTTAAATGTCATGAATAGTAAACGGGCTCACCAGTAATGCCCCAGACAGGCTCACACTTCTACAGAGCTATCAAAACCAGGTCAGGATCCATAAGAGCACATTCAGTGCACATCAAAGGCTCCCGCAATAGCTTTACTATCCCTAAACTCCCAAACATCTGTAGTGCTGCAGCCAGTCCAGCAGCAACCTGCGCTCAGGAGAGTAGGTCCTTGGTGCTGGCGGGGCATTGCTGCGAAATCAGCATGTCGTGCTCGTCACAGCTCTGCTGTGACAGAGATCTCTTCCTCTGGTGCTGCCTCTGCAGACGCAGTAAATCATTTTCCCTGGCTACTGTTTGTGAGAATGAAGCCAAGGGAAAACTTTTAAGTTGTTACGAGGGTGACAATTCCTGGCACAGATGAGTTATAGTACAGTAAAAAGAGCCAAGAAGCTGGTTTATGCGCTATTCTGAACAGTGATGGATATTCTGCACTAAGTCGTGTTTAGAGCTGAAGGGAAAGAAAGCATTTGCCATTTTCTCCTCTTATTACTTCTTCATTTGAAAGTCTCTCCAAATTAAAACTCATGTATAACATGCATAAGGTGTGTACAGCACCTACGTTGTATAGAAAAGTTTACTTCGCATCCATATTTCTTCCATTAGAATTAGTTGACTATTCCTTTTTTTACATTAGTATTTTTTTATTGTTATACTGATTTAAAAAAATATTCAAGCAAGTAGCAAAAGAGGATTTGCACATCTTATTAATGCATTACATTTCCATTAGTAGAGGGACTCTGGAGACACAAAACAACAACATACCCATCTTTACCAGACAGTTCAGTGGGCTAAAGGTCCCTTTTTGGTAGATCTGGCTGTTATGATTCACCTTCTTAAGCCTGTAGCCAACTTTACCCATGCTGATGAAGACAAATTGTGCTCACTTAGACCTAGAAGTCTCCTTCCTAGACCTTGCTCTAGAACTGTCATTGGTTTGACAGTATAGCTTTAATTAAAGTCAAACAGTAGGAATGGCAGACTTATGTATGAGTGGGCAAGATGAGAGAAAATGCAAAAAAACTATTAACTTATTTCTCCCACTTGTCAGGTAGGAAGTTAAAGTGCAGTGATTCAGTGGCTCTATTTTCAACCATATTTTCTTATTTTCTACCAAGCACATCCTCTCTTGAGCACCATCCAAATCAAATATTCTAACAACCAGCACAACTTTATCCGTCTATAGCAGGGTATCTTCCTCTATTTTGATTTACTGTAGAATTATAAAATGCAGTTGAATCTTGGTTACTTGAAATTCAGTGATGCAAAATCATTCCTTATTTGAAACAGACTTCTGTTTAGCAGTGAACTACTAAATCTTTGTTTACCTGAAGTTAAGGTTTCTGATAATTCTAAGTCTAACATAAAAAACAGCTAGTAAAATTTAGAATATCAATAATAAAAATATCTGGGAAAAATTTTCCTTAATCCTCTGAAGCAAAGTCATGGGACTTTGTTACAGCTAACTCCACACTTTCTCACCCTCCCACTCTTTGATATGACAGGTGAAAAACTAATGGCTGATATTTAAAACCTTCTCTCTGGCTGGCTATTTTTTGATGCCACCCACCTTTCTTTGCACTTAACATCAAGAAGAAGAGTGAGTGGACTTTAAAATTTGTCCAGCAGGGAGTGAAAAATGTGAGAAAAAGTCTTCTAGAGACTTCAACTTCTTAAAGTAATTTACC
The DNA here is from genome assembly GCA_013400195.1 of Aramus guarauna. NCBI lineage: Eukaryota > Metazoa > Chordata > Aves > Gruiformes > Aramidae > Aramus > Aramus guarauna. The sequence goes on along the minus strand of VXBL01009131.1, from coordinate 651,011 downwards.
TGTCCTTGAACAAACTGACTGTAAACCCTCACTTGGAGATTACATTACACAGATAAACTACCTTACATCACATGCACCCTGGGTTTTTGTCTGGTATATGTTTGTGTATTGGTTTTTCTTTTTTTAATAAAATCAATCACTTCTATCTGATTTCAGAAAATTGTAGCAACCCACCTGTGCTGTGAAACAGCTGTACAGTCACAGAAAGGAAGAAAAATGATCAATGTTTTAAGCTACATGCTGGCTCACTTAATTACTATTGATATAAAGAAAAGCATGTTAGTTTTGTCACAAAAATCATGACTTTCTCAAGAAAGGTATTTTCTACTCTTCCATGAGCCTTAAAGAAATGGTACTAGTGAAAATAAGGGCATAGTAGCAGCTATTCCCACAAACACCTGTCAAAATTTGGGATGCAAACATGGATTTTAATTTTGCAGCATGAGGCTATTTCCAGTTTTAAAGATTATTTGGACTGTTTTAAAGTTTCCTCCTCATCTTCTGTAAGTTAGAGCATTGGTTGTTGGTTTTCTTTACCATGTTGCCCTAATTTTAAAGCTCATTAAGCTCACTTCTAGCTTTCCAATTTACTTTAATTGAATCATTCCTAAATTTACAACTGTGGAGTCACTGAAAGGGGCTTATAAAGAAAGGTAGTTGGTGGGTATTTGTGTTCCTTTTTTTTTTTTAATTTCTCTTTCTTGATATTCTGATACAACTCCCCTCCCTTGAGTAGTTGCCTCACAAATAGCAGAATAAGAATATTCCTTTTTCTTTCCCCTCAAGCTCTCAAGAAATTGAATCAGCAAGACCCAAATAGTTAATAACTTTTTGATATATTTTTTCAATCATTTTAAAAAACCCTCATGCTCACTTTTCACTGACAGTTTTGCCACTGCTGTCAAAGAAGGAAGACGTGACTAACAGTTTGGGGTTTTTTTACTCTTTATCCAAAGACAAATTTAGCTTTCTATTTCTTTCTTAGTCTGTGTTGAACATACATTCACCAGTGGGGTAGAGAACCCCTATAGATGATTATTAAATTCCTTAAACTCTGTGAAAATATCTTTACATGTTTTATATTTGTATCATCAGTAAGATTATTTTGTGAATATGGAATGACCAGTATGACAAGAATACATGGAACAGAGCAGTTTTTGTGACCAAAAGTGCCTGAAACTTGCTGACTCAATAGGGAGCCATTAGCAACAATTAGAACAGTATCACTCTCAACTAATATTTTAAGTATCTTCTTTATATTATATATATAAATATATAATATATTTATATTATAATCTATTTATATTATAATTTATAATCTATATATATATAATCATCTAGACTAAGAAGATAAATCATAGAATCACAGAATCATAGAATGGTTTGGGTTGGAAGGGATCTCAAAGATCATCTAGTTCCAACCCCCCTGCCATGGGCAGGGACACCCTCCACTAGATCAGGTTACACAAAGCTCCATCCAGCCTGGCCCTGAACACTTCCAGGAACTTCTCTGGGCAACTTGTTCCAGTGTCTCACCACCCTCACAGGAGAGAATTTCTTCCTAATATCTAATCTAAATCTACACTCTTCAGTTGAAAGCCATTACCCCCTCTCCTATCGCTACCATTGTAAACAGTCCCTCTCCAGATTTCTTGCAGGTCTCTTCAGGTAGTGGAAGGCTGCTATAAGGTGTCCCCGGAGTCTTCTCCTCTCCAGGCTGAACAAGCCCAACTCTCTCAGCCTGTCTTCACAGGAGAGGTGCTCCAGCACTCTGATGATCTTTGTGGCCCTCCTCTGGACTTGATCCAACAGCTCCATGTCCGTCTTATGTTGGGAACCTCAGAGCTGGCTGCAGTACTCCAGGTGGGGTCTCATGAGAGCAGGGTAGACAGTGAGAACCACCTCCCTCGACCTGGTGGTCACGCTTCTTTTGATGCAGCCCAGGATACAGTTGGCTTTCTGGGCTGCAAGCACACATTGCTGACTCATGTTGAGCTTTTCATCAACATGAAAGTTTTCATCAACAAGAAGTCCTTCTTCTCAGGGCTGCTCTCAATCCATTTTCCACTGAGCCTGTAGGTGTGTTTGGGATTACACTGACCCATGTGCAGGACCTTGCACTTGGCCTTGTTGAACTTATGTGGTTCACATGGGCCCACCTCTCAAGCCTGTCAAGGTCCCCCTGAATGGCATCCCTTCCTTCAAGTGTGTCAACGACACCACACAGCTTGGTGTGGTCAGCAAACTTACTGAGTGTGCACTCAATCCCGCTGTCCATGTCACCGACAAAGATGTTAAACAGTGCCAGTCCCAGTGCTGACCCCTGAGGAACACGAAGTACTTGTCGATGGCGAGAAGCAGGCATTCACAGAATTTGATTCATTTAATGTGTTTCAAAAGTATTTATTTTGGTTTGATGAATCATGCTTTGGAGATATTTATAAGACAGAAGGGCAGACTTTCACACAAGTCTAGACAAGCAGATCCCTTGTTTTCTGAGGATTAAGTGTAGATGACATGGATTGTATCTTGCTGATTTGAGCAACTCCTTGAAGCTTTTCTCATGCATCCAGAATCATTATAGGACCAATTATTATACGTGGAGGCAGATGTACAGGGTGTTTTTTCCTTTCTCTGCAGCAAGTAACATTTTCAACTATTTTCACCTACTAAATTTTCCCTCACGGCAGTGACCTACAACAGAGTTTATGTCATCAGTCTCTCTTGTTGACTTGTTGAAATTTTTTGTTATGACATAGTTTCTAAATGTCTACAAATGCAGGGACCTGAATGCGATGGCATAAGTAGTCATTTCAAGTTTAAAATTTTTACATTTACATGATTTTGGGGGTGATTGGAGGGAAAATGTTACAGATCAGTCCTTAGGGACCAAATAAGTGGTCAACCAAATCATAACATATACAAAAAATATCAATTTAATACTGCTGGTTTTGTTGGCATTTTCTCATTAAAAGAATGTTTTCATTGATAAAGTATTTTTTTTTTTCTGCTAGGGAAGAAGGAAAGGAGAGGAAAAACACAAAATAAAGGAAGAGAAAGATAACAATAGTATGAAACATTATGGCCACTGTAAGTGGTCATGTTGAAAGAACAGGGACCAGAATCATAATTTATAGGAACCAGAAAGGTGGAATTGTAAAGGGTATAAGAGGTTGCTTAGGGTGAGAGGAAACCTTGAGAAAGAATCAAAGTAGAAGGAAAACAGCTAGAGATGCCAAATAGATTACGATCTTAACATAAAACCATATGTGGGTTCTGTAGAACCGGTTGGCGGCTGTTTGCTGACTCAGGAGTGAACAAGCGGTAGCAATGGACTTGTGAAGAAAGTAGAAAGCATTGAGCTTAGCCATTTTACGTGTGGTGAGTCAGAAGAATTTAGCAACAGTCAGAATGTGGGAATGCCCGACTCAATTACTGGCTTGAATAAACCTAGTACAATTGCTGGGGATTGCAGGATTGCACCCATAATCACAGGTTTCGCCATCAGGATTACAGTCTAGAAACTGCTTCTCCAAATTAGTCTTGCATTTATGTGGTCATGTTTGTTTTGGCACTGCAATATGCATACAATGTACTACATATTGCTGCCTTTAAGTCTTTTTAACAACTACATTATTCGTGGCTTTTCTGAAACATTATTCTAATTGAGTCCAATTCTTTGTTAAACTGCACACTTCTTTATTACAAGCATATCTAGCTCTGTGATTTATCCATGATATAATTGTGTTGATGAGTTGTAAAGGACAATGAAATTCTCATGTTGAAGTATTTGATTTATTCCTTTTATTCCTCTAGGCCTTTCAGTCAGCCAATATGACATTTGTTGTCTATTTTTTAGCACCTGTATTTCATATTGATGCTATGAGATGTGTAAAATTGTTGCATTTTAGAATTCTTACTAAATTAAATCATATTTCTTGTTGTTTATTGTAACTGGCAATAAGAATATTGGCCATTCTACTTATAGCTAATGATCAAAAAAGAAAACAAGTTAAAAACATGTATTTAGTACACAAACTGGAGTTCATCTTTAGTCTAAGTCTAATCTGTAGTTAATAAATATGATACAGATGCTATTAGAAAAGTAAAATATGTATTCAAAACCTGCTACTATGTTCTTATTTTGGTTTTCCTCAACCATTATGTTATAAAACATGCTGTTAGGCAATTTTTTTTTTTTTTCTTTAAATGGCTAAACTGCATAGAACAGCCCATTCCCAAGTACAATAGTTGTTCTGTTTTGCCATATCTTCATCTTTTCTCCTGCCTTCTCCTGAGACCCTTTTCCTTCTTCTTGCTCATCACCTTGGAATCCTGTTCTGGTCAATGACATACCATTTCATTTAGCTGAATTGACTCCCAGTGACACCAGATAAGAAGCAGAACTAATTCATGGAAGTAGAAGATGAAATCCAGCAAGAAAGAGCAAGAGTAGGTGATAGCAACAAAAGTGGGACCTGACTATTTTAATCAAAGTTTGACCAATTTTGCTCCAGTTGTAGTGTGAAACCATGGCCAGACTGCCTTCACCACCTTCTTCTTCCTAGTTTCATAGTGTGTATTCCTCAGGATCTTCAGCACCTATTTCTTATTGTGCATAAACAATCAAATATTTAGAAAACTGGGATACATATGGCCAAGGCATCATTTGGCCAGGAGAGATCTGGTAAAGGGTGTCATGTTTCAGTTAATTTAAACTAATGTATGCAGAAGTATTTATGCAAGTATTTACACTGAGAGACCGCTAGCCGAGAATATTAATAATGCTGGAATCAGGAACTTAGGAGACTTAGTTACAAGTCTCTTCTTTTGTGACATCCAAAGTAAGTGCCTTAACCACAGTTATCTTCCTTTTTAAAGATGTCAGAAGAGTGCAGGTTTGTCCTATTAGGGAAGGAGAATGGAACAAAAATATCAGAAAGTTTCAGTGAAAAAGAGAAAAAACACCCTACTTTTCTCTGTTAATAACACCTACACTTTTCATGGTTTATGCCTCGACAACCCAGGTTTTGTCGGTAAAGTTTTCAAGAGCATTCATACATTCATAAAATATGACTTAAGCACTATAAAAAATATAAATCCTAAGAGCTGACTGAAAGGGTCTTTAAGCTACTACTGCTATTTTCAATAACTCTAGGAATAATGGAATAATTTCAGAAACTGGAAGAAATTTAATGTTGCACCAGTATTTAAAAGGGATAAACAAGATAACCTGTCTAAAGATATTCTGTCAGACTGATCTTGACCCTAAACAAAATAGTAGAACAGATGAGGTAAGATTACATCAATAAATAATAAAATATTATTAGTGCCATTCAAACTAGTCTTCCGGAAAATAGATTCTGTCAAGTTAACATGATTTTTTTTTCTGGTGGGATTACAAGTTGAGTAGACAAGCTAGCAATATTAGTGTATATAACCAAAGCCCAGACAAACCTTTGACTGTGTATCTCAGGACATTTTGATTAAAAATATAGGATGCTACAAAGGTAACACAAGGAACAGCACATATATTATCCATTAACTAAGTGACAGAGATCAGAGAAATCATCAAGCAGGTATGCTTTTAGTGTGATCCCATTGGTAATGCATTGGTAATATATTTTAATGAGGTTTTATCAATGACCTGGAAGATAACATAAAAATGCCATTAATGAAGTTTGTAGTGATCGGGAAGTGTTACAGCTTGGCAAACAATAAAGAAGAAATGTTCCTGACAAAGGGTGATCTTGATTGCTTGATATGTTAGAAGTTTGCAAACAGTATGTGTTTTGATTTGAACACGAAAAAAAAAAATATTGAGACCAAAGAATGAAGGGCATAATGCTAACAGGAAAGGAGATGCTAACACCGGAAACAGTAATTCTGAGAAGATCCATGGTAATGAGCTCAGCTTCACGTGCAACCCCGTGTTTTGAAAGCCTAACAAGACACTTGAATTTAGTAACAAGGGGGTACTGAGCAAGTGTAAAGAGTCAATAACACTTACGTATTTGTCCCAAAGTAAACATTACCGGAATACCCAAGTAAATTCCTATGCCTGCAGTTCAAGAAGGATTGATATTTGGAAAGAGTTCAGAGAAGATTTGTGAGAATAATTAGATTATAAGAAAACATGACTCATAGTAAAAATAAATAAATAAAAAATAATAATAATAAAAAAAAAACAACAGGCAGTGTAATCACTTCATTAAAGATAAAAAGAAGGTAATGATGTGATCCTAGTCTATATATACTTATGTGAGGAAAAAAAAAATAAAAAGGTTTATTCTAAAGGTCATGGTCTAGCTAAAGTAATATCTAATTCAGGCTAGCCCAATGTCCTGTGTCATAGGTCAAGGTAGTTAACCACACTGGCCCTTTTTGAACATGTAATCTATGACTCCTGCACAACTAATTATTTCAAACCAAGTGGAATTAGAAGTTGGATTTTAATAATTTGAAGTAAGGTTATATATGGTTATATAAGTTGAGACAGACTTCTGTAAAAGATTGTATCTTCAAAGGTTTGTCTTGACTGAGATAGGACCTTCCAAGCAGGAAGAAAACTGAAAGTTTTGTTAAACTGTAGGAATAATGAGGCTTAGTTATGGATGACATACCTCAACTATATAGAGAAAAGGACTAATCTTTTTTTTAGGAAGCGGAAGAATATCTGTAAAAGATACTTTTCTGGTTTTTAATCAGACTGACTTGTTTTTTTGTGGGTTTTGGGTTGGTTTTTTTTTTTCAGTTAAGATCTAATACTTAATTCTTTAAGATAATTAGGAATCAGAAAAGCAGTTCAGTTAAAATATGAAATGAATCACCTCTGTCTCAGATTTCAACCAAACATGGATGACCATGTGAAGAATGAGGTCAGGGCAAATGCTTCCTTAGTTTAAAGAGAACAAGTAATTCATATTCCTAGCTCTGTTCTGAAAAAAGAGAGTAAAAATAACAGTCACAGCTGCTGCCTGAAATACAAGCACAGTTGCATGCAGATATACACAGGCAGCTTCAGAGAGAAATGCAGCATTGCTTCTGCAACAACGGACAAATGGCTAGTCATATCACTCAATAAGCTGCAATCACTGTGCCAAAGAGGATACATACTGATGTTCAAAATGTTGCAGTGCACAAAAGACAACAGTGAGAGGAAGGACAATATCACCATCAACTATTGGTCTGTCATAGGACACTGCTTAACTACTTACCTGTCTTAGCATACGTTGCTTTATGGTTAGAAAAGCTAAACTGACATTGATTAAATTCAGTTCTTTCAACTGCCTGAACTGTATGAGTGGAGAACCAGTCAGAGATGTCTGCAGAAGGAAGTGTCACATCCATGAACAGTTGATGATGAGTCTGGGCTCTTGTTTAGGTGGGGAGAGGCAAAAGGAAGAAGCAGCTGATAAGCATTCGAACTTCTGACTGCCTTATCCAAGTCTCTCTGGTCTGGAAGCCAGACTGGAAATAACTCAAACAGGATTTCTTGAAAGATTTCCAGAAGCACTTGGTTTTGGCTGGGTCAGTAGTGCAGCAAGAATAGCCTTTCTGGGATATTTTGGTATTGCTGTTTCCTGTCTCAGACACAAACAGAACATTTGGTCTTCTCTCTTCTCCTCCTCTTCTCTTCTCTTCTCTTCTCTTCTCTTCTCTTCTCTTCTCTTCTCTTCTCTTCTCTTCTCTTCTCTTCTCTTCTCTTCTCTTCTCTTCTCTTCTCTTCTCTTCTCTTCTCTTCTCTTCTCTTCTCTTCTCTTCTCTTCTCTTCTCTTCTCTTCTCTTCTCTTCTCTTCTCTTCTCTTCTCTTCTCTTCTCTTCTCTTCTCTTCTCTTCTCTTCTCTTCTCTTCTCTTCTCTTCTCTTCTCTTCTCTTCTCTTCTCTTCTCTTCTCTTCTCTTCTCTTCTCTTCTCTTCTCTTCTCTTCTCTTCTCTTCTCTTCTCTTCTCTTCTCTTCTCTTCTCTTCTCTTCTCTTCTCTTCTCTTCTCTTCTCTTCTCTTCTCTTCTCTTCTCTTCTCTTCTCTTCTCTTCTCTTCTCTTCTCTTCTCTTCTCTTCTCTTCTCTTCTCTTCTCTTCTCTTCTCTTCTCTTCTCTTCTCTTCTCTTCTCTTCTCTTCTCTTCTCTTCTCTTCTCTTCTCTTCTCTTCTCTTCTCTTCTCTTCTCTTCTCTTCTCTTCTCTTCTCTTCTCTTCTCTTCTCTTCTCTTCTCTTCTCTTCTCTTCTCTTCTCTTCTTTCTCTTCTTTTTCTTGCTTTCCTCCCTTCTTCTCTCCCCTTCCCCCCCACACTACTTTTAACATTTCCAAACAGTTCAGGCTGTGGTTCAGCTAGAGGTTAGGACAAAAGCTTGGATCAATCCCATTTCTTTGGTTGAAAGAGTAACCAATTGCCTTACATGCTTCCTAAAGAAGACTGCTACACACCAAAGTCCAGGAATCTACAAAGAAATAAGAACAGTTGGTACAGGAAGGAAAGGGGAAGCTGAATAGTATATTTCAGGAAAATATATTTCTTTTTCTCCTTACGACTACTGTATATACAGAGACGCATATGTATACATTTGTGTACACACGCGCACCAGATTCTATCCTCAGCTATGCATACACTGTTCCCATTGAAGCATGGAAGCCACACACATACATCTGAGGGCAAAATGTGGACCCAACAGCTGGATGTTTTAATGGAGCCGCATTAATTACAGAGCTCAATGACCACTGCATACAACTGAAACTCTGACCACACTTTGCAGATCAGCTTTGTAGTGCTGTTCCCGGCTCCTGGATGGCAGACAGCAGTGTCTGAGTGAAAAAAAACCCACAATTTTGAGAATTCTCACCTGTTCTTTCTTTCCTTGCACACTAGCATTGGTACCCATCCTTCCTTTGCCAAGGGCTGATAGTTACATACATGGCCACACACAAAGCCTGCCTGGAAGCCAAAAAACTCATAAACCAAGCACTGTAACCTACTTTGCTGGCAGTACTTAGTGCTATGGATGCAACTGGGATAGTGGTGTTGCTGACTCGGCAAGACTTTCTTTAGCCGCTTCTGTTAACATTTCAAGGTTTGGCTGTCACAAGACCTTCCCAGCTGCCTTCTCTCACTGGCTTGGTTCAAAGGCCCAAGTGGATTTACTGCTTATAGACTGGTTTTATTTTGTCTGGTGTGTACATACACGCACACATAGCTGCATTTATTGAGATGAAAGTGGTCTGTTCACACATATCCTTATAAACAGTTAAGCAAATGAAAATCAATTTCCAAATCGTGATAATAAAAAATATGTTAAAATTATAAAAATTATATGACACTATTAAGTACTGGGAAAAAAAAATATATAATGAAAAATCTGTGGCATAAAATTAATACATAATAAGTGTTCTGTATTTCTAGGTGTTGTACAAGGCCTTAGGAAATGCTCACCTGAAAAAAAGGCAATGTGCTTTTTTGGCACAGAAAAGAATCTGACATCATACATTGGATTCTAGCCCCACCTTTGGTGTCTTTGACAAAAAACATGCATCTTAGCCTGAAAGTCTAGTGGAATTACAGCAGGTTGAATTTTGCTTTCTGTGATTCATTAACTACTTGTTTACCTCTTCCTTTGTTTTAATGCAGAGCAAAAAAAAGTCCATTCTTGGGTGTATCATCTTAAAAATAAAGGAAATACAAATTACTCTTCCCCCAAGAATCTGCACCATTGCACAGCAGTTGAAGAGTTACTTTCTAACAGTGCATCATTAATTTTGCTTTATTTGCCCAGTGCTGAATACACCTTTGGAAGGTGGAAGACAAGGTAAAAGTGCCTTTAGAATACAAATAATTAACTTGGCTTATTTCTTTACAAATAAAATTGTGAGTCAGAAAGACTGACTACATTTTACCAGCTGGAAATCCTTCCCTACAATGCCGAGAGGGAGTAACATTGCTAGCATCAAAAGGAATGAGACAACAAGGGAAAGCATTGCCACCGCAAAAGCATACCACATCAGGGGACATCTGCAATTAATAACAGGTTTTGAAGGTAATTAATTCAATTGTGATTTTGATTTTTGTCCCTGAAATTTTGCAAGAAGATTTGCAACCTCTTTTGATTTATTGACCCTAGAAAATATCCAGTGAATGAACAGACTCCACTACAGGAGATTCTGTAGCCCTAGGTTGAAAATCTTGCTCTATTTTGTAAATTAAAAATAAATTATAATGTCATAATTTGCTATGAAATAAAAAAAAAAAAAAAAAGAAAAGAAAAACCTACACCCACACCACAGAAACAGTGGTATTCCAGTAAGGAATGAAGCTGTGTTTTTCACAGCAAGGAGTAATACCCAATGCAATTAAGTAACAAAAAAATAATAAAAGAATGGAAGACAGCTATGAAGCACTTGCAGCTGAGATATTTCCATTTGCTTGATGTAGACCTTGTATTCCAGATGCTCACTTAGCCCTCACCCTCACCCTCAGTTCTTTCATGGGTGAGATTCACTCATTCACTTCTGTTCTCTATGCTGTTAATGGAAAATGTCATCCCTTGAACCTGTCTTTGTGTAGCTAAGGTTCTCTATTTTCTTTTGCCTTCTTAATATAACTCTCGGCCAGTGATGAGTACACCTGGACTCTTCATCTCTTCACACCTCTTTCAGTCTTCTTTAGACAAGGTATTTGTACTTGTTGATTTGAAAAGACAATGAAGAGAAAAAGAGAAACAAATGGAACAGAGTCTGCTGAACAAATGGATTTCACAAATCATATTCCTTTGCTGATATTAGCTAAATGCAACATAGATTTGTTTAAATAGTGTTACTTTTGAAGATATATTTCCTAAATGTTTTCTCAGGCATGTCACAGCGCAGATTCATTAAATACATGTTCCTCAACTTCATAATTTCCAGGATATGAGAACCTTTGTTCTCAGGCTGTAATCTTTAACATTAAAAACCTGATAATGAAGTCGTTTGGTTTCTGATATAGCTCTGCAAAGAAAAACCAAAACAAACAAACAAACAAAAAAATAGTTGCCGGTATTTTAACAAAACTTTTTAAGAAAATTGCATTTTGAAACAATGTATGCAGATATACTGAATGTATCTAGAAATACTGAGAAAATTCACTTTAAAAAGAATGTCATCAAACTTTTTAATCTTGGTAGAGGAAACTAGGTTAAAAATAGCAAAATATTTATAGTTAAATTCTTTTGCTTGCCTTTTTGCCTTACTTTTCTCCATGGAATATAGAATCACAGAATCATAGAATGGTTTGGGTTCATCTCAAAGATCATCTAGTTCCAACCCCCCTGCCATGGGCAGGGACACCCTCCACTAGACCAGGTTGCCCAAAGCCCCATCCAACCTGGCCTTGAACACTTGCAGGGATGGGGCCTCCACAACTTCTCTGGACAGCCTGTTCCAGTGTCTCACCACCCTCATTGTGAAGAATTTCTGTTGCAGTGATTGCACATGTATAGAAACACCCTCTGCTGTACTTTGGATAATTCTGCTGAAGATATGGTTATGTGTGAGCAGGGCAAAGCCGTGTAGAAATATCCATGTTAATTTTAAATTAACTACCTTAGATACTTGGGCAAGAGAGTTTCTTTAGTGGGATGAAACACTCGGGGAAAAGTCACTGTCTTACAGTACACAGATTAGCTCATTTAGGACTGATTCCTATGGCTTAGTTTAGCACTGCCTGCTCTGAATTTACATTTTATGAATTTAATGCTTCAATGGACAACCCTTAAAGTATAACTTCCTATAGCTTGGTCCAAGTCTGCTCTGTTTAATTTCAGTTCAGAATGTATGAAGTTTGGACTGCATCAAATATCTTAATGCAAAAGACAGCACATATCACTTCTAATAGGACAAAAGAGAGGATACTGCCTGCCTTGCAACCTGGTCAAGAAGATGAAGGAGCAGATGGCAAAGAGATTTGCTGCACCGACTATCTGCTCTAACCTCACTCTCCAGCAGCAATGGGTTCATGTTATACTGCTTTATGATTTCACTATATATCAGCTGCTCCTTGTATCTAGAAATTCTGCAGCTAGACAGACAATAGGGATTTTCAGTTCAATATTTTAAATATTGCTATTTAAATTAAGTGAATTTTAATTCAGCAGCTGAGATGGTCAGGAACAATGCAACCAAGTCACTGACATTTCTGAGCAATTGCCAATGTTCTCACCACCTGCTGAGTCACAGAGTGAGTCTCTGTCTAAGATATATCCACAAGTGTACATACATAGATACATTAACTATTAATTTTAACTCTGTAAGAAAAATAGTAATTTTTCTTTTAAATTATTTTTGTGTGTATGTTGCTACCTTTATTCATACTCTATTGATTCACTTACATAAATATTTGATGATCATACTCAAGCATATGATTAAATCTCATATCTCTATTGAAGCATACTGGTCAATATTTGATTCTCATTCACTGCAGAACTGTTAAAGATCCTGAGTACACAACATGTGCACCGTTTTCATCAGGAAGCATGCCATGTTTTGGAACACAACTCTATCACAATATCAAAAAGTAGTGCAAGATTTGAACATCTACAAAATTATAAATTTGATTCATTTCAGTGAACTTTTAAGCACTGATGCAGCAGGCAGGTACATTTGACTTACTCAGGCAGTTTCTTTTTATTATTGTTGAAGAGAACAAGGCATTACTAAATCACATTTTATCTTATATTTTAAATCTGTTAATCAGTATGATACGAGGTGCTTTCTAGAAGTAGCTGTTTCTTACAGCAGTCTGCAAAAGGAGACTGGAATACCCTGTTAAGTATAGATTTCTACAGCACAGATATGTACACTAGAGACAATTTGAAAACTACCATTGTTGTCTCTGACTCTAAAGATGTCTTTTGAAATACAGCCCTTCAAGGAGAGTTATACTGGATTTTTACATACATACTTTAGGTTGTTAAGTTTAATTACTGATTTTCCCTGTGATTTCCTTCAATTCACCAGAACTGCTACTTGGCCATATTTTTTCCTATGAGTAATGCAGATCACGTCCCTCTTTCCTCTCCTCATGAAGAAAAAAAAAAAAAAAAGGAGTTATATCTCCATATGCAAGGACTAAAGGAGAAAAAAACTAAAAATAGTGAATTCTGTGTAGCAGACATGTTCTATTAATATATGTAGGAAAAATAGCAAGATAGATAGACGAATGAACTTCTTGTATCCATTACCCTTCTTCAGGTGTAATCTGGTGCTACTATAGCATTGACGTGTGATAAGAGTGCCTGCTGCCTACATAAGATAGGACTTGAAAAAGAAAATAAATGAATTTGATTTATGTTCTCAAGGCCAATTGCCAGCCCAATGTTTTTTATTATGCCAGTACCCAATGGTATGTGAAATGGCTCATGTTAATTCAACAGAAACTTAGTCCAAAGACCTTTGCCTGTATCTTTTCCAAGCTGCACTACTAAACCATTCAGATCAAAATAAATAGGAAAATAGATCATAAAGGAATTACAGTCCCAAAGGTAGCTGACTGAGGCTAAAGATGCTGTTGGCAGCACTACAAATGATGTGCATATGATCAGCAAAAAGCATGGAAAAGATGCAAAGGATAATGACATATTTTGCTATTGTGTTTGTTTTTCTTCTATTTTGTTCATTATGTACAAAATTAGAGGTGGAAGCCACAGCCAGAAAGCAACAGCTCAGTACAAAGTAAAACAGAAAGCCTATCCAAATAGCTGGCTGAAATAAAACGGGAACAATAAGAAAAGCAGCAACAACACACAAGAGAAGTCTAGGTAGAGGAAAAATTCCAAAACCCAAACAACAACTAAACAAACAACAAAATAAAACAAAAACAAGCCCTCATCTTTCCATGGCTGTCATCAGTGATGAAAAGATTGAGAAAATAAGGTTTGTTTTAAAAAAAAACAGTCATACTCATTGTTTAATCCCTGCATCAGCTTCAAGACAAATCCCTACCAGAAATCTCTGGGAGAACATTGCAGCTTCCTGGGGTCCTGCTGGTTCCCACCTTCACTTGACTGGTCAGCCACCCACCCTTGCTGCATCATCACTACCCGCAAACACAACGGTAGGCCCTGGGGAGGAACTGCAACCAGGTACACGGGATGAGTACAGATGAACCTTGGGCAAGTGTGGGATGCAAATTTCACGTGTTGTCTGGTGACTGCTAGATGATGGCTCCTGATAAAGGCTACAAGGCAGCACATCACAGAATCTGAGTAAGTGTAATTTGGCAATGAGATAGGTAGAGATAGGTAGCAAGATACTGCCTATATCTCATTTACTCTACATTATAGTGGATTAAAAGTCCCATAAAACAGCCTACAATAGCATCATATAAATCACCATACCCTGAAAGAGCAATGATGCAGCATTTCAGATCACTACAGACACATTGAGACTTCCAGAAAGGGTTTCACCTCAGCCCTTGCACTACTGTTTCTATTTTGACTAAAGGCAGCTGTCTTCCACTATCAGTCCTACCTAAAACTGATGAAAGCATATACTTAATCATTTATGCAAGGTGGAAAATTTGCTTGTCCAACTGGGGAAAAGGTCCATCTTTAGTTGTTGTGAAGGCTCATGAACACGCAGTTGTGGTGCTGATCACTGCTGGAAGAGGTGGAAGTCCTACCCTCTCGCTGAGCCTTGCTGTGGATGGCTGATCTTGGCGAGGGACTTGGAAGGAAAGCAGCTTTTCTTGAAAATACCAGTTTGAGTAATCACCCCCAAAACAGGCTAGCCCTAGCACATCATCAACTAAGCATTTTTACCACTCTTCTAGCCAGAATTTTTTAAGTTGTTGGGAAAAAAAAAATTCTTCCCCCCCAAAGAAAAACCTCCAAATCCCCACAACATGAATCCTACAAAATTACTTTCTATTTTTAGAGAAATGTCTTTTCAAAGTAGAAAAAATATAAAAAGGAAGATTTTCTGACAAAAAAGAACAATCTAAATTTTGTTAAAAGATGTTCTATGCCAAATAAATTTTAAAGGAAAAATCTTCACCAGTTCCAACTTATTGTTTCTGTGATCATTCTATGCCTATCTTTACACAAATATTTTGTACTCTAAATTCACCCAACCTTTTCTGTGGGCTGTGAAGGAGGATTTAGTGAGTGCAGGAGCCTCATGCAGAAATGTTCATGTCAGCTTTTCTGTTTTGATTCTAAGGACATATCTTGGTAGCTGTGCTTGTGATAGAGTGTCCCCAAAAACTGCCTTTTGCACAAATGAATTAATAAAAAGCCAAACACAGTTTTTTTGCCTTGCTCTTGTGAACCACTGCAAAAAAAACTAGCCTCAAGAGCTATCATCTACCAAAAAAAAAAAAAAAAGTCATTTGGGTTCGTTTTGGATTTGACTTTCCACATGACCTTGGACAAGTCAGTATACAGTTGTCAGGTTTAATTCCCCCACCATCGTAATTTGTAAAGAGCATTTTCAGAGAAAGAAAATTACATTATTGCCAGAAAGCCTGTCACAGGAGTTTGGCAAGCTAACATAAATGAATGAGAGACTGAATCCCTATAAAAATCCCTTAAAATAGCATTGGGGGCTATTCCAGTTTAGGGAAGATTGCACTACTAGTGCTCGTGACATCCCTGTTATGCATGGAAGGAGGGAAAATTGCTCTCTAGAACTGACAAAGCCACAAGCTATAAATTCACTACATAAACAGATAAAATGTTAAAGCATGCTTCTCCTTTCTCAGTATGGATTACACTTGTAGCTTGCTTTTATCAGCTCAGCTCTCTCCACACACACACATAAAATTAAGGTGATTGTTAAAGACTTATAGGTTAAAACCATAAATAAACTATAGTCAATCAATAGCTGTAATGTACCCCATCTTTTTCTTTTATCAGCCAAGTGTGAAACACAGGCACAGCCATTGAACATTGGTTTAATTGAATCACAGTTGCTTAAGTGCTCTCAAGAGGTGATAAATTAAAAAGTGTTACGCATGAAAGAAATAGGTTTCTGCAAGTTGGAGAAGCAATATGGCATGGACCTAGTAATAAATTGTTGGTTATCCACTAACACCAAATTGCTACCAATAAAAATTATCTGTGAGCATTTAAACAAGGAAGGAAGAGTAAATAGAAGATTCTACCCCAGACATGATTTTGTTTTTCCCCAATTATGGTCTCATACTGCCTTTTCCCCCTGTACTGGTTTTGGCTGGGATAGAGTTAATTTTCTTCATAGAAGCTTTTAAGTTGCTATGTTTTGGATTTGTGCTGGAAACAGCGTTGGTAACACAGGGATGTCTTAGTTCCTGCTGAGCAGTGCTGACACAGAGCCAAGGCCTTTTCTGCTTCTCACCCCACACCACCAGCGAGGAGGCTGGGGGTGCACAAGGAGTTGGGAGGGGACACAGCCAGGACAGCTGACCCCAACTGACCAAAGGGATATTCCATACCATATGACGTCATGCTCAGCATATACAGCTCAGAGAAGAAGAAGGAAGGTGAGAATGTTTGGAGTGATGGCATTTGTCTTCCCAAGTCACCGTTACATGTGATGGAGCCCTGCTTTCCTGGAGATGGCTGAACACCCGCCTGCCCATGGGAAGTGGTGAATGAATTCCTTATTTGACTTTGCTTGTGTGTCCTGCTTTTGCTTTACCTATTAAACTGTCTTTATCTCAACCCACGAGTTTTCTCACTTTTAGTCATCCAATTCTCTCCCTCATCCCACTGAAGAGGAGTGAGTCAGCAGCTGTGTGGTGCTGAGCTGCTGGCTGGGGTTAAACCACGACACCCCTCTAAAATATGAAGCATTAATGCTTCCAGCATATTTGGCTAACAGTCAGAGTAAAGTATGAGAAGATATTCAGTGCTGATGGAACTAAATGGAAAACCATCCCACGAGCATTAACTGTGCTATACTGGTATACTGTAGAAATATTGCACAGGGTAGAACAGGATCCCAGTGGAAAAACTCCATCCCTTGAGCTGGAGATTGATTAACTCCTCAGATTCCAGCTCAAGCCAGCTGAGTACTTCAGCTGCAATCTTATCTGGACTTGTTCTTAGCAAACCTCATAATTAGAAAAAAAACAAACTCCTTTTGTCTTTGCTGACATGTTCAGTTCTGTAGATGTATTTTTTCCTCTCTTTTTTTCCCCTAGAGATTTTTTACAACCCTCTCCCTCCCTTTTCTCATTTCACATGTGAATAGAAGTCTTTGCTATGGAAGCAAAGTTCATAGCCACAGCTTTATTAAAAATAAAATGTAATTTCTTCAGAAGCCTGTTGAATAAGTGGAAACAAACATACAGAAATACACCCCAAATAATTCCAAACTGATAGATGCTCAGAGCTATTCCTCCTTCTCCCTTGCCTGCACACGGAGACTGGTGCCATTATAGCTTTTAACAGAGATCAGGCTGTGAATTCATCCAGCCAAAGATCTAAATTGCACTTGTGAGATGCCAGCGCTCATTTCACACCACGCAGAGCCATCCACCCAAGGGACCGATGCCTGGCTCCTGATCAAGTGACACAGGGTGGCTTGTGTGCATGCTGCTCAGGATGAGCTCTGCCACAGAAGCCTGGCAGTAGTCCTGTGGAATAGCTGCAAGCCTGGGGCACCTCCCGGCTCCGTTTGGCACCTCTGGGAGTTTAAGACTTCGTTATTTCTGGAGCTTTTCTTTCTTTCTTTCTTTCTTTCTTTCTTTCTTTCTTTCTTTCTTTCTTTCTTTCTTTCTTTCTTTCTTTCTTTCCTTCTTTCTTTCTTTCTTTCTTTCTTTCTTTCTTTCTTTCTTTCTTTCTTTCTTTCCTTCTTTCTTTCCTTCTTTCCTTCTTTCCTTCTTTCCTTCTTTCCTTCTTTCCTTCTTTCCTNTTCTCTCTTTCTCTCTTTCTCTCTTTTTTTTCCTTTCCCCAGATATGATGACCTGACATGATGCAAGAACTGTGTTACATTCTATCAAGCCAATGGTTATGCATCATGATACCAAGGGTGTGTGTTGCAGTAAGCCCTCACTTTGATTTGAAGGCCTATGAGAAGTCTCTCAGGGAAAATCAGTGGCCCCACTCCTCCCCCAGCTGACCACTGGGAACACCCTCGAACAGAGTCGTCCCAGAAACACATCTGAACTTCATCACAGAAGAAAGTGGTTGATTCATTCCAAGGAAGAGATCAGGCCTGAACAGGGAAACTGAGATGTTAAGACAGCGAAGATATTCTCATATCCCTGCAGGCTCCCAGCCTGGAAATCTCATTTTGCTGCGCAAGTTTCCGGACGCTAGCAGTGAATCTTTCTGACATATGAAAGACAGGCTTTTGATGTGTCAGAGCATCAGAGATTTCTGCTTCATCAGACAAACTGATAATGATGTTTGGATATTTCTGAAAATTTGAAGACACTGGTTGGGAAGCACCTTAAAATTTCACTAAGGGAAACTAAAATTGAAGATTCAAACTTATGAAAAAAGCAAAGAAAGTAAAATAAAATTACTTTTTTCACTCTGCAGCTATTTCAAAAGGTCAAAAATTTCTTCAGGATTTGTTGATAGGGAACAGTATTTTCTGTAGAAAAAAAAATTGTTAATCTCTCTTTCCATTCTGTTTCATAAGAAACACCTTATCTTTTGTTTATTTATCTGGGTGGTAGTATGAAGTTATAAGAGTTTCCAGCAGCAAAACATCTTTTTTCCATTCAAACTTACAAAATAAATACCTTCATAGTGGAACATTTTATAACAAAATGGTAAATTAAATACAATACTGCTTCATGTTCTTTGGGCTCGCTTCCCAGGATTCATAATCAGAGTGAATATATTAGGTCTTTGGGGGATGTGTGATAAAAACTGTGCCTGTTTTCACATTTATGTGCTTAAACAAAGAGTTTATAGTTCCATCTAATTTAATACTGAAATCCTAGCTGTTAGAACCTCACACATGAATACAACCTTTCTCAATGTATGTGAGTGATAAAGTAGTCTCTCCATCATGTGTGAGAAGAGCTAGGCAAAGCATAAGCCCAGGAACAATTCTTGCTAACCCAAGATATTTGCCTAGGTGTCTACCTAAGCCCATTTCATTGCCATTAGAGAAACAGGCACTTCCAAAGGGCCATCTGGACCTGATGGACTCAGTAAGCCTCTGCAAGGCAAGGATGACAACGCTTCACTTTTAAAGCTCTCTTGTCAAGTGTTTCAGGAATGACAGAATGAATTAAAAAAAAAAAAAGAATTTAACTTTCTCAACGTGTACAATTTCTTGTATCTCTAGGTGGTTTTGTGCTGAGCTGACGAGGGTTTTGAACAACCTTTTCAATTAAGGAAGTATTAATAGGAAACTCAGAGCATTCTGCTGTGAGAAAACTAATTCCCTTTAGATGATGCTGGCTGCACAATACGTAAGGACAAAACTCTTCACCAAATAAGCAAAAGCAAAAATCAAAACAAAACCAGAAGCTAGAAGTAAGCACCTATTGAGCTAAAACAGATTAATCCCGCAGCTGCAGGGCAAAGCCACCTGCCTGATTTGTGAAATCATGACAAGTGTGAGGAAGACAGAAAAAAGAAGCATCTGGTGCACAAAGCTGGACCTGAGGGCTGAAATAACCCGGATCTGGGGAATGCTCTGCAGGCAGCTGTGAAGCTGCCTCTGATTACTGAAGGAATGGCCCTTTCAAAGAATAACCTGCTTTTGCTTGCTTGGCCTTAGCTTCATGTCAGGACACAGATAGAGGCAGAGAGGCATTTCATAAATATCTAAGCATGGCAGCATGGTAAACATCTCCACCTGAATTTTATAATTCAGGCAATTAAAAACTCGTAGAAAAGACCATGTTTCTTTCATAAGCATCTCAGTTGAAAGCAAAAGGGACATAAACAAGAAAAACAAGACCACTAAGTTTTGAAGAGAATTTAACTCTGTGAAAATACATTAAGAAAAATAATGTTTTCTGCCAAACAAGCACAACTAGGATTCAGACTAACGCATCTCTCAGGTCATACATGGTAGGTGCTACCTTCAGGGCATTTTCAACCACCTACCACTTGTTTTGGGATTCATTTCATCCAGCTTTACCATCTAGCAGTTACATATCCACTCCCTGTGATCACAGAGATTCCCTGCGAAGGGAGAGAGACTGATCAGCCAAATCTCCTGAAATGCCAGTTGTAGGAAAGGCCCAGAGGAGAACTGGTGGTTTTCTCACCATTATCACTGGGGAAAGGCTGGATGGTTACATAGATGCCTTACTTCTAGGCAATAGAAGCACCATGAGGTAAAATCCAACAACATGCTTGTTTGGGGTAAAAAAGTCATCCAGTCATACACTGCCTGTATGGAGAGAAAGGTTCTTGAACCTCTGGGTAGTCTGCAAAGCTGAAATGCTTTCTGGTATTCTTCAACTTAGATGCAGGAGCTATTGCTGCAACAACACTGGACATGTAGGTGGTCTGAATATGACTGTATTTGCTTAGATACTTTCTGGGGAAAGTTGAGGCTTTTTTCCTTTCACTTCTTTACATATCATTTCAGGTTTAAGGGTAGAATGTTAAATTTGTACAGTGTAATTAAAATTATTCACGTGCTTTAAACAACTAACATTTAATGCGAACAGAATGGAGATCAGGCAAGCTAAACTGTCAGAGTATGTTCTTGCTTTTCATTAAGATTCAGGTTTCTGAGAAATGACACATTTTGAATGTTGATCAAATTGATTTATTTTCATTAGTTGTAAGTGCCCATTAATTGCTGGCTGCATTAATGAGAAATTAGATCATTTTAATAGAAAGATCTAAAGCCAGTGTTCCATTGCACTGTTACCAGCCTCTCCAGTAGTCCTATACTTAACTGCTAGAACACTAATAAAACCTTAAAGTAGGAATATTACCATTGACTTCAAACAAGGCCATAATGATCTATGGCAGTGCAGTTTGATTTAAGTTTCTTCAAAAGAGCTCAAAACGTGCAGAGTAGACCCCCCTTGTGGCAGTAGGACAAATGTCCAACTTTCTGTTCTCTTTCCTCCCAGCCCAACCTCCAACCTACACGGACAGCTGCAGAGAGGAGCCAGTCAGACTTTCTGCTGTTTTGTTCGGAATTTCTCAGGGTTTTTTGGTAGCTGATCATCCCTGTTCCTCCCAGTCTGTGGACATCTATGCGGCCCACTCTTGTATTCCTCACACACACTCCCCTCCCTGGTCATTCTCCTTCTCTTTTCCTGTATTTACTCCCCTCTGCATTTATTGAGTTTTCCCAGCCTAAGCTCCTGACAAAAACCAAACAAGGCACCACACAGCACCACGTCCATATTTTAGCCTTTGCCTTCACTGTGCAAGCTGGAGGTCCAAGGCATCAGCCTTGCCGAGTGGGAGCTCTTCTCGTGTGGCTTCTCGGCGCTGACACAAAAGAGGGACCGGGAGCAGCAGCAGGAGCTACCACTTTACCACTTAAGGGAAATTATACAATTTTCGGTCACCTTTTGGACCAACTGGTTTTAAGTTATAGAAGATCTAGTTTTTAAGTGTGCCGTTTTGCAACTTGCAGTATAATAAAAATTTTTAAAAGTAGGCTGATTTTTAAGTCTGCTGAGAATAGAATTATAAATTTTCACTTAAATCAAATACTTTGACAGATGAGAGGACCTAGGTTTAAGTGTGATCTGTTTGGAAACCACTGGTATAAATACTGATAACCATAGAACAGTAGATAGCAGAAAAAATTAGAATACTTACTGTTTAGACTTCCAATTAAGTTCGCTGATTTATTCTGCAAATTTTAAAGTCTAATAATCCTTGTTAGTTGACAGTCCTGTTGCATATTAGTGAATAGACTGTATTTGAAATAAATTTAAGAAGTGAAAAAATAATATACACACATTACCATACCTAAGAAATTGCTTGTTTCCAAGCAGCTAAAGACAGAAAGTGCATGAAGACATTGAGAAGGACAAATGCTCATTTTTACCTTTATCAGTAGCTGATTTTAAAGTCTTTAACTGTGAAAATAAATATTCTTTTAATGGTAGTTCTGTGTGCAGCTCAGTGTTAGTCACTGTATCTGTGGACTATAAATATTACTGTGTCCCACAACCTGGTATTTTGTTCTAAATCATGTTTCTCTAGTGATGATTGAAATAATAACAAGAAGGAGGTTCTTAGGCTGAGCTTATAATTTGGTTGTTTAGCAGTAGTATTTCCTAACATTGATTGTAAGAAGAGATGATACTCATAAAATCAGCGTTCCCAGAGCCCAGCTTTCCTCTCAGCAGAACCAGACATCAAATTCTCTGTAAGAAACCTCCACATGTTTTGCCCCCAGCTATTGTGTAACAACTCCCAAGTAGTCCTACACTCATGGATTCAAAGGAAGCACCCAGAAACCATTTATTTTGGGGGGAGGGATGATCTAACTCCTCGCCAGGCTCAGCACGTGCTCAGGTGAAGGCCAGCTCCCGCAGGGGAGGCAGAAGGATCGGCACGGCCGGCCGGGCTGGATGGATGGGAGCTGCCTCATCACCATGGACCATTCCGTCGGATTAGCTGTATGGCTGAACTTGACCCTACCTTTAAGTGGCCTAAGGACAAAAGGAAAGAAGAAATACCCTAAACGTCTTGCCTCTTGGAACTGATCGCACAAGGGAACAGGAAAGCAAAAGATGCCAGGACAATGCACATCCCATCCTTGCCCGGCACTGCGAACCACCTCCACAGGGCTCCAGCTCGCTGCTGATTTCTCTTGCAGACAAGGGGCAGCTCGGCTCAGTCCCCTGAGAGGCAGCAGCTCATGGCGGGTAGCTGGAACAGCTCTTTCATCATTGCCTGAAGCACCGTGGTGAAGCTTGGCACAGCTTACCAGGGCCAGCTCGTACCCATAGCAGCAACAGCCTACTTGCGTCAATTTGCATACACATCGTCTCTCTAAAACTTTGTTAGCAAGATTATTTCAATTTTAATGAAGGGATTTCTTTTTTTAATTTGCTTCAAGTAGCTGAATTAAATCATGGAAGTGGTGAACCACCTGAGGAACTCTTTCAGAAGAATGAGTACATGCAGCCTCTACTCCCCACCCTCTACATACACGTGCGTGCGCACACATATACACTTTATTTATGACTTTGTTTCCACCTGCACTGACATGGCTGGGAATTTACAACAGCATTGAAAAAGTTACAAGCAGTACCTCAGAAATTCCACATTTTACTGAGCTGCGTTATTATGGCAGATTTGTCAGGCAGCCAAATGCTATGTCAGCCCTGTAATTGATTTACAGCAACATCTGTAAGAATATTTGAGGAAGAAGAGGAAACCAATGTCCACTTTTGAATCCAGTTTCTTTCAAAGAAACTAATGGTGGTGGGAGATTCACAAACAGAAAACATTAGAAATAAATAACACATTTAAAGGGCTATATCTTAAGTGTCACAGAAGGGAGGAGGGGGGGAAGAAAAATAAAGGCGCATTACTTTTCAGACAGGAGAATAACCACAGCCTTTCCAGGCATGTTTTAAGTTAGCTATATAAAACACCTGGCCCTAAAAAGCAGACCTTTTTCTGGGGGTTTTTTGGTGTTTTTTTTTTTTCCTGAGGAAAATATGAAGCTTAAACAGGAAGCCCACATAGGCTCAAAACTCCTTTGTGAAAGACCTCACTTAAAAAAAAAAAAAAAATCCTCATCAAACTTATATAATAGTTACTTTGTAATTGCTATGAACAATATTAACAAATCCCTAGTTTTCCATTTAAGAATCTTTTGTGAGGAGAAAAGAGGTCCAACACTATCAAAGAGCTGGAAAGGTTTGGGTGGAGGAAAGAGGTAGGAATGTCTTTCCCAGATCCCTCTCCTCAGCCTCTGCACTTATGATAACTTGCTTTTCCAGTTGCTTACCGAACATTTTCTCTGCAAGACAGTAAGATGTCAAAGAAAGCAGGGAAGATAGCTGATGATATTTGGGAATGCTGAATGTGACTTCCATCATCCTGCAACATGGTGCTGTTTAAGGTGGTGGCTTTTTTAAAAGGAAATGGAGTCGATCAAACATTATAAACTTTAAGAACTTTCCTCAGCCGCCTTATTGGAGAGCTGACTGTGTGATGCAGCCTTTTATTTGCACTTCGGTTCAAAAGGAGGGATGATTTAGGCAGTGCTCACACAGCCCCTGAATCTGAGGTGCTGTTTGAGATCTGCTGGAGCAAGGCACGCCCCAGGGTGGGGGTCCCCCCTCTCGCTGCAGCTCCCCTGCCCACAGCACCCGTGGCAGCACCTCTGGAGAGCCCACCCAGTGCTCCTTCGGAAGCAAACCCGCCTTGGGTGGAGGAACCCATTTCCTACAGTTCTCAAAGTGTGCAGACACCGGCACATTTCTAATCACACAGGAAAAACATTAAGCCTGACTCTTTACCACTGTAGAAACTTGATGAGTCAGAACTTGTAAGGAGAAACCGGGAAGAGAAGCATGCTCTGGCAGCAATGTGAATCAATCTGCAGGGACCTGCCAAACTCCGATCAAATGGATTTAGGAAGAGGGATGTGCGGCGGGGAGAGAATGAGCAACAGCTCTGCCCATGCCAGTCTCTGCGCCTGGTCTGTGCTGCCCCGATAACCCATAGGGCTCTGCACTCAGTATTGCATCTCTGAATGGGAAAGCCAGAATTTAAAAATAAAAATAATTTTGCATCAACAAGTAGTTTCAGAGTGAGAAATCAAAGCTTTTCTATTTTTTCAGAGGTTTTTTGATGTTCTGATTTAAGCAATTTAGTAAAACAAGTTTGGTGGCTCAGCATCAGAGAGTTTCTTTTTGATTTCATCTTTTTTTCTTTTAAAAATACTTTGAGTGAAAATGCTATATCTCAGAAGAAACTGTTAAACTGTGCTGGTAGGTGAAATAACACAGTTGTCACAAACTACAGAGCAATAAACAAATGCGTTTTTAAAATGAGGCACTTAAGAACCTCAGTTTATATTAAAGCATAATTTTATTCATTAATACAGCTTTCTGATTAGTCATATTTTCCATCATCGTTAACATTTCACTACTCTGCCTACTGTGTGGTCACAGTTACGTGAAATTTAATTCATTCTAGGTACTATTTTACACATAGGTCTTTGTCCCCTTGCCAAAATCTGAGAACAGATTAACTTTTCCCTGCTTACAGCAAATACCTACGAGGCTGCTGCAAGTGCCCCTGACACTTTCCATTCTCTAGCTTACATGGAAGGCTGTGTAAGCTAATTACGATGGGGGCCGTGTTTTCCCCTTTCCTGAGGGAAGGTTAATAGAGAAAGAAGTTGACTCTAATCCAGCATCGGATCAGCGCGTGGCAGAAGGCAGGCTCTGGGCAGTTGGCTGCTGTAGCACCGATGCTTTCTTAAAGCTGTTGGCATGCAGACCCGCAGCAGGTAGCAGTGCAAGTACAGTTTATTTTAAGCCAAGAGTAGCTAGTTTCGGTTATGAGAGCTGGCTTGTTTATATATGTCTTCTATCACTTACTCAAATAGTAGCTTCTTCATTGCTGTGCTAGTGAGCCACAAATGTTAAAAACCTATTGAACAAAAGCCTTGTTTGTTACCAGTTACTTATGTGGTACCAGCGGATCAATTTTTTTATTATTATTTATTTTATTTTTTTTGGTGCGAGCTCTCTGTTTTTCAACTATGTCAGCCAATAGTCTACAAAATCTTTCCGCACGCAAAAAGACGAGCCATGACCACAGTGAGGCCAAATGAAGGACCAAGTCTTTCTGGTTATTTCTAAGAGTTTAGAATCACAATGAGATTGAAAACTAGTTTCAAAAACTCCTCAAACGTTTCTGGGGAAAATGTGCGTATCTCTTCAGATGGAATTCTCCCTGCCATCTGGAGGGCTCTTTCCCAGAAACAGTTCTGCCATATGTGGGCTGAGCATCAAACAAGTAACTCACCAAGTATCTGCAGCTCAAACACACCCTGTGTCCTGCAGAAAACGGCACAGCTGCCCCATTCAAGGGCTGACAGAGTGGCAGCTCTAACTCCTTGATAAACTTATTGAACTATGTTACGAGGAGTAAACATTAAAATCTGCCCAAGTTATTCCCTTGGAACAAGGGGCTTATTCCAGACCACTTTACGATATGACAGGAACTCCAGCCTTCCTCCCCTGCATTCACTTTAGAGTATCTCTGTAGCTCTGACCTACAGTAGCTCGGACTACTTCCCTTACGTGTGGTGTGCCAGCACGTTAGCAGCAGGACAGAATTACATATGCCTTCAAGCGCTGGCACATCTAAGAAAATCAGCATGAAACCCCACCATTTCTTGATGAATGGAGGCCAGAGCCCCAAATCCTCCATATTATAGCAATGCAAAACAGAAGAGAGAGGGCATAACCAAAACCTAAGGACATCAGTGTCAATTTCTCCGTTACAGTCTTTTTCAGTAGATTTCTAAAATAAGTAGGCTGGACACCAGGATTAGTGCCAAAGGTAATTTCTTTAACTAGATAGGAACTGATGTGGTTTTGCATCATTTTGCTGTAAAAGAAACTGAAGCCTCACCGTTCAAGATGTTATTTCAAATGGCTCTATAATCAATACCTGGATTTTGATTATCCAGCAGTGGACCCAAATCATAAGTCACAGCTTCTCCATGCACATCTACAAAGGAAATGCTGAAAATAAGTAGGATGAACATTACTATGGCAAATGAAGAGGTCTTTAGACCATGCTGTATACAAGGCTTTTGAAGCAAAGGCCTACAAAATCTCAAAGCTTGTTATATATTCAGGGGATCTTACTACCTCTGTCAAGTAAGTAAAATCTTAATGTCCAGTGCTATCATATTTGAAATTCATGGGATTTAAAACTACTCGCCATTCCTTTCAGAACACGGAACACACAGGTGCTCAGACCAACTCCTGCATTGCATTTGTCAGTGAAGAGCCCATGGTCAGTGGGTATTAACACAAAAGCACTTGTTGATGGCTGAGGAAAAGCGATCATGCTGAAGTGCTATCAGTAGTCCATAATCTAGAGTAATTTATGGTTCTGTTCTCTGCTGTGTGGGAAATAAAATCCTGGACTCAAGTCACAAAGCCTAAATTTGTTTTACAAGCAATGAACTTAAATTACTACCAACTTCGCTCTCAGGTCCTGTTGTCCCAAGGCATTCTTGAGTCACATTGATCACAGACGTTCTGACACAGTGGACCCCATGGACCACACGACTCTGGGAAACTATGCATTGCACCAGCAATATTTAGTTTTGAACACAAACACGGCATAACAAATGGATCTTGTTTTTTGTCTACCAGAAAAGGATATTTTTTTAGATGCAGTAAGACATAACTCTCCAGGTGACGTGCTCTTTGGTGCATAGCTGCTTTTGGCTTTTTAGAGCACAGCAGAGAAGTGGAATTAAATACACAACAAGTATTGCGAAGAGTATGGGAATACCTGTGTTGTATTACAAATATAGCGTCTCCTCATTTATGCATTCGCTGCACATTCATGCCAAGAGCCTCCTGAAGCTGTGGCTAGCCTATCTCCCCTCCGGCACCCAACCACACCGACTTACCGCCCTCAGCTACGCTGTGCTCGGTGAAATGAAGACGTTTGTCCAGGCTGTAACCACAATGAGAGGGCAAATAAAGAAACTGGAAACAGAGTAGCGTGGGTCACCAAAGAGGGTCCCCAAAGTACATGGGAGCGGTATGGAGCCGCGCGAGAAAAAGCAGCATGGGAAAGGGGAGCGGGCTCCTCTGCCTTTCGGTAAGCGACAGGATGAACACGTGCTGTTTCAGCCCAACTGCTGAACCCGAGTTCGTAGGCACGACCACCGTGAGAAGCACTTCTCACCACAGGGAAGTGAGCAAAGATGCTACGGCTTTTATTCCCTGCTGTAACACTTCCCCACAATATAACCAAGGAAGGTATCTGGTAAGCTCTTCATCTGAGTAAAACCGTACGTACAAGAACTGCACCTTGTTATACACCGGTTCCCTCCCTTCACTAAACAGGCTGAGACTCCCCCGTCCCCCCTTACTTTAATAAAATAATTTCACATAGCTGCTAAACTAACATCCAACTAGCCAGGCACATTCTCTGTGACAAAGCAATACACAAAGTTAGAAAAAAAGGGGGAAGACTTCCCCAAGAAAGTAAAACTTCTCGTCACATCCTCGACAAGAAGTCTTGCAAGTAGTAAGTAAAAATTCTGCTTACATTTACACTTGAAAAGAAACACACTCCCCAATTATGGTCCTGGCTTGTAAGGTTGGCATAACACAAATGTTTGCAGCATAAATCTTTGTGACTGTTTAACGGCTCTTGAATTTTAAGTCTTATTTTTAGGCTTGTTTGAAACAGCTGAAGGAAGAAGACTTAAATGTTCAAGAGATCCCTGAGACTGAAGAAATGCCTGGAGACACGAATGGGTCCTCCGTTGGAAAAGTAGCAGTCTTCTTCAGCAGAAAGCCTGGGCCTGACTCTGCCATTGTGGCACAGTCAAGATCCATTTACAGTTAAGTACAGAATTCTAAATGAAAGTATTTACTCTGAAATACTGTAGCGTTCCTTAAGGTTTTATGTGTTTGAAATAGTAACAGCCTTCAGTAAAGAAACTACGCAGGTTTCTCCCAGTGCCATCTCAGAGACACCATTCAGGTTATTCAATTAGGAAATGTTTGCTCCGGAGAGATTCTAGTAAACAAGTAACTTCATTTATCTGTCTAAAATTATTACAATTATTATTCAGGGCTTGGAGAAACTAAACCTCAGCAATTGTTCGTATGAGTTCATTGGGTAAAACATTTTGTTGCGTGAAGCATTAAGAGGATGCTGCCTTTGAAGAACATTTCACAAGTTTTAAGTCAGCCCATGACAAGATTCCAGTTGCCGCCGGTCATAAAACTGCAAAATGTCCATTTTGTCATTCAGCAACACTTGTTTCCCACTCTGAGACTCCGAGATGCAGCGTAAGCTTTACTCAGTGAGACCGCAATTTATTTCCCCATCACATCAACTTACAATTTGGCTTTCAGCTGTGTAAATATCAAACTACCAGCTCCCTAACGCGTGAATCTTCGGAGGGGGAAAAAGAAAAAAAAAAAAAAAAAAAGAAAAACTTGCAAGCCTTTAAAACAGATGTTCGGTTACATCAGCCATCTTAAAAAGAACTACTAAGATATTGCAAATATCTTGCAATTTACAGATTGCCACTGTATTTAAGCACAATCAACTTACTAAACATGAAAACTCACCATGGCAAAAAAGAGGACTTGGGAGCATTCCTTTCCATTTCTGGGTATTTAAGGCATCAAATATAATTTTAGTTATTTGTATTTTCAGGATGCAAAATGAAACTTGATGGGAAGCATTTAAAATTCAGTCACTGACCCTGAACATTTATTTGGGTACAGAGACCCATGTCCTTGGAAGATTAGGATTGTTATACTCTCCAACAGCGAGTCAAAAAAATGTCTTTAAGGGAGAAAATGAAAAAGGAATAAAATGACATTGCCACCATTCCAAACCTTCCCCCACTACAGAAAATAAATTTAAAGCTTGTTTTTCATAATAGACCTTTAACATGGAGTCTTAAGGATAAACATTAATTCTGGAATGAAAGATGTGCTTACTGTTTTTAACTTGCTTTGTGTTTTTAGATATGTCAAAAAGCAACGTCTGGTTACAAACACAAGCTACCACAGCCCCAGCTCTCCTGCCCCTAAAAAGGCTAGGGTCACTGGGGGGGAAGAAAAAGGAGAGTTATTGAGTTAATCAAATTTAAGATTTCTTGCCTTATTGACTTATAGCTTTGCGCTTAACTCAGGAAAAATTAATCTCTTTCAAAATGCACTTAATTATAATCAAATACCCATATCAATGTCTGTCACCGCATCAGCACATCTGGCAGCAATGAAGACAAATGAACAGTAAGAGTCAGAAAATCTGGCAATATGATCAACTAAAGCACGCAAAATCCATTCTCTACACTTAGACCACCAGTGACTAAGGATGGATTAACTTCCTGTCTCTAATACTGGCGCCTAAATTAAAGGGAAATTGCATCGCAATCTGGGTACCAGGTTTCTGGCTACAAACAACAAAAAGCCCTTGGCTCAGCTCCACCAGGCAGCAAAACCTTTGCTCTAGCTTCAGCCATGATGTCAGTGATGGCCTACTCTAACAGCTGCTTTTAATTTAGTTTAAAAGAAATTATTTGGCAACGATGTAAGTTTGCACCTTCAAAGCAGACAGATGTAAAAAACCAATGTCCTGTAATATTAACCATTTTGGAGTCTTGCTGTTTTAATGCAGCGATGACAAGAGGATTCACAGCTTTTTAAAATAGTAAGCATCTGTACATAGAAACCCAAAATACAGTGTTTTCACTTAGTTTTAATTACCATTTTATAGTAAGCAATCCTCTTTCTCTGACTTTGTATAGTTAAAGGCATTGGGTTCGTTACTCTGCAAATTTAATCCAGCAAGAATTTACAATTGCTCGACTTGACTGAGCAATTGAATAAAGCGCAGATCTCATCTATAACCAGAAAAGGGCAGCTGACTAAGTATCAGAAGCATGAGTTAAACCAAAGAAAACATTATCTTGCACTTGGGTTACCTTCTCATGTTGGGCGTGGAAGTTGTTGCAGAAGCAAAAAAGAAGGAGAAAGGGTATGGGAAAGCAAAGACTGGGGCATGCTCTGCATATTTGGCAAACGCTTAACAGTAAGCCACTTGAAAAAAGGCACTGGATGTCTGCCTGGTAGCATTGCTCTTTTTCTTTCTTTTACTACATAGCTTGATATGGATTTGTGCATCTACTGTGCATACCCTCCACCAGATGCACGCACACTATTTGCACACGGGTGTGGGGAGAGTGTTGGTACTACAACCTTGTGTGCATGAAAACTGAGAACGCGTGCGCACACATCTGACAGTGGGAATTCACAAAAGTGGAAGATTCACATGCTTCCTTCAGCACAAAGAGTTTCAACCCACCTTACCAGCCACCAGAAGCTGTGGCAGGACCACACCCGCTCTTAGAAGCTGAACATATTTAACAAAGTAAATCCAGAGATACAAGTCCTAGTCAAATAAAGGTGTAGACATGCAACAGAAGGCATCTACAAATGCAACCCTCCTCCATCTACAAACGTAATTCACATTTTTCATTCTTCATACACTAATGTGGGCCACAGACCACATGGCAGCATATTTTATTAAAAGTAATGTGCAAATAAGATGCATGATACCTGCAAAGAGCATGGAGTTTCCATTTGTAAAAAGGTACAAGTAACAGTACAAAATTAGAATGATTACTACTCCTTTCAATAAAATGAAGTCTGACATAGAAATACATATGCTGTATTATTTACACCATTAATTTACAAAAGATATTATTTGCATAAAACAAAGCTATAAAATAATTAGAAATATAGTATTTTTATAAGGAATGTTCTCCCTATATAAAAACGTAGAGCATTTTGGCAATTATGCTTTATTTGAATAAAAATTGCATTTATTTGTTCTGAATTCATAGCATCACATGGTTTCTTTCTTCCCTTCTTCCCTTCCTTATTCCCTTTTTAAATAAAATTCCACACTGAGGTAGTAGTATGTCAAAATATTTCTTTGGTTCCAGAAATCAATGGCAGGTCCAAAAGGAGCTATGTATCCAAATCACAGGATTGGAAAGTTGAAGTCCTAAAGTTTTCAAAGGACTGTTTGTAAGTATAAATGCTATTTTCTCCTCTAGAAACTGTCCTTTCCTTTCCATCTTCGTGTGCCTCTGCATTGAAGTCCAGTGAGGCATGAGGATTATTATGGGAGGTTTTTGGTTGGCAATTTGCTGGCTGTCTACAACTTGAAAGAGAGTCCAGCTGAGGCCTCCATAAAGGCTTTCCAAATGTTCCTGAAAGACAGTAAATGAGTAAGTACATACAGAAATACTGGTGCTAACAGTTTTGTGTCTCACTAAGGGCTGCACGCTAGAATGCAAGCCAAGGATAGACACAAGCAAAAGTTCACCAAAGTTTGATTTTACTTAACTGTTGTTTTACCCCTTAAAGAAAATATCCATGCGATCACAAGCATAAGGCAACATTCTGCCACTCGAGACATTAAAAGCATTTCCAAAGTAAATGTATAGCCACACACAACTTCATTACTTTTGTTTTCATGACTACTCCCATGCCCATTTTCCTTTGGGGAAGGTGGTGAGGGGGAAGGTGGGCACACGGACCAAACTACAAACATGTCACCAGACACTTCATAATGCAAAAGTCAGAACAGACTCCCTATTTTGTTCTGTGAACGACTGGCACATGAAATGTGCCACGCAGTTCAGCAAAAATTACAAAAATTAAAAAATCCAACCTGTGTAAGATTATACAACATCCTCCCACTGTGCAATCAGAATGCTAAAACAATCTTTTTCTGGCTAGCATCTCTCATTAATAATAAAGATCCCACCAGCCAAATTCTCCATTCACACCTGTTCATGTCTTTGCCCACAACTAGCTAGAAATGACGTAGCCCAAAGAGAATTTGGCATTTCAGCTGAATCTTTATTAATAATTATCTGGATTCATTAGCCAGAAAATAATTAGTGTGCCTGTCACTCTTCACCACTGGGAAGGTATTAGAGTCAACTCCTCTGCAAGAAGGGCCTTCTCTTTTTTCACTGAAGATATGGCCGTTGCAAGTCATAGTGTCTGTGACACTCAGAAGACTTACTTTCAGCGGACAACGTGCCACAGATTTTGAATAACTCAGTTTTTATTAATAACTCAACACTATAATCATTAATAATTTTTGCACCCAAAAAGCCATATTTCAAGTTTTGCTTAGTTGCTAGAAGCAAAGGTCTCATGTAAAACTGTAATCTGAGAAGTTACTAAAAATGGATTTGGACAAGGTCCATATTTGCGTCAATGGTTTGCAGAGCAATTTTGCTCCTAACACAACATGAAAGGATGTGCCTCACAGCACCAAAACTACAAATGAATTCTGTCTTATAAAAAAAGTATTAAAAAAATAATCCAAGATGTGAACTTTCTGGCTTATATATCAACAGTGATGTTAATGCCAGCTGTCCTCTTCATTGTGATTGTAGAGGCCAAAGGGGGGCTGAATTTGAAGACAATGATGCTGAAGAAGCGAATCCACAAGAAATGTATCAAGACTTCTTCCACATCCACCACCTCCAAGATCTAACCATAGGCTCTTTGAGTGAAGAGTGCTAATGATTACGAAGCACCCAAGGCAATGATGATGAAAGTTGGGTGGGGTACTAGCCCACAGAAATGACAAAAAAAAGTAGCTCTGCATAGATTTTTAGGGCAGAAAGGGGAATACGAGCCCTTCAGGTTGCATTACCTCCTGGGCATACCTGCATAGAGGGGAACTACTTTCTGCAGGAGATGTGGTAAAGCCCTATCTGTGCAGTCCCACCACAGCAATAGTGGCAGGCAGCCAGGAGAACGAGTGTAGTCCCAGGGCCTCTGCCAGATGTCATGGCATCTGCAATGTTTTACAGTCCAAACATCTGGCTTTCGAAGGGGGAAAACTTCAGAGCTTGTACCTCCCTCCCCACCCCCTGAGAACAAAGAGCCCAGTGATGCACGTTCCCCCAGGTCCCCTCACACAGCCAGCAGACCCAGGCCTTGATCAACCATGCTGACACCAGCTGGGAGACAATCCACAGTACCAAGGCTGCACTTGGTGCTCAGATATCACAGGGATGAAAGCAGTATGTGGGTTTATATGCGTTTTAAACCAACACCCCAAATTTAGGGAGCTTCAAAGGTAAAGCAATGCTTTTCTCCTTCCCCCAAACCTCTCCCTGCAATCTGGATTGAAGTTGTAAACCCTGAATTAAGCTTCAGGAACTCTCTTGTCATACACA
This sequence comes from Aramus guarauna, assembly GCA_013400195.1. Taxonomy (NCBI): domain Eukaryota; kingdom Metazoa; phylum Chordata; class Aves; order Gruiformes; family Aramidae; genus Aramus; species Aramus guarauna. Next base: position 617,148 of record VXBL01009131.1, on the reverse strand, counting down.
CCATGAGAAAAGAAGACAAAGGAGGGGTAGAAAGGGCATTTTTTCCACAGTGCCTGACTTTGAAGGGTAAACAGTTCTGGCTCACTGTGTTATACAATATATCTTCATACACTGGAGTTCAAGTCTCCTCACCTGCCCTGAGCCCTCGTGGGACCCTGCACACCTTTTGCCTGTCAGGCAAAACTTCTGGTATGCCTGAAGTTTGTTAAGGTGTATTTAAGTAAGTATCCTAACATTTATGGAAATCTGCCAGCTGTATTAAGACAAAAGATAAGAATCACACCGCTGATGAGATTTTTATGTAAGCATGAGCTATTAAGATCTCCTGGTAATCTAAATATGCTTGTTACACAGTTTTACTGTAATCACTTTTCTGTTCCTGAATTTCAAACATTTGGGACATTGTATCTAATAGTCCTTAGAAGTCGGGTTTCCTGAGAAGCCGCAGCGGGCTCACAGTTACGTCCAGAGGGGAACCACCTCACTGGACTAATTTCACCTGAGGACTCCTTCGATGTATGTCAGTTCTGCTTCTGACCAAGCCCCACGCTGCGCCCTTTGTAACACAGGACAGGGCCCATCTCCTCTCTAACTCCTGGCAGGATCCAGAAGGCACCCTGAGTTCTGGGGTACACAACTGTCCTCATGCACTGCAGTGGAGAGCGAGCCTACATGTATAGTTCAGTTATGCGAGCCTTAAAAAAATAGATACTGTAGTATCACAAGTTACTCAGGGACGAAGAGGGGAGAGGAAAACAAAAAGACAAGAACACATGCAGAACTTCACAGACAACTGGCCAACTGCCTTTCCTCTGAGACTTCCTCACTCCCCTCTCCTCCTTTCTAAAGTATTTACATTCCACATGATGTATTATCTTACTAAATTCATGGACACCAGCAAAAAGAAGCCCACTGAAAATTGCACAAAATTATTTTTTTCCCCACAATGCTAGCTGTATGAGTATCTAAACACTACTACAGAATTACCTACTGTAGGAGTGGGAAAGAAAAAAGCTGAGAAATCAGTTTTGCTTAGTATTGGAAGTAGGAAACAAGACAGCAAGGATACCAGCACCTTGAATAAAAAAACAATAGGTAGAACTTACCCATGAAAGTGCTGTTGCTGATAATAGATGAGGGTTCTAAACTTCTGTTTAAATCAAATGTGTCAAAGTTTAGACTTTTGCTTTTTAGTCCAGTTCCTTCATTTTGAGTATAAATGGAGTTAATCAATTTGCTACTTGTAGCCTGCATCCCAATTATGCCAACACACTGATCAAAAGTATCTTCCAGTGGAGGTGAGTATTGATAGCATTCCTTTTTCTTTAGATATCCAGACTCATAAGGATCCAGGCATGCTGTTCTTTGGTCAGGGCTGCAACCTGAAGAAAATGAAGAATTTTTTTTACATAGATTCATCACAGTGCAAGATCAAATTAGGACTATAACTTTCCACTCCCTGCCCCCAACTTACTTGCACTGTATGCTTCAAAGGCCTCAGAGGCATATGTGTTTCCTTTTAAATACAAAGTCCCCGAAGTCCCCAGATAGTGGCATAGGAAAGGATCTGCCACACCCTCCAAGTCTGTTTCACTGCCATTATCTAGATGACAAATGCCTTAAAAATAAAATTGACATGTCACCATAAAGTCCTTTCTTAAGCTTCACCTTCTAAGAACCCCGTCTGTTCAACTGAATTTCGTAGTGGAGAGCTTGCTCAAGTTTAACCTAACCTTTTGATGACAACTCCAATTCTAGCAAGTGTTCAATTAATCAGCTTGACAGAGAACATGTCACACTTTGCTTCATTATACAGTTTCTGGATAACAGAACAAACCCAGTCACAGCGATCAGAACCAGGGACTGACTTCCTCCCAGGCACAGGCAGCCAGGATCATGCTCTCTCACACAGCCACCTTTCAGAGCACAGAGCGCTAATGTGGTGGACGAGTCTGAGGAATCACTGCCTGCTCGAACAGCAATACTGATTTTCAGCTCAATGGTTCCTGAAAGCTGAGGACGTGCTCCGCGATTCTTGCTCCGCAAAGAGGCTGCTCCTCTTGCTACCCTACCACTGCAGAATGATCTCATCACTGCTCCATTCCCACCTGCCCCAGCTCCTGACTGTATCTCAACCTCAACCCCTTCCCTGCAAGGTGCCTTTTCCTCCCTAAACCAGGTATGTTCTGGGCTCCTGTGGGCCAGATTTACAAATATTAAGTACTGCAGCTTTTAACTTGCAGTCACCTGAAATCCTTTTTTGACTTGACCCTAATGGCTTTTTTAATAGGAAAGTTTAATCAGTTGTATTATACCAAAGTTACACTGGTATTACCACCCATCCCTGCATTCCATTACAAGTATCCTTTTCAGGCTGTAACAGAGGAAGATACGCTGTTGTAACTCCTTTTGGACACTCTGTTATGGAAAGGTGATCATCAGTTTAAATTTACCCATGAAACTAGAGAAAATCTTCATGATTTAAGAAAAGCCATAACGTCATTTAGATGAACAGAACCAAATTTATGTTATTATCTCATTGAAGCAATCCTAAGCAATAAATTTCACACCCTGACTTCAGTGAAGACATTTATTTAGTGTTATTTCTATTACTTAGAAAGACAATAGCCAAACTGCAGCTACTTGAGCAACATGGAAAATCTGCTTAACATTTTACACCTACCATTACTGTCCCTCTGCTGCAAGAAATACCCTCCCACAGAAGATGTGAGGAACTGATGATGACTGCCATTTTCAGATGAACCATATCCATCCTGCCTTTCAGCCAGCGTCCCCTGGGATGACAGGTAACTTGGAATGTCAGCAGGCAAATTTGTTTCATCTGTGGAGTAGAACACACACCAAAGCCATCAGCATACTTTAGTTTGCAGAAGCATTTTTAAACTTGTCAGCAAAGTGCTGAAGGTAACAAGCAGTTCACTCTTCCGACTCTGAGTCAATGCACACAAATGTTCCTACAATAAAGTCATTGCAAAGTAACCACAAACATTTTTGTACATTTCCAAGGCAAACCTTCAGTTTACACACCTGTATTTGTGATGCTGCAATCTTCATTTCTCCTTCTGGTGTGGTAGATGATGACCACCCACACCAAGGAAGTGCCCACCACACAGCAAACCACAGCTATGATCACAATGCCAACTGTAGCCCATCCATCATCGTCAAGTGATGGGGCAATGTTTTGAGGAGAATCACAGGTGGGAGTAGGAATTACATTAAGACGGATGTTGCCTCGTTCTGTTCCAAGCGTATTTGACATTTCACAAGTGTATTTCCCAGCATCTTCTACATCTGTATCCACAATAATTAGTAACTGATTGCCTGCAGCAAAGAAATGTCTTTCCGTTACCACGAGAGGGCTGTCATCTTTAGTCCAATTCAGTCGGGGTGGAGGGCTACCACCAGCGATACACTGCAAGACTGCAGTTTCACCTTTTGTTACAGTTCGATCCAGCAAAGGCCGCAAAAATGATGGTGTTTCTGAAAAGAAAGCATAAGCCTTATATTCTAAATGACCTTGTAAGAATGGGAACATGTCCCTTTCCTTCACAGCTCAAGAGGAAAAGCTAAATTAAATGCATCAGTAAGGCCTAATGAAGCTTACTCTCATTCTCAGAAAAAACACATTGAAGGAATGTGAACTTCGAGTCTGCAGTTTACTTGTCAATTGATCAGACCTAGACGCTTGATTACCTTAGAAGGTGAAAAGGCCAAATCATACTTGCTCAAGACTGCAGAGAACTAGATTAAAAATGGTTAACAAAATGTCAGGAAATTAAAAGTTAAACAAAATATCCTGCCTCTAAACAAAAATAACCAAAAATAACAGCCCCTTCCCCCCGCTCGCCCCCCTGCATATCAGACATTGTATACACACTGAGAAACGTAACTAACTTTTATTATTTTGCATCATAGTAGTGATTGTGTGCTAAAGTACATATTCCTAATCTATCTATCTATATCTACCAATACAAATTATTTCAGAGCATTTTTATGTCTATACAGCACTTTCATACCAATGCTGGTTTTAATCAGCTGACTATTTTAGAAGTGCTCAGCAACAGTTCTGTTCAAGGAGATTATCCCATCAAGGATTGCCACTGTCTTACCTAGTACTGTTAACGTTGCATTAGCTGAAATGCTTCCAGCAGTGTTTTGAGCTGTACAGCTATAAACGCCTGTGTCCTCGATCTTTACATCAACAATGAAGAATACATCATCTTCCGGCATGACATGCATGCGCCTCTTGCGTGCTGCGGGAAAATCTGTTCCACCATCTTTCTGCCAAGCAATCTGTGGGACAGGATGCCCAACTGCAGCACATTCCAAACGTGCCATCGCCCCAGCACGAATTGTTAAGTCCATTGGGATCTTTGTAAATGAAGGCAGCACTAAAGAAAAGTTAATGACACCAAAATGAATAAATGAAATATACTTTTCCTTTTTTGCATAGCATTTTTTAACACCCTTCTTGGGCCTAAAAATGTGGGAGAGGTATACAACCTAAATTTATCAGTAGCCAAAGAGAAAGGGAGGAAGCTGTGAAGTATGCGAGACCACCTAGATCAAAATCTCATTTCTGCTAACAGCGTCTTACGTGACCTTTCCATAGTACCTTTAAACAGAGTACACACTTAATCTCCTGTGAAGAAAACATTAGAATTTTCCCACCTTTTTACACAGATTTTGTCAGATTTACTATGAACTGGGTCTGTTACTTGTTTTTTCCTATACTATGATTCAGCACAATGGGGCCAGATGTACACATGAATGGTGATGTTGGAACTAGATACATTTTAAGAAATAATCTCAGCTTATTAAGGGATCTTCTAAAAGATGCAGATGATGAGAGTGGAAAAACCTGTGTTTACATACCTTGATTAAAATCATTCTACTTTAAGTCCACAAGCAAAAAGTAGCGTACTTACTGTTTACTGTAAGTTTGGCTTTGACAGAGTAGGATGATCCGAAATGATTTGAAATAACACACTGGTATTTCCCTTCATTACTGAATTCAACATTGCGCAGTCGAAGGATGGTAGTGTACTCCATCACTTCACCGCCCTGTGCCCGGAGGTGTGCATAATTCTCCATTTCAGCATCTTGCAGTAATTCATTGTCTTTCTTCCATGCAAAAGTCATTGGTGAATCACTGCTGCTGGCTGCCGAACATACAAAACTCAAATTGGAGCCTTTGATTGCTGACTGGGTTTCTGGCTGGACGGTGATCTGTGGTTTAGGAAAATCATCTGCACAGAAAGCAGAAAAAGTAACACAGAGGAAGATAGAAAAAAATATATGTGAGGCCCAAGGACTCTATTTAGAAAGAGTTTGTAAGTCTTGTTTTATAGGTTGGAGAGAAAGAGTCAGATAAGTATTTATGGAATGGATACATGATGCTTTCATTTTAAATTTCGCTAGCCTTAGGGCATTTAAAGGTGCCATATTTATGAATTTACTGTGCCAAGTCATCTCTTACTGAACAGAAAGCACATTTAAAAGCAGACTGTGTGTACAGTTTGTTCAACAGCAGCACTAAAGAAGAGAGAACTACCCCCTGACATCCGTAAGAACTACACTGAATGTCAGTCACGAAGCCTACCCTTCATCTTTACACCACCTCAGGCTGTTCTGAGCTTTTCTTTATTGAAAGCATAGTTCTTCTGCCATCACAAACTGTAAGTTAAAGTTGAGGGTTTTCCCCAAACCCACAAAAAACAATCATGTACAAAAGTCACTGCTCCAGTGATTTGTGGCTGTTTCGTCCACCTTAAAAATGCAGCAGTACTGAAAATCCCTTAACCAGGGCAGCACACAAGAACTTCAAGAGATTAGTTTCGGGAAGTCCCTTTACTATCGGAAAGTTACCTTCAAAGTGCCATTTTGTGAGTTTACAGAATTAGTTGCCTTCTGAACTATTTATTCTGTCAACTGCATGTACAAAAAGGAGCGGGCACTTAAACACTTGGTCTCCCAAAAGCAAAAGCCTTAGAGTATTTTCAACTTTCAATTGGAACTAGATCCTCCTGACAAAGACACAGGCCCAAACTTCAGAGGCACTGCAGGAAAAATCCCCGGGCCCCAAATACTCCTTACTGCAGACCCTTCCTGCACTGCAGAGTCAGGCTTTACCTAGCTGCTTTACCTCTTTACATCTCTCTCGTTTGGGAACAACATACCAGGGTCAAAGCATTATTCCCTTGAAGAACCTCCGCGCTCCACATTGCAAAAAAACCTGAGATGTGCAGATAGCCTGAACTTGAGCCGCCTGCAGAACACTTGCACGTCTGGAGCTGCGCTCCAGCGCCAGGACAACATAGATCCCCTGATCTGGGACCCGAAGCAGGGGCCATCAGAGCCTCCCAGACCATTTGGTTTTCATGCTTCATACCCATGTCTTAAGTCCTCCGTGACAAACTATATTTGCAAATAGTTGCAAACTACTTTGGCAAATTGAGTTGATACTTTCGCTGACGTTGCACAGGATAACTAAGTAAAACACTGTAAATACTTAAATTAGCCTTGTGAAAGGACAGATGAACACACTTCATTCTGGTTTAGTTGTACTATCAATTGAATAATAAAATATTTTAAAATCTTAATTATTTTGGCAGGAAGGGAGGATGGGTCAGGAAGGGTCACTCAAATAAGCAGGTACTACAGAATACAGAAGAACACTCTAGGATAAGACTGGCAATGTCTTGTCAGAATCAAGTAATTTGAGAGTATATTTGAATACATGCATCACAGAAATGCACACACACATATATACACACACAGAGAAATACATTTATCATTTTACAGAGCCACTTGACTACTATGTAACAAAACAAGCTAGTCATCACCTAGATGGTACTATTTTAGCATCACTGTTAAACTGAAGTAATTAATACAAATCAAAAAAGCATCCATTCTATTTTTCTTCCACAGTTATCTTTAGTACAGAAATGTCTCATGATTTGTTTCAGCTTGAAAGACATGATCTTGGGAAGCACAAATTACACAGATTCTTTTTTTTTTGTTTTTTTCAGTTTCACAGTTATAGAACTCTTGCCTGACATGTGCCCGCCTTTAACAAACTTAGGATGACTCCCAGCTGTTTTCAGAAATGTAACTTGGCATGATTTGGATGATTTATACACTCATTTAAATTATATGTAATAAATTATTTTTTTAATGTCAGATAGAACTTAACGCACTCCTCTTGAAAACTCTGTAAAAGCAAAGGTGGCCACTGTAAACTTCTAAGGCAAGGTGTGTACACCCAAACATCTAGAGATGGCATATTTTAAAGATTTAATAAACAGTGAAACACTCACTGATTAAGAGATTCTAGTTACTTCTGCATGACAATTATTTTACATACTACATGTAACAACGTACTTAGTACATCCCCTTTCACTAATATATCTTAAAGGTTTTGAATTTAATTCATTAAAAATGGCATTCAGCAGCTAAAAGAAAGATCATGATCCCCATGGTTTAACAAGTAAGAGATATATACCTAAATCCCCCAATTTAATTTCTTGCCAGAATGAGTTTCTCATAAATAAGGATATATACTTCATATATACTCCATTAGCTATTGAGAAATCTGTAATTTCCTGCACTATGTCAACTTCTTTTCAGCAGTAGCCAGATTATGCACCATCTACTCATTATTTAGCATTACTATGTTAAACATTTGACTGCTAATAGGAGGGGAGAAAACAACGTTTTTGTACACTACTTTATATTCTGTGCCTGCTTTCCCACTGAAAAAAGGGTAGGAGTGAGAACAGTAAAATTGAAGCACTCATGTTTGCTATGAGTGGAAAGTTATTGAGCAAATAAATACGGTTACTGTTTTGTCTCCAAAGAATATAAAGTTTGAATTTTCTTTTATACAATAAAAATACATGGAATTCAGTTAGCTTTCAATTTCCTGATATTTTCCAAGTTTTCACTTAATGTATCAGAGTACTCAAACACACATCTTTACTCGGAATGCTTAGCTTCACTTTGCTTTAAATAAAGAACATAACATATAGGTGATAATGAATGTTACTAAACACACATAGAGAAGTTTCATTTTTAAGGTAGATGCTGTCACCTCAAATTCTCAAGTTTTAAAATAACAGTATTTTACTAGCATTTAGTATCTGATGTACTGAAATACAAAATATCAGTAGCATAACTGGTAATCAGATGTTTTAAAATACTGTTTATATACAGGTAGTATCTTACATGGTCCATATAATTTTTAAAGTAGACAACAAGCACACATAATAAAGGTCGGAGCTGAGGCCAGTATGGCTATTTTACCTTCAAATTTTCTCAGCTCTAGAATAACCACAAGACTGATAAAGTATGAAAATAATTGTATTGGACTGAGGTGGCAAGGTTTTGGTTTGGTAGTGGCCAGGCTACAGTGGTGGCTTCTGTGAGAAGCTGCTAGAAGCTTCCCCCATGTCTGATAGACCCAATGCCAGCCGGCCCCAAGACAGACCAGCCGCTGCCAAGGCCGAGCCCATCAGCAATGGTGGTAGTGCCTTGGGGATAATGTAGTTAAGAAGGGGAAAAAAACACCATTGCAGCCAGAGAGAGGAGTGAGAACATGTGAGAAGTAACAACTCTGCAGACACCAAGGTCAGTGCAGAAGGAGGGGCAGGAGGTGCTCCAGGTGTCAGAGCAGAGATTCCTCTTGCAGTCCCTGGAGAAGCCATGGTTAGGCAGGCTGTCCCCCTGCAACACATGCAGGTCCATGGTGGAGCAGATATCCACCTGCAGCCCATGGAGGACCCCACACCAGAGCAGGGGGATGTGCCCAAATGAGGCTGTGACCCTATGGGAAGCCCA
>VXBL01009131.1:575713-608164 GCA_013400195.1 Aramus guarauna | reverse complement strand
ACCCATGCTGGAGCAACTGGTGAAGAACTGCAGCCCATGGGAAGGACTCATGTTGGAGAAGTTGGTGGAGGACTGTCTCCTGTGGGAGGGACTCCATGCTGGAGCAGGGAAGAGTGTGAGGAGCCCTCCCCCTGGGGAGGAAGGAGCGGCAGAGACAACGTGTGATGAACTGACCACAACCCCCATTCCCTGTCCCCCTGTGCTGCTGACATGGAGGAGGGAGAGAAATCGGGAGTGAAGTTGAGCCTGGGAAGAAGGTAGGGGTGGGGGGAAGGTGTTTTAAAAGTTAGATTTTATTTCTTATTATCCCACTCTGATTTGATGGGTAATAAATTAAATTAACTTTTTTGCAAGTTGAGTCTTTTTTTGCCCTTAATGGTAATTGGTGAATAATCTCTCCCTGTGCTTATCTCAGCCCACGAGCCTTTTGTTGTATTTTCTCTGCCCTGTCCAGCTGAGGAGGGCAGTGATAGAGCAGCTTTGCTGGGCACCTGGCCTCCAGCCAGGGTCAACCCACCACAATAATTTACAAATAATCAAAGCCAAAAATTGCATCTTAAGTTTGCCAAAATATGTCTCACTTAAAAGTGATAGTTATCCAAACAATATCCATCTTTTAAATCTAGAGGCATATACATTTACCACCACAAACTGTTGAGCTTTCCCTTGCACGCTATGCTATGTACTATGTAAGCAAGCTGTTCATGAAATAGAAATCAGAGAACTGTCACTCCCCATCTTGTATAAAGCCACAAGCTTTAAGCATCTACATCACAGTTTGGGAACAGAGAAGGAAATGTTAACAAATATGAAATCCTCTCCATTTTATTAGAGAAATCAAAACATATAAAGAAACCACAACAAAAATCAATGCATTCAGGAAAATTTGTTCTATGGAATGAGGAATAGAGGCTATACTCACCACAGACAAACCCATCCAGGCTGACAGCAAAAATACTTCTGCCTTTTAGCAGCTGAGGATGGGCACAACTGGCATTTACAAAGCTCTGAAAATTGTTCTCTGACATCCACTGTGGTAGCCATTTTAACTGGCAATCACACAAGAGACTTGATGTGTTTAAGTGCCTGAAAGAAAAAGCAATTACATTCAAAGCCTGTCTGCTTGTTTTTTCTGTTTGTAATGCTGATCTATATGAGTATATGTCAGTAACAAAACTAAGTTTTTAAGCTAAATACATATGTCACAAGAAAAAGATGGCGATATTATTAGGCTTAGATGTGGTGACACCATTGTCATGACTCCTACATTCTACAAGACAGACGTGTTACCCCAAACTCCCAGTTTCTGCCACAAATACGACTCCAGGCAGTCAGGCATGTTTGTAGTCTCTCCAGTACAAAACTACAGTCAGTAGTAGGACATATAGAATGGGCACGTAGAAGAACAGTCCAAAAGGGAGGTGCTCTGGAAGCTAACATCAAAAAAATCTGAGACAATTTCACTTCCTCATTTCCGTTTCAGTCAGAATTTACCTTGAGGAAGATATTGAAAGAGGGGAGTGAGGAGACGGAAAATAGTCAACTGTGGAAATAACAAGGGCAGAACTTGGTTATCAGCTTACCTAACCTATGCAAATAGCTGCGTTCACAGAGGGGAATAAGGAATAAGACAGCAAAGGGATAGTCTGTAAAGCATCAAGAATCTGGAATTGAAGTAGGAAGAGTTCTCAGTTTTGGCTGAAAACTCAGAATCACCCATAAAAAAATGTATTAAAAAACACAGTCAGTAATAAAATTTGTCTCTACAAATCTTACCTGTTCTTGGAGGAAAAACAAAAATAATTTATGGATTCAGGGAGAGAAACAGCTTTAAAGATAAATGAAGACATACCAGTTCTTGATTATTTGAAGAAAAGGATGAGCATCTCTGTGCTTTTTTTTTTCCACACTAACACTGCATGGATAAAACCTAGTGATGCCAGCTCACCAGTTCACATTGAGATGAAACAGGTCATCTTTCATTGAAGTTCTATGAGCATTCTTGTTATTCTTAGGAGGCAGAGAAACTACAGTGTTTTTTGCTACCCTGATGCAGTGGGTATCTCTCATATTATTTTCAGGTTTACTCTCTAGGGGCCTCAGAATAGAACTACTAGATGCTCATTTAGTAAGTACTTTCTACCATCTGTCTGCATCTTCCTCAGACATAAGGTTGTCTACTAAGTGTTTCAAGAAAAGTACAGAAAAACACCCCAACAAATCTCAAATAGTTATTTCATTGAAGTGTTCAGTCTGGTATCTTGTAGCATCTTACACCTCCTGGAGCAGTGTTAGCCTGTCTTTCCATCACGTTTGATCACTCTTCAAATCATCTATATCAATCCCTAATTGTCAGCACTGTGCTCCCACTGCTTCTCTTGTGCCAAATCCAGCAATTGCCCTGCAGCTGGCTGAGCGAGTTCAGCAAACTAATCAAGCAATACAACCGGATCCACCTCAAGGAAGAGAAAAGGCAGAAAGCCTCTGGCTATGGCTGCTGCTTTCTAGAGCAGCTGCAGCTACACCAGGATATGGGTAACATCAAACTGAACTCTGAATGAATCAAATATTGTCAAGATACAAGAAAGAAATATTTTACAGTATGAACGATCACATACTGGAACAACCTCCCCAGGGATGTGGTGGAATCCTCCAGCACTGGAGGTTTTCAAGACGTGACTGGACAGGGTGCTAGATAATCTCATCTAGGCTCCCTTTTCCACAAAAGGTTGGACCAGATGACCTTTTGAGGTTCCTTCCAACCTGAGCTGTTCTGTGATTCAATGAAATACCCAAAGCTCCTCGCTGCTTTTCAACATGGAGTAATACCATAAGATGAAGTAGAGAGCTAGCTGCTAGGGTGATACTTGATAGGAGTCTGGAGAACACAAATGAAAAGCTCCAGACAAGCTCCAGGAAGCTTCTACTCATTATGAGAGCAACATCTTTTTGTTATTCTGTAGTTTGGTGACAGATTATCCATAGAACAGCTCAAAGAACAGATCTGACTAGAGAAGGCTGATATCAACAGAGGAGACATATATGCAAGAGGAAGAATTAGCTGTGCTCACAACACAGGGAACAGTGACAGTGTTTTTCTGTATTGATCAAAAAGCGGCTAAGCGCACAAAAAAAAACCCAAAAACTCACTGGAAGAATACCTTCTTCCCAGTGACCGCTTCATGACTTCTCTGAAGATCTGCCCCTTTGCTACTACAGGATAGAAGGACCCAATTACAAGCACTGACAACCAGGTCTTTACAAAAGAATTACAGCACTGCATTTCACTGGTCCAGTAAGTTTTAGCTCAGTGATAGCACTGCTGATCTTATAGCACTTTACATCAAAGTCTCCCTTATCTAATACCTATTAGAGATCAGCCAATTTAAAGTAAGGACTCTAGACACAAAAAAAAACAGAAAATGAACGCCTCCTATCCTACACTATCTCACTTAAATACAGTCACCACATAAAAAATAACAGACAAAACACTGACATACCCTTTTTACATGAGTTCGGAGAGATTACAGTAGGAGTTTATCACTGCATTAGGCAATATCTTACAAGCCTTTTATTTATATATTTATATGGATTTATATATTTAATAGAGGTGATGTCTTTAGATAGAAACTTACAATTCTTTGAGTTTCTTCATTTGTGAAAATGCATTTCCTTGAACTGACATAATTGCATTGTCACTTAGATCTCTACGAAAAAAAAATAAAAATAACATTAAAAGAGGCAAGAATAATTTAAATTGGATGTATTTAAGACTCAAGGAATAGCTTGCTACCTTAGTGATATACAAAGAATCCCCTAGCTCAAAAACCAAAGACAGGATTAAGGACTTTTATAGCATGCTTAATACATAACACTTCCTGCATTGATTCCAAAATTTATATTCAGCAGAAGTCCAAAATAAAAGAACCTTCTCAAGATCACAGTAGCAACCAGGGTAAGTCTATTTCATTCAAAGTCATAAGTAAAGCTTGTTAGTCCTACTTTTATTTCAATTAGTATCAAAATTCCTTTTTTCCAAAATTAGGTTAAATGTGAATTTCTACTACTTACAGGTGCTCAAGTGCATCCAAACCAGAAAATGCTTTCTTTGTAATGGATCTAATCCTGTTTCCTTGGAGTATCCTGAACAATATACATATATAATGTAAGAAACGATGCAATAAAGTGGAAGCATTTTTTGAGCTGAACAATTGCATTTTTGGCATTTATTTCTAAACTGTAACTAATACTCACCAGTCAACCTTCCCCAGTGCCACAAAATGTCTCACCTTTAAAAGATACCCATTTATTCCCCTTGAGTAAACATCTAGATTTTACAATGATTTTAGAAGACGTTTAATGTGTACAGTTCAGGGATATGGATTATTCCAAATGTATACACATAAGCATCTTTTTATTTCATAGAGGTACATTTGAAAATTTCAATGGAATGAAGCCACTTCCATTGGTTGCTGCATTACTTTAAAGACTATCTCTGTCACTATCCCGTTGCAATATAATGCACTGATCACTTCCTATTATGAGAAACCTTCATTCTTTGAGAAACGTTTCCATAAATAGTAATAACATTTAAAATACTCCAGATTAGTTTGACTTGAAAAATCTGAAATTTCTTTTACAGAAAAGGTACACTTTATAGAAGACAAAATTATAAAGGAGGGGGAAAAAAAATCTCAGCTATGGAAAATATAACATTATTAAGTGTTGGTTTCAAGTGTCCCTTGAAACACACATATTCTAACATAATTTTTTAAGGAATGATGAGATAAAAGTGTTGTAGCAATACTCACAGCTTCCTAAGTTTATCTAGGCCAGAGAAGGCACCATTCATATCTTCAATAGTCCATGATATTTCATTGTTTTTCAGATCTCTGTTTAAGAGGGGAGGGGAAATCAAACCACATGAGCTATTAAAAAGAACAAGGTACATACTTCTTCAAGAGCATGTATTATTTAAAACAATTTCTAAAATAGCTTTCTGGTAGGTTGTTTTTTGTTTGTTTGTTTGTTTTTTGTTATTTGCTTTTTTAAGAGAAGCTTTTCCTGATTAGCTATTTAATTTCTATTTTTACTGAGAGACTTTGAAGACTATTAGTACTTTTTCCAATGACAATGAAAAAGATCACAAACCCAACAATTTTAAGAATCATCAGAAAACAAACCCATATTCCTCTACAAGGGTATTCAGATACAGGACTACCATAAGAGAAGGAGCATCATAAGAAGGGAAGGGATCAACTGTTGCCCCTTCCAAACAAAATACGCTCATGCCTTTGTAAGTTTACAATATTAACAAACAGAGAACACACAGAGATTTATTAATAAAAATTAATCACTTCTGCATCCTACAACATCCACAACACTAGCTTAATTATCTGTGAAGCATAAAGAGATTAGAGATTTGTGAAAATAATGGCCTGTCAGCAAAGAATCAACAGAGTAGGGCTAGAGAAGAAAAAAATCTAGGAGTAAAACACAAGCACCCTTTTCAAAGCCTGGAAGGACAGTCAACCATTTCATTCATCTGACTAATAGATGGGCCAGTGGTACGCAATTGGAAGATTTTAATGAAGTGGAATATATTTAGATTACTTCTTTCTTCCCCTTCCATTAAGAAATGCTATTTCAAACAAAGCCTAAATGCTTAAAGCAATTGCTCAGTCATGACAAACATCAGCATCCATAGTAACACAAAGTTTTGAGTTTTGTCTTATTTGTACCATGAGGGAAAATGTTGATTCAGTTAAGACACAGCTATGATCCAGACCTCTAAAGCTGTGGGTAGCAGTGCTGCTTGCTGCCTTTGAATGGAGACATGCCTTTCCCATAATAATGCTACTGAAAGTTCATATTGTGAACCATCCATTGTACACAACCTTAACGAAAGAGGAAGTCCTCCTTCTCCCAACTATTCTGAAAAAAATCCTACTGTAAGAAAAACATATGCTGATCTGGGAAAGTTAACAAAAGCTTCTTGTATATTTCATAAGAAAAAAAAAGTATAAACACTGAGGGTTTTTCTTAAGTTTTTTTTTACCTTAAAAAATGAGTTTGTTAACTTACAAAGTCTGTAGACTGGAAAGTCCCCGGAAGGCACAATCGGCAATGTAGTTTACTCTGTTGTTTCCAATGTACAGTCCAACCAGGACACTTAAGCCAACGAAGCTTGAATCATCTAACCTTGCTAAGTGATTGAACGTCAAATCTCTGCATATTCAAGGAAGAAATGTATTTTAATGTTTGTGCTGCAGTGCTTATGACTCAGTTCAACCCAGGTGAACTTTTTTGGGGGGGGAGTTTTTTCCCCTTACAACTATCACAAAATCTACTACATTTTTGATCACACAGCTTATGTATCATTTTTGATAATTCACAAGTTACTGGAAAATTAATTTCTTTCATTTGAAAATGACTGTGTTACAGTTTAAGTACAACTGCCACAGTGAAATGAAGCAGTCATGGTTGGCTTCAACGTCTTTCAACAAAATGTAACTGTCCCACATACAAAAAAGTTGTTGTCACCTTGGAAACTTTGTTATGACAAATTCACAGATCAGTGGTAAGAAGCTCATACTTTGGCATGTACCCGGCTTTCAAGACTGGAATAGAATAAAAGCTACTCACAGCTCACTGAGTTTTTGGCAAAATTCCCAGGCATCAGGACTGATCCTGCTGATGGCATTTTGGCTGAGATGGAGTTGCTGCAGCATCAGCAAGCCATAAAGCCAGCCTTTGGTTACCTCTGTTAAGTTGTTATGGTCCAGCTGCCTGAAAACACACACAAACACATACAAACAGATAAAAGACATAAGGTTCAGAAACTCAGCGGCATGCGTGCTTTGCCATGCGTCTACATCTGACTTCATGATACTGGCTAGATAGCTGCAGCCTCTATTTACGCTTAGAGTTGTGTGCATGCATTCAGAATGTGCTGTCCCGCAAATTCACCAATGGCTGCTTGCTGCTTTTCAAACCACACTAGAACAATTTAGTTCAAACACATCTTTAAATTTTATCAAGCAATTCTATTAATTTTGCACAATTCTACTTAACATGTTATCAGCAGAGTCTATCAGGAAGAAATTGATACCTACAAGACTTCCATGTTGGTTAATCCCCAGAAAGCGCCATCCATGAGCCTGGTAACCCCGTTTCTCTGCAGTTTTAATGATTTCAAAGCTGGAAGTCCTTGGAAAGTAAGCCCATCTATTTTTTTAATTTTGTTGCGATTCAGTTCCCTGCATCAATAAAATTTATAGTTACAGCAAAGTAAGTTTACCTGCATGTCAACAACCTTTCTCCCCTCTCTGGAAACAAACCTTATTTAAATACTTTTGTTGCATATAAAACAAAAGAAACAAGATGTAATAAAAATCAAACATTTTACTGTAATACATTATGTTTAACCATGCTAACACTCCTCTGCCTTTCTGATACTCAGGACAGGCATGTGGTTAATTCCTTGATTTTCAGATTTAAAGAATCCTTGTAGACCTAGAATGTCATAGTTAGTCTTGTTCACACATTCAAAAGCAAAAGCAAGTTCCTGGTGTTTATCCAGTAGTAGAGCCATTAAGGTTAGCTTGTAATTGCAATCAATAACCAGTCAGAGAGAAAAAGTTAAAATTTTCAGTTGTGATGACTAGGAAAAATTAAATATCCTGGCTGATCCATCTCTTTCTTAATCTGGAGTCAAGCATTCATTACACATTCCTCCCTCATTCCGCACAACTAGTTACGAATTGGTCCTTCCCTCTTTCTCAAGTGGTCTTGGCACTCACCTGTCTGCCACTACACACACCTCTTGTAGGTCAGAAGCTGGGACCCATGTGTATTCTGGAAGGAGTTATAAGGCATACCTGGCTTGAGGGCAAGCTGCAGTGACAGTAGCACTCAGTATTTTCTATTTTCCTGCTCTCCACAACACTTTCTTGAAAAAAGTGAACACTGCACCAACCCCAAGCAGCCTTCTGACTTTCTGAGCTAAGTGAAAGGAACATCTAGCCTCACACAGGCACAAAGAACAATGTTAACTGTTGTTATAACAGTGAATTTTAAACTAGCTATCATTTGCTAAATTAACAGTTATATTTATTAGCAACAATTGATACATAGTATAAAGAGATAGGATTAGACAATATTGAGAAAAGGCCCTCAGACAATGAGTGATCACCTGCCCCTTCAAGAAGATCTTAGATCTATCAACTTGCGTCCTAACAAACCAAGAAGAATGCCTTCCTTCCAAAACTTATTTCCTCATGGGAAGTAAAGATCTAAATAATTCTCTCTCCATGGTTATACCACAATCATTTTTCAGAGTCTCTGTCTTGTAAGAGTTCAGCTTTCCTCTCTGGTAGCCTGACATGAACCCTGCGTGATAACAGACACCTATATGATAGAGCACTCTACTTCGCCTCCTGTGCTTAAATGTGCATAAGCAGTGAAGAACTTGCAGTAAGAACAGCCTTCAGTTCTTCCCCACTCCTCCTCTGAACAGTTCTTTCAGGTGATAAAACAAATTTTTGACCTTCATTGCAGCTTAGCTACCTAACGTAACTACGTCAGCCTATCAATTAAATTATGAAGAAATAGAACTTTTTTAGGCAAGGATTTGCCTAAAATTTCAGTTGAATCTGAAGATCAGAAAGTCTATTAAGATCATTAACAAATCCTGAGCCTTGCATGACTGTTCTCACACTCTTCTACTGAGGCTTGAGTCAAACTGCTGCATTTGTATACAGAAAAGACACAGTCACTGTTTCCAGATGTGTCAAGCATCCTAACACTTCACTGTTCTTGTGACCTTTCACTCTCAAGGTTAACCTAAGAAAGTTCACCATTTTTAACTCTTGACTGTGTAATATGGAAAATAATTATTCAGGATTTGACAAAGTGCAGTCCTAGCCCATCCCCTTGTCAACTGCACTCTTTAAGGTTTCCAATTAAAAAAAAAGAAAGAAAATAAAAATATATTTCCCCATCCTCTTCCATATAAAATAACTTTATTATTTATGAGGTAAAACATTTATAGACAGCATTGTATCAGTGAAGCTGATGGAGGTCTATTTACTCAAGCAAATTGCTTATTCACACCTTCTGAAAGCAAACTAATTCCTTTTATTTCACCGTGAAAGCACAAAAGAGAGATTGCTGTAGTGAACTACATAAGTTTACTTCACTTAGTATTTTTCCAATGCTTTCTTACAGGTATTTCTTACTGCTATTACCCCTTCTCTATCCTTTTCCTTTTTTTTCTTTTAATAGGCAAACACAATTTTAAACACAAAGACTACTCACATCTCACCAATATATAAGACTAGTTTTGTTCAGTACAAAGCTGCAGTTAGTAAGGGTTGTAGTAGTATGTTTTCTGTGTCTGTCTCACTCTGCCTCTGGTTAAATTAAAGGTTAAAGTTCAAGCACTGCCAGTGCTTTGGAAAACCTGAAAACAATTAGTCAATTGTAGGTTGCACTTACAGGTGCTGCAGATGAGAGAGTTTAAACATCTTTTGAGGGATTGCTGAAATTTTGTTCCTGTTCAGTTTCAATACTTGAAGTGTGGTAGACAAATTGTCAAAGGTACCAGGCTCCATGGAGGTTATTCGGTTACTGTTAATGTACCTGTTGAAACAATGTCTAGAAGGTTAAATTTACAGTTATTTAATAAATTCTTAATACCACATAGTGAAACACAAAGCTCTTGCACTGCCTACTCCTTGATAAATGAAATTTCATTTATCATATTAATTAGACCTCTTGACAGCTCAGTCTATGGTCAAGTAGTATTTCACCACCAATATTCTGCTCAACTCTGCAGGAGTACATTATTGGCAGATGATAGCATGTTGCAACCCCATTACTTTCTCAATCAGTACAGCTCTGGCTTTGCAGTATTACTGAATAAGGATTAAGGTAGATTCAGAAGAGTCCAGCAAACTCCTTGTAAGTCAAGACTAGCCCAACCACGGGGAACTTAAGTTTGTTTTGTTACACAATTATTTCTCTCAAGAGACACATCTATTTGTTTCAGGATAACAACCTTCACTTTTTATGAAGTAAAACATCTTATTGCAACAACTCAGGTATTCAAATTAGCAGCTTAAACTCAACAGGTGAAAGTAAGAATAAATGTTTAATGTATGTCTAACTGAAAAAAAGATTTAGTACCTTAATAAACAGATGCCAAACTAAGTTTTCCAACAAGTTTTTTGAGAGTAACCTGAAAGAAAAAAGTAATAATAAGTTTTACTTACAGATACTTGAGTTGTAACGATGGAAATGATGATATTTTTAGCTCTGATATGTTGTTGTTGCTCAAGTCCAAAGTTTCTAGACTCTGAAATGGCTTCAGATGTTCAGACAAGATGTTGGCAATCTTGTTACTGGTCCTGAAATTTAAGGACAGTAGTCAAAAGACTGTCATTTCCAGAGTAAACACTTGTTAACTACACATAACTGACGAAAGTTAGTTCTTAATTCCTCCACTTGAAAATAGTTTCTAGTTAAAGAAAACCAATAAAGTATGTTCTCTAGACATAACATTCATTTCTAGCCATCCCAAATCCCAAGTTGGAATGTTCTAAATAAATGTGTTCATCAATGTTTCTTAAAACATATTCCCAGCAAACAAGATGAAAAAAATTGCATTATAATCCAATTACTGCAATTCATGACTTTTAAAACAAGATGTAAAACTATGATCATCCATTTCTAAACCGTAAAAATATCTGGTTTTTGCATTGAACAGTATGTCACAGTATCACAACAAAATGAGATTGGAGTTATTTTCTATTTTTACCAAGTTAGCATCCTAGTAGCTAGGCATTGTGTTTTGGTGTCTTGCGGGGGGGAGGCATGAAAATCAGGCTGAATTTCCAGAAAAACAGAGCTAGATTAGAACAGGCAGATTGACAGTGTCCCCCCTCAGAAAGACATTCTCTAATTTTGCAGTTAGACTTAGTATTTCATCCTATAGATTCTCCTTGTAAAGAATAAAATTTCTGCTTATAACAGTTCATTGTAGAGATTCTGGAGTTCATGTGTGGTCAGATTTCAGCAAAGCATCACACCCAATTCCACAACAAAAATTGTGCAACTGTTTCAAGACATGGGTATCCTAGTCTACTATAAGGAACACCCCTTTCTTTCACTTCCAATGAAATGTACTTTTTCCAGTGATCATATTTCACACTCATACCCAGCAATCTACCAGGTTTTCCCTCACAGTCACATAATGTACAGAATCATACACATCACGTAATGTTGCACATCAGCAACATTAATAGGGTTATTCATTTGGGGCTAACGGTACCTCACGACCAATTAAATGAACATAACCCAAGATGATCCTTGTTACCTTGGGAAGTTCAAATCAGTTCTGGCTGTGGTACATTCTGTACCTAGTACGATGAATGATCAAAATTTAGGAGCTCTCCCTAGCTCCTAGAGATTGCAGGCAAAGGCAGTTTCAGTAAAACTATCAACAAGAATGTTGATTCTGGAAGGTGTTTGCCTTTATTGGAAATACTTGCTCTGGATCAAATAGCAAGCCACACATTTAGGATAGCATGAACAACTCTTGCATGTTCCAGGGGTGTGGGGGGATTACTGCTCAAGACAAAAAAGTCCTGACTGAAAAACTGAACCAGAAGTTAGATTAATGGGCCTTCTGACCACATGTGGGAACGGGTAAGTGATCTTGCAGCCCCTCCAACGCTGCGCTTGTATCGTGTTTCATTCCTCAGGCTGTCTGGTAGAGGTATGCTGCATTTTTTTAACTCTTAGCTGAAAGTATTTATAATAAATGGAAACAAATTACTTTAATAAAAAACAACAACAAACACCACCACCATGTGTCAGTTCCGCTGGCCAAATAAGACTGCGAGTTAGATAACAGGTCATAGAGCCTCGCCTTTATGCATTAGTTTGTTTATAAGGTAATTACTAACAAGGTATTAAAACTGTCAATTACTTGAGTGATGAATAAAATTTTCCTTGCAGTAAAAGTGTGCTCCAGCAGAAGCCAGCAATTTCCTGAACTGCACGCCTCCTAAATTGCAGTGTGAAAGTGTTCAGTTATAGAGACGGCTTGCACAGTGCTGTCTTTGTGTCAGCATTGCTCCATAAAACAGAAATTCCTCACAACTGGCAGGATAATAGCCCCTGTATTACAAAGTTTAGTTGGACCTAATGGAACCGAATAAAACTCTTATATAGCTTTCAGATTAGCACTTAAACTAACTGGCAAATTACCTAATACAGACCAGGTTACAACAAAAACAAACAAACAAAAAATCCCAGCTTGTTTGTTTTGGGGAACGTTTTTCTTTTTTGGTGATGGTAAGGTCATACTGTGGGGAGAAAGCAACCTCTTTTGTTCACTGAGAGTGACGCATCAAAGTCACAGAATCCTACAATGGTTTGAGTTGGAAGGGACCTCAAAGATCATCTAGTTCCAACCCTCCTGCCATGGACAGGGACACCCTCCACTAGACCAGGTTGCCCAAAGCCCCATCCAACCTGGCCTTCAACACTTCCAGGGATGGGGCATCCACAGCTTCTCTAGGCAACCTGTTCCAGTGCCTCACCACCCTCACAGTGAAGAATTTCTTTCTAACATCTAATCTAAATCTACGCTCTTTCAGTTTAAATTCTAGTCATCTTACAATGAAAACAAAACCAGCCCGCACTGCACCTTCCTACTTACTCATATTTGTAGAAGCTACTCAAATGCAAAATATCTGAATGGTTCACTCCATATTGCCCCAACCTCCTAGTCCAGTTTTCTCTTCAAAAAAATATAAGTGCCATAATTCACACCCAGAAGATTATCCAATGCTGAACATATCCAAATAGTTCTACTTTAAGGCCCAACTTTAGTTAAAATGAGAAAGTTAAATTCTAATCTGACTTTTCTTCACAATCATCACTTAAGTAAATAAAATAAAAACAACATATCTGCTTCCTCATAACTGCCAAATCACCGTCAAAATTAGTCAGGAAGGATGTGTCTGAAGATGCAAGCCTATCCAATTGTCAAGGCAGAACCAAACAGTATCCTCTGTGTCGGCACAATGGCATACAAGTTTGTTCACTGTGCAAAAAAACCTCTCAACTTTCCAGCGAAGTGCTGTTATTACTGTGCTCAGACAAAAGGAGCTGCACAGACCGCACCGGTTTCATGTCACAGACCCTCAAGGGGAGATCAGAGCGACAGACATCCCCTGCAACAAGAGAACCAGCGCATCAAGTTCTCACAGAAGTAGACCTGCAGCGATCCCATCACAATTTCTTCATGTGCAAGAAACAGCAACACACTGCGGCTTCCTTGCAACTTCTCCTGTTACAGCTAAAGCAGCAGGAGCACCGAGAAACACAGATAAAACCATCAAAAATACCTGCATAAATTCGAACACGTCCTTTGCAATTTGAGTGCCTACACCCTGACTTGCAGCAAAAAAACCCCAACAACCCCGGTGTGCAAGCAGACTGATTTAATTATTTTCACATAAGCCTGTGTGAATACCAGCTTAAGACAGCATATCAGTTTTCCATTACAGTATGAGAAACCTCAGCTTTCCGTCTCACCATTCATGACTTTAACCACACCACTAGGCCAAAACATCTATAATAGCCCTATCAATCGTGATCTCAAGATTCACTCTATGAAAACAACAGCTACAATATACCTGACATATTGACTTGTACTTTCCTTGCCTCCGGGGAAAGGACAGCAACTTCTATATCCATTTGTTAAGGATCTGCTTAACACCATTTAGACATAATAGTCCTTACGTCCAGGAAAACAAACCCATTTTTTAAAGATCTGAGGTAGCATGACTAAATATCTTTTGATAAAGATTGTCAATATGTAATGTTTTCTGAGTAAGAGAAATATCTATGCAAGCTTCATTACTCTGGTCCTATCACATGGAAGCCCCAACTCTGAAATAGATTAAGACCTAAATTCCTATGTTTTGTTTCTATTCAAAACCTCAGCACAAAAAATACTCTTGCACTTCCTGCTCCGGGATAACTCTTTCTTCCAGGTAGATCTTGATCTGCTGTGTTTTGAGAACCTCTTAATCTTACCTTGCACTATGATCCTGACAAGGAACATGCGTAGGAGTCTGGATGTGGAACAACCTGGTAAAAAACAAGTTGTCTAGAAAGATAATTTTGGAGAGCTGTGTCTGTGCAGCCTGTTCTCTGAAACTGCTAGACATAAAATAACTGTTTTAACATCTGTGTGATTCTGGACTAAGACGGTATCTCCTGTCCCTCCAGTAAGCCCTGAGAGGCAGGATATATTGAATTTGCCTCACAAACAGGCAAATGAAATCATACTAGAGTCTCTTGCTAGAGACTAACACAAAAAGGCACTCTTCTAGAGGTAGATATATCTTTCTCAGCAGTGCTGAAGCCAAGACGCAGGGGTACACAGATGTTTAGTTTGACTGTCTTGTGTTTACACGGCTTCCAGATCAGAGCTGGCTTGGAGGCCGCCATGTCAGAGCACAGGCAAAGCAGACGTGACTGTCCACATCCGAGCACATACTGGGTGGTCTCTGTTACGTGCCACTGCAGCTCACAGCCTCCCTTCTCACATTTCCTCAATCTTTGTGGTTGCTTCACCTGTTCCTCCCTCCACTCACCCACTGACATCATACAACTCCTGGCATATCATTTATTGTTTCTTGCACTCCCCCTCCTGCCCCCCCAAACTCCTTTGGACTTCTGGAGCTCTTGTAAGAAAAAACGATGTCAGGACATTGAGTGGAAGAAAATTTAAGCAAAAAGAAAACAAAAAATGGCTAGTTAAGATGAAAGATCAATACTGTAATAAACTTCCCCAGAAAGTGCTGGAAGACTTATGTTTTGTGGCTTTCAGGATAAAGCTGGACAACTTTAAGGAGCACATACCCGAAGAAAAAGACTCAGTAACTCCTACAAGGAGAGACAAAAAAAAAAAATTTTTTTTTTTTTTCAATTTCTAGTAATTTGACTACTAAAATTATCCAGACTGTAATGGACAATTACATCATTGAAAATATTTTCATTATGGTTTCAAGCTGAACATTACCCTTACAAAAATCCTCTGATATGAATGGGACTATGTGCTCTTCTCACCATTACACACCCAACTGCACTGAATTAAGAACTTTTTTTTTTTTAAATCTTTGCAACTGTTAGATACAGAAATATTTTATGTGACACTGTTTCTCTCTAAGATGAAGATGCCAGATACCGAGCCAAGATTCTGGCTCACTTCCAGTCCTACTGGTAGGTCCACAGGTCTCCTTCACGCACAGGCTTCTCAAGTTCCTTGTGGCAAGCAGCTGTTCTTTCTTTTGAAGATCTCCTTCATTCCATGTTTCATTCCTGTCGTTGCTCTTTCAAGCCAGGTATCAGCAAGTCTCTGCTCTTACTTTTTTTCTGCTTTTTGTGGTATATCGGCACAAAGTAGAAAATGAAAACTCAGAACTCTGTAGGCTACTGATACCCTATCCAAAACTTGACACCAAAGATTTATTGATTTCTAAACCAAACATAAACTGGGAAAAGGGGAAGAGAAAGATGCAGAATTAAACAACTCTGGGATCAGAGACGTTTTCATCATCAAAAAGAAGACAGAAGTAAATCCAAAATCCAACTTCCAAACACGTGATGCTTCCGTAGCAACTCTCTCTTGATTTGAGTCATAGTACAAATTCATAATTAACTAAACTTTCCTTCCAAACTATCTTCTTCATACCTTGAAGTCTGTTTCCCATTACACTTTCTGGCCTTTCCAAAATAATCACAAGTTACTTAGCACATGACAGCCGAGTGACTATGGGAGTTCATTAACTTTGTTTTAAAAAAGGTAAACAAAAGCAATGCAGGCATAGCTATTTCAGCACGAGCTGACAACAGGAATAATAACTCATTGCAGACTTGGCGTACTCAGTGACTGTTAGTTAATGCTAAAATCTTGGACAATTATAAGTATGACCTAGATTAAACCCAGCAAAATATTATATTATTATATTTATAATATTAGATGACTATATTAAAATATTGTTTTTCTATTATATTTATAATATTATAAATCATATTTATAATCTGATGTATGGACTCATTAAGTAAACACACCTATTCTTCATTGTTAAGGAACCAAGCCTCTCTTTTGGAGAGTGTAGGCCGAAGTCTAGGCACTTCAGACTGCACACCCTTCCAGATCTACTCCTAATCTCAAGTGTCAGTACAAATTGAGGGATGTACTCCTGTCCACTTCTCTTTTGCTCAAGGCACCAAGTCATTATATTTCACTGTTCTGTTGCAGTAACCACCTACCACTTCTTTAAGATATAACCTCAATACTTACGCCTGACCTCTTAACTTCATTCTGACTTCCTTCATTTTCTGTACTGCATGTTCTACAACTTGGCATCTACACCTTGGTAAAATTTCCTATCGTTCTTCCATTTTGTCAGATGGGAACAGTGTTGTCTATTTTTCTGACCCATTATTATTCGTTTTAATTCATCTTTTTCTTTAACACTGTTGATCAGAAAATCATGCTATTTTTTTCCGCTTCAAATAGCTCATAAAATTTGCATTCTTTTCCATTCTCATTGCAAAAGCATTCGTCTAGGCTCTCACTACTTTATATTTTTGATACAACAAACTCTGGGTTTCTACATACTTCTTTTCTTTCCCATCATTCAGCCTAAATTGCTGCCATAAAAATCTAGTTTCCATGTCTGCAAGTCTGACTAAGACAGGTTCCTTTTCAAATTCTTTCATTTACTTCCTCTTAGTCTCCACACCAAATGTCAAAGACTGCAAGAACTAATTCCAGTAAGTTTCTTTGCTCTAGCTTTTTGCTCACAACATCAGCCCAAGTCACACATGGTTTACCACCACTCTCATTTTTGGGACTTTCTCCAAGTAGCCTTATGCCTGAAGCCCAGTCTGGCATTCCTCTATCCTTTTTTTCAATCTTTCTTCAAAACAAACTCTTCCAGGCAGCATCCAAATCTTAATCCTTCCCATAATAAAGTGGTAGCTGAAGAGATGACAAGGATGTAAAATATTTGACCAACATTTTCTTAATATTGGGAGCCAGACTTCAGTTTAGTATGCTAGCTTTATAAACACACAATACCACTTTCTCTGGCAAGCGTAGAAGGAAAAGGCATCCACTCCTACTGAATGTAAGCTTTCATTTTCAGGAGTTGCGTCTAAACTTCTTTCTTGTGACTGTGGCGTTCGAAATACAAACTGAGAGCGCATTCTCCTGGATTTTACACACAGCTTCCACTCCCAGCCTACTGTGAGATGACAAAGAAGCAGATTTCTCATACCTACCCCAAATAATCTTACAAACAAAGATTACGAAAAAAACTTCTATCTTTACAGAAGGCAAGAGTTTTCCTTATTAAGATACTGCCACACAGTGCAAACTATCACTCGTATTTCTACATTGCCAGCTGGGGCAAACGTATAATCTATTTTGCACGTTTCCTTCAATTAATTGAATTTTACTTTCTTCAGTAGCTACATTTGTGCATAGATAGGTATTTAAGCTGTATGTTGATTAATCAAAGCTAGAATGCAATAGTGCATGCTCGAATTTTGTAAGAGATTTTTTTTTAACCAAGAATGAAAATCAGTGACCAGTATATACTCTATTATTCCCCTCCAGCTGAAGAAGGTAAAACCATTTTATTCTTCTTGGTAAGGAGAATGGAAGCAAGCACAAAGCTGCCTAAAATACAGCTGAATTTACAAATCTTTAGTCATAAGCTCAGCATCTTGTTTAGCAAAGATCTATGAGAAGCCACTTCAACTTAAGAGTTAGTTTACTTAGTTTTAAGAGCTATAAAGAAAAATCCTTTTTCAGATTACATACTTAAATTAGGTAGCATGAACAATCCCATTCACCCTGAAAGCCTTATAAATAAAGATAGTGACACTGCGGTATTGTAAGCTCCACATACTTAAGGTTTGTATCACATCAGTTAGCTCTGTCTCCACTGCCTGCTAGCACAATGCTTTACCAATCTCAGGAAACAACCCCGTTGTAACCATGTCTTTCATCAATGAAATTTTATTCAGATTGAAGCAAAGTGTGTTGTCCACTGAAGAAATTTTACTGATAACTGAAATCGGGATTAATGAGCAACTAAGCAAGGTAGCAGGAAGGAGCTAATATAGGAAGACACAAAGCTAAACTTGGTCTCTTCTAATTTTAAAATTTTAGAGCTTACTTATGAGGCCCAGTATACACTAAAACTTGCAGATCATCTTCTCCGGTAAATTCCCTGCTGCAGCTGTGTGGGTTAGATGAGCAACACGTAGAACCTCCCATTCAGAGCACACACTACTGTCTGAACCTGAAAAAACTTTTTTGGCATTCCCTGGGGTTTGGTTTGTTTTCAGTGATCAAAATAGTAATTTTTTTAAACAAATCATTCTTGATGGCTTAGATAATTTTGCTATTTATTTTTCCTTTGAAGAGAATGACTTTGTACTTTTTCAGTACAGCAATTCACTTTTAGCTTTTAGGTTTGCTTTGCAGAAGTGTTCAGTGAACACCAAAGGCCTGAGATTAAAATGACTCTGATTACTTGGTTATGATTACTTGATTATTATAGTGGCTGATCAGAAAGCTACATTTAAAGTTGAAAGAATTTTGCTTGCTATAAAAACTTGTGACCCCTGCAGTCACCTAAAACTGGCTTCTTTACAGTTTTTGTCCTGTTTTTATCTTCTGACCAATCTTTTTATTTTAATAGTTTTTGTTCATTTACCTTTTTAAATGTCCAGGACACAAGAGACTTGTTTTCAAAGCCAAGGCATTTAAAATCAGCATATACCGACAGAAAGACATTACACACAGAAGGCTCTAGAAAGCCTTCGGAAAAGTGACTTGTGGATTCAGATCCAGCACCTAACAAAACAAGTGGGTACATTTCAAGAAAACTCCTCAATACTGGCAACATTTTTCATCATCTCAATGTGAATGGCTATGTGATTCCTTGTTTTAACTGCCTTAAAATCTTCCTGTTCAGATGGGGTTGGAGGGTCCTCTCAGGGTAGCTGAGGAAAACCTGTACCATGTTGCATATGTCTGATGAAAAGATTTCACATTAAAAAAAAAAGTGTGAACCTAATACAAATTACGTATTAATGTAAAACTTGAAAAACATTACTGAATTGTGAATCATTCATGCTCCCTTTACTTCTGCACCATGAACTTTGTATTTTCCACTCTGGTTTTAGTAAGGCCAAATATTTGTGTTCTAGGCTAAAACGATAAATCTTTACAACATAAGCTACAAGGATATTTCCATCTCAATCACCTACACCATATGTACCAGTGTATTTAAATAAACTAATTTCTATTCAATAAAATGTAAAGTTACGAGTTTATTTAAAACACTCCATTGTTTAAAGGTAGCCTAACCTTAGAATTTCACTATACACGTTAGAGACTTTGGCAGGTACAGCTTTTCAGGTCCCTACAGACAGCAAGATGATTACTATATAACATATCCTTGGTGTGGGTAATAAGAAACATGAGGTTTTAGTATTAATTCTAGTTCTACATATACATTTTAATAAGAACAGTAAAATTTAGTTGGAGAGACACAATACTTTCATATTCAAAGCTGTTGTGTCTCTTTAAAGTCACTGCTGCCTTCCATTTTCCACAGTACTCAAGGACTGATGTTGGATGGTGTCTACAATTATGTATTTTTAAAAAATTTGCAAGTAAAGTAGCATGGGTTTCTTATTTAAACTGTATATCCTTAAAGAAAGCCTTAAATAATGTCGCAGCATTTGCAAATCAGTGTCTTTCTTCCTCACAAAGCACTAATCACACTAAAAGTAGTTAACATTTTCTCAAGAGTTTTAAAGTGAAACCCTTGTGCAAATGCTGGTAGCTAAACACCATGCAGGACTTCTATACAAGGTTATTGTACTCAAATTACTTGGTTTCAATCTATTTCTGGATTCAACCTAGGTACAAAACTTTACAGCAATGACAGACCTAAAAGGCAATACCAGTTTTCTTCCCATGTATCAACATCACAGATTCTAGCAGATTTTCAGGATAAATAGGGCAGGACTGGTACATTTTGGATAAGGAATGTCATTAGAATGGGAATCAAATTCAGAAACTTTGCTTATTCTCCTAGAACAAGGGCATTAGTGCCCATTTCTCTACCTGACATGAAAGCGATCCACCTATCTAGAAACAATGAAAACTAACTTGTTTATTCTCCCAGAACTGCAGAATTTTCTACCACAACCGTTTAAAGCAATTCTACATTAATTCAACTGCTTTTACAAGCACTTCAGGAATGCAAATTAGGAAATATTAACATATTTTACTTCTAGGGATAAATACACCTACATTACTGTGTGTGGTGTCTGTACTTTACATATTTGTGGTAATCAGTTGTTAAATCCAGTATTCTCCCCAAAAGCTTATGCTGTTCGGCACTTGGGAGGACCTGGCCTCCTGGCTAGAGCTACTGTGCTCACTGGAGAGCTGGCAATCTCTGGCAAATGGCTGAACTTCTCACTTTCTGCCCCGATAAACTGCTCTCTTCTGCCTTCTCCCACAGAAGACAGAGAAAAGGGCCAGGTGACTAAGCAAATGGAACACCCTGCAATTTCAGTTTCAACTAATTGACTTCAATGGTCAAACATGCTTCAAGATGCAATCAGACCTTTGCAAGTAACATCACTGTAAAACAGGCATGCCCAAGTACATTGGCTAGACATTTCAAAAGAAACCTAACTTCAGACATCTAAAAGTTAGTTTAAAATAGGTATCTACATGGGCTTCAGTAGGAAAGTCATCTGAACTATCTTGGGGAAGATAAATCACTTCAGAGAAAGCCTTTTGTTCTCCACTCATCCTGAAGAAGATCTAGAGTTAGTAACTCATACTTACCATGTCAAACTTTCAAGAATTTAGGGTAGGGAAGATGAATCCTACTCTTTGCTCTGTCTGGAATGTATTGTATCTGGTAGTGTCAGGCAAGCTACCATAGCTTCACAACCTAAGCTCCCCAGACCAGATTTAGCCCAAAGTACCAGCCATTTAGTTCACAGCAGTTTCCAGATTCCCAGGAGGCTCAGAAGCTCTCCTAGGCCGTGTGACAAGATACACACTCATCACATGAATAAAATCATAGATGCATCTCCAGCCATGCAATGAGAGTGTGCCTGCATTTGCTTGTATACTCCTTCACAAAGACATACGGTCTTTCCAGGGTGGTGGGGGGATGTGTGCCTGCCTGACATGTTTCTCTCCCATGGTGTTCAACTTTCAACTGGCATCCATAAAAATAAAATGCTGGCATCGTCATCATTTCATGTTACCAACACACCGTGATCATAAGACTGCGAACATCTACTGCTCTGAGTATGTTTACCCTGCATAATTCAACAGCATGTAAATATCTAAGGTAGATAAATATCAATTAGATAGCTAGAAATGAGGTAGCTCCAGAAATGGAAACTACATTAACACGATAATCCACCCATGCTTGTTTACACTGCTCAAAGAATTTAGACATACAGTGCTGTATGGAGATAGCTGCACTATTATTCACTGTAGACATACCAGCAGTGTAATTTCCTTTGCAGGGCAAGAAAATTCTTGCAGAACAGGTAAAATTCTAAGGCTCCACAGCTGAGTGACAAGTCCTAAGAAGTGGAAAAAAAAATTCTTGCAAGCAGAGAGTTTCTTCAACAATGAAGATTTTGGCAAGAAAGGAGTGCACCACTTCCACAGCATTCCTTGAAGACCCCCTGCTTTTCATCTGACAGTAATGAACCAACATATAAGTATCTCATAATAAATGTAACCAAATCAAGTTTCAGAAGACTATCATCCTCTTTTCTGCTATTATTTGAAAATCATAACAAAGACTCAACAAGGAAACAGTGGTTTGTTTTGGAAAGGCTCCACAAGCTCCTTTCATATAAAAGTTTAAAATCCTGAAGAAAGTCATCAGATGTTTCAAGTACAGTTATTATTTGAAGAGTGGTTCTAAAAATTATATTCTAATTGTTCTACATGTATTCTCTTTGCATGACTTAGATATATTAACTCAGTTTGATTCAACCCCTCCAAATAATATTCAACACAGAAAAAATAAGTGAAAATATTTTTTTCACTTCTAAGAAAAATAATGTGTCATTAGATTGAATGTTTTTTGCATCTATGATACCACTATATTACATATATTTTTATGCCAGACAACTGCTGTATGTGAATTCCTCTTTATTAATATTCTTTTCTGTAAAATGAGATTTAACATCTTTACATAAATAACTTCCAACCTGTAAGAAAAGGAGGCTGAGGGGAGACCTTATCGCTCTCTACAACTACCTGAAAGGAGGTTGTAGCCAGCTGGGCGTTGGTCTCTTCTCCCAAGTAACAAGTGATAGGACGAGAGTGAATGTCCTCAAGTTGCGCCCGGGGAGCTTTAGATTGGATACTAGGAAAAAATTCTTCACCTAAAGGGTTGTCAGTCATTGGAACAGGCTGCACAGGGAAGCAGTTGAGTCACTGTCCCTGGAGGTATTTAAAAGACGTGTAGATGTGGTGCTTTGGAACATGGTTTCATAGTGGACTTGGCAGTGCTAGGTTAACAGTTGGACTTGATGATCTTAAAGGTCTTTTCCAACCAAAACGATTCTATGATTCTATGTTTTAAAGAGAAACCTTTGTAAAAGAAACAAAACGCTTTCTTTTTCGAACAAAGCAATACCACACTCTTAATTTTATGTTCTGTGTACATCCGTTTTGATATGGAACAAACAATTGTCTTTATTATTATACACTGATATCGGTAAGTTAATGTAAAACTTTTATATTGCTTAATGAATTATTTTTACCATATTAATCTCAAGGAATCTCTGCTATGGTCATAGAATAGGTATTAAATCTCAGCTGGAGCACACTTATGTTCAGTAATCTCCCAACACCACACAGAAGTAATGGAAATTATAGTGAGAAGAAGCCAGCACCCAACCAGACCAACTTTAACTGCATTGGTAGTATGATAACAGCTTGTAGCGATACTTTTTTTTTTTTTTTCCTTTTAAGTGTCAGTATACATAGTGCAGAGCACAGGTCTAACAAAGGTTTTTCCATGTTTGACCACCTGAGTAAACGAACCAAGCTAGTGACCTAAGGATATGGAACAACCAATCCAGCAGTGACTGATTTTAATTTATTCTCTCAAAGGAATAGAAAAATCTTTGCACAGCTGCAGAAGGATGATTTTAGGTTTATCTAAACCAGTTAAGTTTCCATGAGAAAGACCAGAGGAGATGCTAAGACAAATTCTCAACTTTGTAGTCATCAGGAGTAGGGCAGGAGGTTATAAGCCACTTTATTATGGTAGTATTTCCAACCTTGTGATAAAAAGAACCTCAGCAAGGTGGTAAAAAAGAAAATATATTCTTTAGATCAATTAGATTATTAAACTATAGAATGCTATGCCAGTGTAAAAATAACGTCAACACTAATACAAAATAGAAAATACGCTTAAAATAAGCAGTTATTTGTCGGACACCGTCTGCTTTTTCTTTCATTATTTTCTGATTCTGATCTGTAAGAAACCACATCAGTATCAAATGTCACTTAGTTCTTATTCAAACAGAGCAGTCCAGACACAGCGGCTGCACCAGCTGACTTAGCTGACCTGGGCCTAGAGTAAAAACAAACCCCTATAAATCACCAGATGTAAGCAATTGAATAGTGATCAATTTAATTAACTGAACAGCTTTCCAAAGTTGACTGTATTGTTTTAACCCTTCAGGCTTCTTCAAGAAAGGTAACTTGCAATTTGTATTCACGGGCAGGATTTGGCCAGAGGGCTACCTATTACTAGCTTTAGACACTTTAGATTCCCATTGATAAAACCCCAATACCACACGTGAAAAACATGTCTTTTCTTTTTTCCAGTTAATAGTAACTATTTTTGTTAGCAGTTCCTGCAACATTTTAGAGAAATTCGATCGCAGGAAAAAACAAACTGATTTCAAGTGAAAAACCCCAGGAATAAGATTTCTTTTAAAATCAACTGTTTTGTTTATAGGCCCTACATGCCTTTTACAACTTTATACTCGTATTAC
The DNA here is from genome assembly GCA_013400195.1 of Aramus guarauna. Classification (NCBI taxonomy): domain Eukaryota; kingdom Metazoa; phylum Chordata; class Aves; order Gruiformes; family Aramidae; genus Aramus; species Aramus guarauna. The sequence goes on along the minus strand of VXBL01009131.1, from coordinate 583,990 downwards.
AGATGCCACATCAAGTAACCTACTAATTTCTTTCAAACAAAACAATAACCATAGACATAATTGTGTGTCACAATTATATGTATTAACTGCAGCCGTACAAGAAAAAAAAATATACCACACGTTAAAATGGACTCAAAAAGACATTTTAAAGATATTGGCAAAACATCTTCTACCCTAGATACTTGTCCTGACACTGCATCTTGAGGGGATTTCCTCATGTTGCCCACTGAAATTAACAGAATTCTGCCATGATTTAACGCAAGTGGGATTTAAGCCAAGATGCATAATGACAGAGTGTAACTCTTGTTTTAAAGTCTGCATTGTACAAGTTTGTATAACATTTACTAATGTTTGTACAGTACCTAGCACAACAGGGCTGAGGCTTCTGGGCACTACCACAACATAAATTAATTCTAATGCAGTCTTTGTATCTGAGGGAAGCATAAAAACTACAAGGATTAAGCTCAATTATACACGTTTTAAACAACCTGCTAAATAATATGACATAATCAACTTCCTAACCACAAGCTGCTCTATTTCCAATTATTTCACTTTAATGTCTGTAATGTACATATTTCCACGATCCCTGTAGAGTTAGTTCCACTAACTATGGACAAGAGTAAGATCTACTTACAAAGACAGAAGAGTTATATTTGCAGAGACTGGTCCCAGATCTGGAATGATCTCCAGTTCATTGTTGTTCAACTTCCTATTAATATTAGAAAAGGGAGAGTCAGCTTTGATGTTAATCAGAGGTCTGTACATTGGATTTGCTAAATTGCTGAACAGCGTCACCCCAAAATTCAAAAACGTACACTTAATGTAAAATATCAGAACAGCAAATGTGTGTTGCGTAACCAGTTGTCCCTACAGAAATAGCTATGCAATTAGCGTACACAAACACTGGTTGAGAGGGGTTTTGTTTTTGGTTTGTTTTTTTTTGGGGGGGGGGGGGGGTGTTGATTTTTTTTTTTTATTAAGACAAATTAACTTACACTTCCCGAAGACTATGAAGGTGATCCAAGAGACTGGTCTTGATTGAAGATAATTTGTTGTGACTTAAGTCCCTATGAGGTTACAAAAATAAACAGCCTGTCAGTTTTGCCATAAAATACTGGGCTAAGCAACACAATTTCAATCCAAATCATGTTATCATTTCTTTTCAAGTATATAAGAAGGTTTTTTTTATATTAGTAAAATTAGAATAGAAAGTCATTTGAGTATACAAGGTATAAGCAAGTGTAAAAACCATGATCACTGTCAGCAGTGTCAAAGAATTTCCTGTACCTCTGAACAATTTAGAACTGTTCATCAGGGTCTACCTAAGACCCATGAAAAACACCTTAAGACTTTGACTCATATACACCAACAACAATCCCTCTCCCCCATCCCTTCACAACAGAAGATCTGGCTAAAGCAACCTTGTGGTTAAAAGGAAAATTCATAAATCAATACTCATTGCAGTCTCATTCCTCGAGTCAATCATAGTATTTGTATCATTTACTCTTCTCAATTACTTGTCTAAAGCAACGCACAGATCTTAAGTACACAACGAGGACTGTCCATAAATCTCAATTCTATTTTCATGCTTTCACACAATTCCTATATAACCAAATGTCATGGGGATCTTAACCAAGCAATAACAGGGAAAAACAAAACAAAACAAAAAACCACCACCACACAGGAAGACCTAATTCTTTTCTGAGCTTTAAGATGTTTGTTTAGTAGTTACATCAATACCACGCTTAATCACACTTGAAGAAGTAGCTTGAACACTTAGCTTGTGCCACTCTGTACTGAAGATCCCAAATATATAAAGATGCAGTCGGTAAGAAGTCTTGTTAGTGTTTTTGCAGTGTTTGCTACAAAACAAGCCAAAGTATTAGGAATACAACAGATTTTCTTGACCACTGTCAAGAAATTCTTTTCCCTACAGACACCATGCAAACATTTGACATCATAAAATAGAGTCCTAAGAAACTTTTGCTCTATCCTGAGAAGTACTGGAAACATCACAGAAACAAAAGAATGACCATATAATAGAAGGCAGAGAAGCTAATGACAGAAACTCAAATTTGCATGTCTATAGAGATCTGCACAAGTGGTACAGATTCACAACTGATCTCGTAACCATGGCTAACCCTCTTAAGTCCTCTCCCTTCTTAGTCACTCATCCACCACAACACGTACCTTCCTGCTCACATACAACAGCCTGTCACTACCTCACCTGCACCTATTCAGCCATCTGCAAAGCACTTGCTGGACATTGTAACAGAGTTTATCCCAGCCGGCAAACAAAAACTGCGCTATTTTTGAAGAGTTCTTAAACTCGCTCCAGTCAGAGTCTGCAATGCAGATCCATGAAGAATTGCATCAGCATGCTTCAGCAGTGAGCTGCTGTAGCATCAGGTAAAGGCAAAGAAATTTCTCACACTTCATGACACTTTTCTCCATGTTAATTAAGCACTGAACAGACATCCAACGTGCCTGGGGTCCTCATCAAGCCATGTGGTCATGAAGTGTATTTCAAGCTGAATCTATGAGGAAACTCTGGGATCCATTACTTTTTCTGGATAATACCATTCAGTACAGTCACCTATAATGAGCGTGCCAAACACAGGCCTGACTGCCATGGAGGTGTCCTCTCCACAATTCTGGATGTGAAGACACCTTATGATCAGCATATCCCGCTGCACACAGACCAGACCTGGCCGAAATCAAGGTCTGCGCTTCTCTGTGACTAAGCCCTGAGCAACGGCAGACCCAGAGAACTCTGGTTTCTCTGCATCCACCATTGTATATCCTCAGACACAGGTGTAATGCTGCAACCCCGTCAGGCACCTGTGCTTCTTCCACAGCACGTGGGGATGGTAAATCCATGATTTAGACTGCCCCAACTGTTCGGTGCTTTATGCAGTACTTGTTCAACGTTGCCAGGACAATTCCACCGTCTTGCCCCAGAGTCAGCAGTAAAAAATAATAATAATAATCAAACATTAAAAATAATCCCAGGCACGCACGGGCATTAGGAGGGGTACCGCCAGCACTCGGTTACGAGGTGTGCTCTGAGCTGGCCAACTGGATCAGGCCCAGCGGCGGCACTGGCGCCTGGCTCACGGCCACGGGCGGGGGGAGACGCACTGCACAGGAGCGTGCACGGGGCAGACCCGCAGGTGCGAAAGGCATTTTCCAGCACAAAAAAGGAGGGGTGAGGGCTGGGGGGAGCCACCCAGAGAAGGGGAACACCCTCTACCACTTTCAGGTGGCCACGGAGGGGATGTTTTCCAAGACTCAGCTCTGGACTCAAGCACCTAATACATATCTGCACCTTCTTCCAGGTATTAAACCCCTACAGATTTTCCTCTTAAAGATGGAAAACCAATACAGCGTTAACATTTTCAAAAACCCACAAATGTCAGTTTCATCATTATGATATTGAGTTCTCCTGTAAATGAGGTTAACCACACTGGAGTGAGAGGACTGTATCATTCACTGCTTAAAAATCTAGTGCAAACATTCGTCCAGCCATAGATTGGAGAAAAATCCCTTTGTTTAACACCTGAAGACATTAGCTGCATAGATTTGAAATTCTCGTACTGCATTCTTAAACATAGATTGAAAAAGTTTGCTGTTACAAAGATCTAGACGGGAATCTAACTTGGTTCTTTAAAGCAGACAGAGTAGAGACAATTTTTACCCTTAAACTTAATTCAATATTTGGCTTTAGTCTGTAGGGATTATAAGAACTATGCAAATAAACAGCCAAAATTCAGTGAAGTTATGGCTGTTAGTGCCTAATATGTTACTGTTCCTCATGCTTCAGACAAGACTTAGGAATCAATTATTTCAACAAAGAGCTTTCAACATTAGTGCTAAAACCCTGCATTTCTTCATTTCATCTAAAAACCCTGCAAAAGGTTTATTTAAAACATGTTTGCCTAAAGGACCTACCAGACAGTAACAGACGTGAGTAGATTTGTTCTGCTGGAGTTATAACATGTTAAAAAAAAAAAAAAAAAAATCTGGCAGAGTCCTTAAACTATAAAAATCCTGCAATTACAACCACTGCTGTGCATGATCACCACACTGGAGCCAGACACTTTCACTCATAGCTCAAGCTCACATCCATCTGGAGTCTATCAAGGCAACCGTGAGCATAACAACTTACACGAGGTTTCAAACTATTTTTTGGTGTTTGTTTTTTAACACTAAAGATACCCTCAGATTTTCCACATAGAACCTACTTAAAAAAAAAAAAAAAAAAAACAAAAAACAAACCAGCAACATACAAAATCCTCATTCCTGGTTTACTTACAGCAGGTTGTCAAACACAAGTTGCAAAATACCCAAGGCAAACCAAGACCAAAAAAACCGCCACCCCAGACAATACTGAATTGCCGGTTTCACACAGCTGTATACATGCTTGTCTACCAATTGTTGTATAAATATAAATTATAAATATTTTATTAAACATTATTTCAGTGCTACTAGCATGAGAAACTTCACCAAAGAAAAGCCTTGCAAGTTACATTTTTAAGTTAAATCGGAGTGGTTGGAAGTGAACCAAGAGTTAAAACGTTTTGTCTTTTACTAACATTCTAATTGAAGCTTAAACCTACAGAAGTTTCTACAACTTATAAGCACTGGATCTGAGGCATTTTTTAAATATAAAAATCTATCATTGCTGTCACAAAGCTACAAGTACGTTTCAGTCCAATGCATTTCTCCATGTATCTTCAAACAAATACGAAGAAAAGGTTTCAAAATGAATCAGTATTATTCCTTCAAAGAAAAGGAACTGACAACATTAAAACACTAAGATTATTACTATGCATTTTCCATTTCTGAATTTTCCTTGTCTGTTAAAACCACATTACAAGTGGAGAGAAAATCTCCTGTGATTACTTTTGCTACTAGAATTTCAAAAGCCATGAAAGATATAACAGTGAATGCACTCAGAAACTTCAGAAACCAGATTTATATTAAGAAATTCTTTATAACAATAAAAAGTATATATATATATGTTCTTCACCTCAGATTTCTAATAAAAGAGATTGAGCATTTAAGTAGAATTGCCTCCACTTGAAAAAGCATGCCATAGTTTTTGAGGGTCTTTAAGAACCCGCTTCATGAAAGAAACTATTTTCTATATTCCATTATGTTTCTATGACCATCTTTCGTAACTCACAAGTCTCTGTGTTAGAAAGCTGAAAGTAACTCTGAACACCAATGTTTGTGTGATAAAGAATTGAAAGGAAGGCCCAATGCATAAAGGGAGAGGGCGAGTGTTTCTTCACACGTTTTATAAATATAACTTTTAGACTCTAACTTAATTTACAACACTTAGTCACAATTATCATCTTCTTCCTTAGAGAACTCAGAAACCTGAGCCCCAAGTCAAATTTTAAAATGCAAATCCAGCAACAGCTTCTTAATCAGTCCCACTGGGGCCTGTAGAGCTGCTAATTCAGCAGAAATCAGGAGAGCTGAAAAACAAAAAGCCAGGCTGTAGCTGTTTTAAGACACTGATCCAAAGTGACTCATAAATCAGCTTGCTATGTTCAAGTTTTAGTCTGGAAAATATTGAAAAACAGCTGTGAAAACCATATGGCCCTTTTTTCTGGCAATTCTGGTAGAGAACGAGAGGATTTATAAAATGTAACTACTAAAGATGTAATGCAAACACAAGTGAAAACCATCTTTCAGACTTTCCCTCCTACCCCACCGACAGTTTNCCTCCGCCCCCAGCTCTGCTACACCAGCTCTAACAAAGCCACATTCTTGCGATCTCAGGACACGCATCCTGAAAGTAAATCGAAATCTAACTTCAGAGCTATTTGTGCACAGAGGCATTACAAATGTTCGTCAGTCTTCAGCGGACTGTTACCTCCTGTGAAGGTAGGGTTACCGAAGACGGCATTTTTTGGCTAAAACCACAGTAAAGCTGACAATTATAGCCTGTTTACGCCCCATTTTGTGAAGCCACTTCCGTACAAAGCAGTAGCCTGGCACTGGCCACCAAAAAGAAGGGGACATAACTCAGAACTCAGGCTCATCTTTTTTATCTCCCTCCTTGTCCACTCGGAGGTCACACAGCCTTTCCACATCAGATGCTCTCATTTTATTTCACCAGGGGATTTGAACACAGAAGGCATGAAAGAGTGAAATGGAGCTTCAAAAACCCAACTTCGTCCGACTCGCTCTACATCTGGGCGAGTAGACCGATGGGCAGAGGAAGGTGTAAAGCCTCACGCGGGCCTAGACTTTCTCAGGCACAAGAGCTTTCACTCTCCGGCTTGGGAGATCTCGCCTGCGTATGTTGAAAACATGGTGTAATAGTTGTTGTTCTCTAAAGAAGATTGGAAAGCCTGCAATTAAACTACTAGCCTTTGGCTATACTCGCTATGGACTTCCATGGAAAACACAGTACACATATACCAATAAAATTCATAAACAGTCTTTTACAGTTTGTAAGTGCACAGTTTGTTGCAACAATAATCCAGGCTAATCAAACCTTCTTTTTTTTTTTTTTCTTTTTCATACGTAAAACTGAAACGCATTATAATCTGACAGGTTGCGCAATCCCAGCTCCAAGCCCTGCAGTAGCTGGAGGTAACAGACAACCCCACACTCTTCCTCACCCTTTTATTAAGAAGAGGGGAGAGAAGAAAGAGCAGGGTACTTCTAAGGCATTTGACACAAACAAAAGAAATATTTACACAAAAGCAGGCAGACCACATGGCTTGGTGACACCTACAAAGATGTACTCCTGTGAGTTTAAGAGCGAGTGACACAGCTGTCCAATGAGTAATCACAGCAGGGTTTCTTACAACAGACCAAAGCTTATTTATACAAGTGGAACTTATTTTCTCACACTTTTAAAGGAATGTGAACTTACATAGGGACAATTTACACTACCAAGGGAATTCTAATTAGAAAAACCTCCCTTGAGCTAACAAAAAGCCCTGCATCGTGTTTTATTGTCTCTCAGTAACATAAGTGGAAAAGACAAATTTGGATTACCGCTCATGCAAAATGCTTTTTAAAACAACTCTAAAAATTAAAGGAGTTCAGTGATTCTTTTCCCCTTGTTTTTTGTTTAGCGTGCTGTCACACCTGAATTTTAACTTAACAGTGCTAGAGCAAGCTAAGCTAAGAAACTAAGCTATGAAGCTTAGCTTAGTATCAAAAAAGCCTTGGATTTTGTCAGAAAACTTATGTTAGCATACTGAAATAGTTCAAAAGAACAGGAGGGATGAAATTTAATAAGAAGCAAAGCCAGTTGTTGAATGTAAAGCAGATCTGGTATTTGATTCATATGTTTCAATCACGTAAGCCAAAAAGAAAAAAAAAAAAAAAAAAAAAAGTTTCTTTCCCCTCACACTTTCCTATACCACTCCTGGAAATATTCATCTCCCAGAGCTGTTCCTATGTTCAGCTCCATATGGTGTCAATACAGCCATCCACATTTCATGAGTAAAGCAGCATGACCTCCAGACGAGGCAATTGAACAGAATTAGCCACAACTAATTGAAAGTCTTCCTGTTTACTTTAAAGTCCTTATCTCAATCTGCTTTGGAAATGTAATAGAAAATTAATACGACTAATATAGAAGATCTTTGAGTGACAAGAGATTAAAAACAAATGTGAAAAGTCCCTCAGCTATTTTCAGGCTTTTAGAAAGCTCCTGTAATTTATGCTTTGTCCATAAAAGTTTGTCACTGAAAGTACATTTTCTACAGATGCCATTTCAGTCCGCGTTACTGCGGGGTCGGTGACTCCGTGCCACCGGACCGAACGGGGCAAGCTCCCGCGCTAATAAACTCGCCAAACTCAAAAACTATCGGGGCATGAAGAACTGCACCAACAAAACCGAGACCAGTATCAACTTGATGATTATAGCACGTTCTCCAAGAAAGCCACCAGAACTTTTTTCCTCCCCCTCTCACATCTCTGAGCAGCGCTCCCGGGCCCGCTTTCAGCCCGCTCGCTTATCGCCGCCACCTCCCGGGGCCGCAGCCCGCCCGAGGGACGCTGTCCCGCCGCCGCCCCCGCCGCGCACGCTGACAGCTCGGCCGCCGGCCCCAGGCGCTGCCCCCTCCCGCCCCGCGACACCTCGCTGCCGGCACCTCCGGCTTCGCTACGGCCACGAAACCCGCCCGCGGACGGGAGCGCAGCCCCCCGCGGGTGCTCTGGCCCCCGAGGGCAGAAGATGGCGGTCGGACGCGGGCCGGCACCCCCAGCCCCTCGCGGTGCCCGCCGCCCCGATACTCACAG
>VXBL01009131.1:563243-574980 GCA_013400195.1 Aramus guarauna | reverse complement strand
TCGGGCCCTGGGTGCCCTGAGCCTCGGGCCCTGGGTGCTGAGCATCGGGCCCTGGGTGCCCTGAGCATCAGCCTCTGCGCACGGGCTGAGGCGTGAAAGGCGAGGGTGCCAAGGCCCTGGCCATGCAGGGTTTCCCTTCACCGTCGCACCAGTTAGCGCAAGTCGGAGCGATCCAGAAGCTGCTCCAGAGGCCCCAACAGGTTCCCAGCCAAGCCTGGGGTCACTGGCATGTAAAAGGTGAGGTGAGGTTAACTCCTGCCTTCCGGGTCCTGCGCGGCTAGTCCAGACACCGTAATTAAGCCCATTATGCTCCCCACAGGATCCCAGCTCCAGAGGTTCAGGGAAGTGGGCAGGGCGTACAGATTCCACATCTCTGAGGTAATCTGTGTAATTTAAGTAAATACCTATTGTTCGAGTTCCATATGTAAGCCCGGACCCTGTGATGGATTAAATTACTGTAGGCTTCACACGCCCCTGCTCGGCAGCAGCAGGCGTCAGGCTGCTGACGGACACTGTGCTTTCTCTCCCACCTTTATATCTATATGTTTCACCTGAAAGATCGTAGGCATCTTAGACGTTGGGAACCTGGACCCTGAGAAGCCTGACAGCTCCGATACCAAGATCCGTAAGGCTGAAACTTTGTCCCTGTTTTTACTGTTCCCATGTGTATCTCAGAGCACAGGTTAAATCAAAGAAAGGAAACTACGTTTTATTTTAAGTCAGGAATCATGAGTTTGCAAGCCAAGCAGGCAAGTCCTGAGTAACTACAAACATTCACGTGCCACTGTCAACACAACTGTTTCAGGTGCGTAGGGTGTGCAGAGCTGTGCGGTGTTTTGTCAGCTTGTACTCCACTGACCATCGCTGTTCTTTAAAGAAATTACTGTGGGAAAACAAACAAACACAGCAGGAACACACATTTTTTCTACACATGAAAGCAAGCAAGCAAAGAAACAAAACACGGGATAAAAATTAATTAGTGTATATTTACAAGTTATTCTCATTTATTTGTTGTAAATGAAAACTGTTGGCAGCATTGGCATGTCATAGCTGTTCAGTTTCTTTGTAGCCACCTTCTTCCTTTTAGAAGTGTTGACATTAGGTTAACAAAGCCTGTGAAATGCTGAGGTGGTCTAAATATCCAGTAGGACAGCGCCAATTTCAGCTTTTCAAAACTATGCAATATTATCCTGTACCTGTTCCTACTGAAGTTGGTGGGAAAGCTTCCTTCTGTTTCCAAAGTGCCGGCATCTGTTCCCTCTGTCCAGTTGTTTCACACCATCATACTAAGAGACACTTGAACATGTTGTGTTTATATTTAGGTAAAATATGTTACGCTCACTACTTTTGCAAAAGTAGTCAAAAATTCAAGAGGAAGACCTTCATGTTTATGTTGCTCCAGAGAATTAGCGAGCACCTTACTAACAATAAAATAGATTTAAAGTAAGTAAGGCTTGTACTACCGTTCCCAGAGTGCACAGCAAAGGGACTCTTATTTGGGAAAAGTGAGCTTGTCCTCTCTTGAGTGTTGGCAAGGGCGGTGATTCACTGGTAAGTGGCAAGAGAGTCATTAAACTGTTAGTTTTAACATCCAAGGGAAAGCAAAAATAGAAACAAAGCATTTTAAACTTACTTTATCATAGCAGTTAATAATATACATGGTGCATATGTGAACTACGGAACAAGAGAGAATCTGAGAAAAGCAGAAAAAAAAAGATTAAAATGTTGAAAAGGGCAAGAACTTCAGTTTTTGTAATTTTGAAAACCATTCATGCAGTATTGGAATACTGTGCCCTTAGAAAAACCTAATGCATATTTAGTGCTAATAACATATGAACCTGTTTTAAATTAAGAAAGGTAAATCAATTGAGAAAATTAATCCATTTGTCTTTGCAGCTTCTTTTCTCAAAATACTCAATAAAACATTTTAAAAGTGATTGTATTATGAATTCTAAAATGCTTGTAATGCTGTATTTCAGAGCCCATGACAAAAAGTCTTTCCTCCCACAGGGAGATTTGCTCGCTTCAGACTATCAGGGACCGATTCCATACCCCATATGAATGCTGCAAGAGCTGGCAGCCCCCAAGCTCACAGGTCTCTTCATCATCAGTTTTAGGTTGAGAGAGCACCAGGATTGTACACAAGCAAATATAAAGTTCTCCTTCACAGGTTTGGCTGGACTATATCTGCCCTAAGTAAGCTTGTATCAAAATGAAAGGGCTCACGTTCCTCTACCCTGTCGTCTCCACACGTAGCAAGGGATTTTTGCCGAATCCTTGTTTGGCATCAGCATCAGTGTAATGCACATTCAACAGGATTAAGGGGCTGATTTGACTGAAACTCCATCAAAAATAATAACACACACTGCCCCCCCCCCCCCCTTTAGTTCTGAGTTACAATAATTCCCTCATCCAGTTTTCCACGTAGCTGCACAAGGAAGAGGGCTTATTCATGGTGATTACGCAAAGATGGGCCCTTTCCATGGCAGCATGAATATAGGTTAGCCTGAGGGGATGATGTTGAGGAGGGGGAAGCACTCTGCGCAGAAAAGTTCTTGTAAAACCAGACCCTCGAGCTCTCTCTTTAGCTAATGAGATTAGTTTCCTCCACAGGACTATGGAGTCTGGGTGAGTTGGGAGTGGAGAAAAGGAGGCTGCGTAGTGAACTGTAGACCCTTCATTGGGATGTTGTGGGTTGACTCTAATGGTGTCTTTTTCAGTCCCTGATTATTTTAAATAAGATAAACACAGGTTTATAGATTCAAGTCCAAACATATGTTGTGTAAAATATGCATTCACTTCAGGCGAAAGACACACCCAGAAGCTGTCTAAGTATGATTTTTTTACATATCATTAATGCATTGAAATGAGGCACTGCTTTCAAGTAACCTACCTCCAGAAAAGGTCAACCTTAAATCAGGCTGGGTTTAGCAGATTATTAAAAGTAATTTACCTATTGCTAACTTAAGCAAAACCAAATTAACACACTATACATTTTCTATTCTGAGTTAAAATTAGAACATCTGTTATAACATTAGTAACTTTAACCATCTGATTCATCTAAATTCACTTTTTTTTTTAGTTTTGAAAGGGTTATCAAGCCACTACATGACGCAGTTACTTGTAGTTGTATGTAGTTATGTATAATTAAATCTGCAGGATTTATGTCAGCAGGTCAAAAGGAGCAAACAGTTACACCTACTAAATGATTATGTCCGTTTAGGCCACCCTGGGAATTGAGAGTCTCCCCATGTACTCCCGGATCATCAGGTAATCCAAATCTGTGCCTAGTATTCGTTTCAGATTTTGTACTTTTCATGGGTAAATAAAGTGATTTAGGTAGTGTTCAGCAGCAAAGAGCGGAAGCAAAGCAGAGCAGCATTGCTTATGCTCTGACACATCTCAGTTCTGATAGAGTGAGATAGAAATCAATGGTCCATCTATCCACCTTCCTATCAGTAAATGGCCCTATAGGGGTAATTGGCAGAATCAGTGTCCTATTTATTCCTACACCTTCCCAGTCCCATTTGATTTCTAGTCAAAGAAGACGTTTAGGACTACCTGGGGGAAGGAAATGAAGAGTTCATCCTCTCAAGATCATCACTCTCTGTTGCAGGTTCCCCAATTTAATCCATTAAAAAAAGAATCTTAAGGCTAACAAAACTTTTTCTAAAGCCACAGCTGGAGAGAGCTATGAACCAGGGAGACCCATTCTGCTTAAAAAAAACCGAAGTGAAGCAGGACATGTCTTTTGTGGAGACTGCTTGCATACACAAAATAGCTTGCAATAGGCAATAGAAGGTTTTGCCTCAGGCACCTGTCTGGAAGTTACTAGAGTCCCAGAAAGCTCCCTTTTGGATGCTTCTTCCCTTTGTGCATGTAAACAGGAATCTTATCCAATATCATTGAATATTTTTCTCAGAAATTAGTCTAAATGCAAAAGTTTCCCACCCTCCTTTTCTTCTTCCTGTTGGGTACAGCAATTGATAATTACTTTTAGTTTAGAATAGCACTAAGACTTCATGACCATTAATTTAAATTCCTGTGATTAACCATTGCAATTTCACTTGCATTTGAGGAAAACAATAAAATGTTCTTAAATAATTTCGTAGTAATTGTGAATCTCCTACTAGTGTGTCATAAGTCCATGGTGAATATCCCAAGGTGCATACAGAAATTTATTTTTGGTAGTAATTATACTTGACTTTATGTGATCCAACACTGAAACCATGAAAACCAAATTATGCATAATTTGAATGCTCTGATTACAACCTGAAAAAACATATGAACTCTTTCTGAAAACTTTGCCTAGGGCAGAAAATGTTCAGCTTTTATAGAATTCATCCAAACAGTGAGTGTTTGCCTCCATTACAAATAAACTTAAACATCCTAAGGCAATCCACATTAGTGACGATTGTTAATGTCTTCAAGTCATGTCCTGCATGGGGCTAAGTGGGAAGTTAAGTGCATGATTGGAAGGACAATTAAACAATCAACATCTACAATGATGTAACTTCAAAGAGGGAAAAAGAAGAGTTAGTTTTATGTCATTAAAGAACACTCAAGTTAAAATGTTGTCAATTTGAATAAAAATAAGTAGATGTAATTTCAGGATGGTGCTACTGTAATAAAACACCTGCCAGATCTGTTCTACTCGTTGTTTTAGTTTGTTGTTTTTTTTTTTTAAATAATCTCTGAAAGTAAGTAAACGTTTTGTGATAAGAAAGATCAAGAAGTGGCCAAAAAGGGAATCTGACCGAGATGTGCTGTGGAATCTATCAGTGGCTCTCCTGGACAGTAATGTCTTTAGCTCTTCCCTCCTCCCCTTCTTTGGGGTGGAGGGTTGCTGCACCCCAGGCACCAACACTTGTTCCCCTCCGCAGTGGGGATGGAAATTTCAGCCAGAGCAGAGGTGTGAGCACTTGAAGGCTGTATCTGCTTAACTCATCATGGGCAGATTTGGTAAGATTTTTGTCAGTATTTTGAGGCCCCAGATGATAAGTATTCACTACGTTTAGGTGTGTAACTCACATTGAAGTCAATGGCAAAAAGAATCTCACAGTGAGAAATCAATGGGAGTTAGGGCCTAAATCTTTGAAGAATTTAGGTCTGATTGTTCTAGAGAGGGAGCAAGCTGCAGCTGGAACTCATCTGGTGTAATTTTGGCAGTTTGGAAGTTTGGTATCTATTCTAAAGCAGTTGTCTTGGCTTCTTCTGTAGTTAGTGGAGAAAGACACATCCAGAGGGTGATTACTACCTTTCTAAAATAAGCAATCAAGGCATTTGGAACAAATGAGCCTCTGGAGGATTTTCTCCTTCTCCATTGACTAGAAAGAGCCTTATGACTAGTTTAGACTAGACCCTGGATTTTTAGATTATTCCCACTCTATGCCTTCAAACATACACATTAAATATCTAAATGGACTAACTTGTAACCATATTTCTCAAACTTTTTCTATTATAGGTACCTTAAATGTCATCATACCAGTAATAAGCAAAATTTCTCAGAAATATGAATTGTTGTATTTTTTAATTTTGTTATACCCCTGTAATAGTTTGCTTTGTTGTCTGCAGATGTAACAAGTTCTATTAAGGATTTATTAACAGATTAAATCTTATAAGATTTAGTAAAACAAAAGGGAAGTGCTACACTTAAGTGAAGTATCATGTATAAGCACAAAATGACGACCCTGTGGAAAAGGATCTAGTAGTGCATCACAAACTAAATAAGTGTGTCAATAATGAAACATCAAAGGCGGCACGTTGGGGTATATCAGTTGGAGTTTTCTGTGTGAGAGAAAGAAGTAAAGTTCTGGTGAGGGCTGAGATGAAGTACCGTATCCCATTTGGGGGTCAGATATAAAAGGAGAGGAATGGAGAGGAATGGAGAGAGCTACAGAAAGCTGGTAACAGGCTCAGGAAGGCACAGTTTACATCTCTCACAAAATGAATATCCAGTGTTGCAGCGCAGCAAGCAGCACTTGAGATTTTACACAAAGCTATCGCATTGCCATCATTGGGAAACCAGTGAGTCATAGCGGACTGTAGTGTCATCTGGACTTGCTCCCCCTTTCTGCTGTCTGCTGCCTGTTGCTTTCCCAATTATTATACAAAACAGAATAAGCAAGCACTGTCCTGGTAAGAAGCTGGCCAAACACACATCGCATCAGTTCCACAGATGCTCAAGTGGTTACTTGCGATGGCCGTGTTTGCCAATGAAGTCTGACTTTCTGTGCCGGAGCATCAAAGAGCGGTCCAGGGAAGGCAGCGGCAGAGACAGCCTGCTGGTCTGGGGGGGCTGGGCACCAGCCGCAGCCCAGCGGGAGCTGCAGAAAGCACCAGCACTGTGCACCAGCTGGCCGGACTGGTGAGCAATGGTCTGCAGCACGCTCTTTGCATTGGTCTTGTTAATGTGGGATTGAGAGGTACAGCGGGGGATACCGGTATGAATCCCCTCCATGGCTCTGACGCTTTTTGGGAATCTTACACAAGCAAGACTTTCTGTGGCCTTTTACATCTCTCACATTCAGGCAATATGGTTTGGGAAGCCTCTGAAATGCAGATGTCACCTTCCAAATAGCCCTGTTAGCTGCCAGCTAACACGAGGAGATGAGGTTCCTCTGTTTCCTAAAGGCCATGGCAGTTCTCTGGTCCCTCGGTGACTTTTCAAGTGGGTTTTCTGCTCGGTAGCATTAGCTAAGAGAACCATCGGCACGCATTTCCATGAACGTTGGCTGTTGTGCAGTTTTTCCTTTGTTGTTTTCCCTCACGGGTTTGCAGCTGAGTCCTCTCCTCTCAGTCACTGCTCCCTTTCACTGGCCCTGCTACGCATTCCCATCTATCGAGGGAAATATTTAGCAGCGCAGAGAGTTGCATGTGTTGAATCTTGAAATACTTTTCTGTTTGCGCTGTCATCTCCAAACAAGAAAGTTCTGGTTCAGGGACTCTCCTTGCGTTTGTGTTCTCTTGTTGCAGCTTATGGAGAGGAAATCAATAGGATAAAAGGGCGCGATGCTTTAGCAGTGCTACAAGGCAAGTAGTTCTGTGGGCAGTTCTCTTTGGACTGTACTGACCTCAGCAGCAGAAGAAGCAACCTGCTGGAGAGAAACCAACAATAGCGTCGGCATCCTACCACATCCTAGGCGCTTTAGAAAACACAGTGCCACAGTATTGTTAGGTGCCTTGGCCCGCATGTACAGTACCCAAATCCAAGCGGTACTACCACATACGTGACCGGGCTGGGCACGAATCTGGCAGCTGTGATTAAGAAACCATGGCTTTCACTGGATTGCAGGCACTCCATAATTCAGTTGTCCTTTGAGTCATTTAGAATCCGAAAAGTCTCCGTAAGGTTGGCTAAACTACTTCTACAGTACGAATTTCCCAATTTTGGGGGGCAGGGGGAAGCTAGAAACTAAAGTAAACAGGAAGAGGTTTGCTGATCATGTTAAACTTTGGGAAAATTACATCTTATTTTAATCATAATGAAAAAAAAATCTACATTACCCACACTAAATTTTTTTATTCTGATTTTTTGTTAGGAAAAAACCTGCTAATGATAAACACAAATTACTCTCCTAAAATTTTGATAAAATCATACACACAGTCGTCGCGTGTCACATGTGAGTAATAGTTCAGTTATCCCACTGATGTCACTGAGATGGAATTAAAAGTTCTGAAATTTTCAGTGATGGATATTTCACCGTAGATGGGAGCAATGTGTTCCTCAGAGACTGTAATTCTCCCAGGGCAATGTTAAGCCCTTGGACTTGCATCTTATTAGTAAAATAATACGATTTAAAAATAGTGTCAAAAGACATCTAGCCAAGAAACTCAGCCTTGTGTATATTTCAGTTCCTATATAAATGAAGCTCTTAAATTATAAATAAATGTGCTTTTTACACATATATACGGCTGTGTGTCATAAAAAATAAACCATAAAGTATGTTAAAATAAAATCAACAAGAAAAGGGCGTTCAGAGTTAAAACTAAAACCATAATCTCTTACATGGCTTTTGAATGTACGTTGTTGTCTAAAAAATGGCCACGGTTAAATATGAAGGATTTTTTTAAAGTATAGTTGCCTGACTTCTTTTGCATTTTCAGTCTCTTAAACTCACTCTAATGCTTTCCAAATACTTAATTCTCTAATTAATTTTCTTAAACAGATGTTTTTAAGTTAAGTATACATTTAATTATAAAATATGTTAGAGCAGCTCACACAAATGAATAATTCCACCAAAGAAGCTACTACTGACTACTTTGCAAGTGAAAACAACCCTTTGTTGTTGTCATTAATTAGCGGCATACGCTGATCTCCAGAGCTGTAATAGACTATTGTCTGATTGAGAAGAGCACCGGAGGATGCATTTGAGAAGGAGGTTTGGACACAAAAGGAAAGCCTGGTGGGGTGGGTGGTGAGAACCCTTCGGGACCAGGACCCCTGCATGAACTACAAGCGTTTGGTAACCATGAGTAACCCAAAGCTGTCTCCAGCAATACTCCTTCAGCAAATCAGATACGGCTGAATAGCCTTCAGCTGGTGGCCTGAGGACCTTTCCATACCCAGGGACAACTTTTCAAGTGGGGAGGATGATGGAGCGCAGTGCGAACAGAGTATGCCCGTGAACAGTACCTCACACCGTGTTCTCAGGCAGTGGTGGCTTCAGATTTTCCCATCGCTGCCTGCTCAGACCTGCCCCTACCACCCTTTCCACGGTGTGAGCACAGCTGCTCGTGGTGCCTTACAGGAAGCCAGAGCGTGATTTTTTGTTGGAGTTATTTTTAACCTGGATCTGTTCATTCGCTTGGTTTGTCATTTGGCCCCACAAATAATGCTAGGTGCCATAATATGGAACAGGGAACAAGTGGCAAGGCATCAGGGGTCCTGGGTGCACCTTAAGCTGTTGTTACCACTGAAAAAAACATATCAAATAAATTGTGGCCTGAAGAATCTCATTTAATGTGGTGGTAAATCCAGTTTTTGGGCACTGAGTCTGAGATTAGAAACAGCACAATCCCTTGAACTTAAAAAACCTCACTCTGCTTCTTCAAATGCATTCAATATTTTTTTGATAGGTATCTTTGTCCTTCAAGCTCTGCTGGCTCAAATGTTTCAAGTTTATGCTGGATAGGAATGGATCTAGCCATATTTCAAACAAAACTGGTATAAGATACTATATAAGATATAAATAAACATTATACTGTCCACTTTATCAGAAGGTAATTTCGTATTCACACCTGATCTGGATCCACTTGCATTTACTCCAGTAATGCGCAGGTCTGGTATTAATGATCATGGAACCTGCAGTACAAGAAAAACAAGCTCGTTTTCATAAGCCTGGCAGATATTCATATTGCCAGTAAAAGATGTGCAGGGGCTCAAAAACTAGAAAATAGTTGAAAGCAAACCAGACGGCATGCATCAGTGCTTGTACTTTACGTTCTTCTTCCCTTTCTAATGCTGTAGAAGCTTGTCTAAAGCCACAAAGTTTGCATGTGTGCTTCAGGTTTTTAATACACATTTTTTTATCCTGCTTTCTTAATTTGAATTATGTGCAGTTAATGCTCAGACCCCCATTTTTAATTGTATATTCTTACACACACATCTATATATACATATACACGCAAATATATTTTATATGTACTTTAACTTTTTGCACGCATGATATTTAACTTCACCTACTGCGTGCATTTTTTTTTTTTTCAGGAGGAGTACAGAGGCTTCCAAGCACAGCTAGTGCAGCCTTGAACTGCACTATCTATGGCAGCCTCAGGCTCAACAGCCTGGCAGGAAAACCTGCAAATCCTGCTGCACCCCACAAGTTTCTGTGACTTGCAGTGCTGATGGAAACATCAGCTCTGCTGAGACGTTAGAAGTTCCCAAATAAGGAACCTTTGCTTCACTCTTTCAAACTCACCAAATTGTTATACACCTGCAGTTTTCAGTCTCTTTGATGCTAAACTTGGAATATATGTTATTGCCACATAGACAGTAAATAAGCATCAAGTAAGGGGGTAACACAGAAGCTAATGGGTGCTTTATTGCATGGCTTTAGAAAAGCTGGCATTTCTCCCCATCAGAAAGATGGTGTTCTGTCCTGTAGTAAATAGTACTGTGCTATCTCATAGTGTCTAACAGTGACCTTAAATACAGTCCTACAGCTGCTGTGGGTATGGTGACTTATTCTGGGAAGGTATTTGGTCCATTCTAGGAACAGAAGTAGAGCACTCAATACACTGAATCACGAAATCTAATTTATTTATTAATTGATCTGTCACACCAGCTGCGAACTTCAAGAAAGACCAACACAGGATCTGGAGAGACACTGGAGAGAAATGTCCTGTAGGATCTCAAGGCTTGTATTCCTTGTTTTCATTTGTGGTCTCAACGAACGGGCAAAAAGCATTTTATGTATATTTATAATTAGTAAGTGCTACAACCACGACAGAGGACAGCAAATAATAAATGCAACCGGGAGATATTAGAAACAGAGAGACAAGAGGTGATTTAGGCCTCTGCTCTGCAGTTATACACATGCTTAATTTCAGGAGTGTGAGTGGTCTTCTAATTTGAGCAGACTTGTCCCATATCTAAAGTCATACAGAGACATGAGAGCGGTGGGTACGTTTTCTGAAGGACATTAATTGTACAAAACGTTCAAGCAATGTATATACAGTGACTCGTACTCTGAAATTTGGATTGCAATAACGGAGAATACTTAGAAGGCAGGGAAATTCACACAAAAGTAGGTGTGCGAGTGAAAGTACACTTCTGAGTGTACCACGCAGCACAGACAAAAGACTCAATCCTGTTTCATCCAACGGGACATTTGACATTTTCCTTTCATTAAATTCCCATAAACACGTGGGTGTGAGAAGCCACTTAAAAGTTAAGAAGCCTTTGCAAATAATTATGTTTACTTGAAAGAACGAGGCAGAGTATTCCTCTGTTATATTGAATAGCAATTATAACCGGGCTTTTAAAAATGTACTTATCTGCTACTTATTTGCTTTTTGAGGTTGCCTTCGACTGAGAGATCATAAGAAGCTTTCAGGAGCCATTTCCAATGCGTAGCACTAATTAGAGCTCGAAAGAGCAGGACTATTAGCAGCTACTTTGGCGAAGGGCGAGCCAAGCTGAGCTGCTGNGGGCGGGTGGGCTTACGGGGCTCCGAGCGGCTCTCGCCGTCCCGCTGCATGTCGGCGACAGGCTCCCGACAGCGCTCGCACTGAAGTCCGTGGGATGTTCGTTGCCGGCTCCTGGGAGAATAAGAAAACAGGGGTTTTCAGCCAGACAGCACAGGGGGACAATAAATGCGTTACTAAGTACTTTTTCCTTTCTGAAAATAATTATATTTGCACAATTACACACACTTCAGGTATTAATCACTTTTGATCTTTCAAACATCCCAGCAGATAAATACATTCCCTTTACTTGGAAACACTCAAGGATCTTCACTATTTAAAAGCTGATTAATCACCATATTAAAGGGCACTAATCCTTCTAGAAAGTCCTTTGGTAATTACTTTTTCAGACCATCACCGGCAGTTTCGAGTCTGTTTATTCCTCCGAGCTCGGCAGACCAAAAAGCTTTTAGTATGGCGAAATGTTTTCGCCTTTTCCCGTCGGCTGGAAGAGGTAATAAAGATGTGTTTTAACTAAACGAATGAGAGACCTGTTGTGAAGTCTCAAGATGTTTATTGCCTCCCCCCTGCCAAAAAAAAAAAAAAAAAA
>VXBL01009131.1:541621-563209 GCA_013400195.1 Aramus guarauna | reverse complement strand
AAAAAAAAAAAAAAGTCTTTTAACACTTCTCTCTAGATGTTATTTCAATTTTAAATCCATTCAGGACAACTATAACATATTGAAAGAAAACAGAACAGGGAAATTTTGAAGTCAATAGGATGTTTATCATTGTTAGGAATTTTAAAAATTGTAAACTTGTAAAAAACTTTTTTTTCTCAATAAGGAATAGAGCAAAATGGAATAAAATTAACTGCATTTATGATGTGCTGCAGGGAGGCATGGTAAAACCAATTGCACTTGAGGACACAAGGGCTTGACCCTGATAGGTTTAGAGGGAACCTCAAGTAAGAGTTGTTGAGGGAAAAGATTATTCATATGAAAAACAGTCCTATCTCTGGTTGTGCTGGTGGGAAATTGCCAAGGAATGTATTAATCAAGTGTTTTACTCTCTACCATTCTGCCACTAAAAGGGGAGGACCTGGTTTAGGGCAACAAGGTTTTGCATTTAAATAATGAGAAAAGAGTACACAGACTTTTGGTAATAAAATCTATTGTTAAAAACCCCCCACCAATTCAAATGCAACAATGGGTGCCAGTAAGGATCTTGTAGTGCTTTACTTCAAACTAGTTTATTTCTTTGTTTTGTGATCAAATAATCCTATTGATCTAACAGAGGATGGTGCCTGGGAAACAAATGGAAAACAGATTATAAACCCCTGAGTCTGGAGGATGAATTGTGAATAGGCAGATGCCCATTTGCTTCACGCAGGTTTTTGTGAATGCTCAGACTTTTGAAGGGATGGAGCTCATGGCAGGACTAAGGCCCATGTGCTTTAGAGCCAGTGATTTCACAGGAAACTTGTCAAAGCTGAACAAAATAGTTGTAATTCCTCCATCAAACACATTTTAAGCCTTTTCAATGAAACAAGCAATAAAAGTAACTTCCTTTGCTGTTTCTGAGTTGAAATTCAGTAACTGAAGTACTAGGACATTTATTTTTTTCAAACTGAACAAGACCCATTCCCCATTGCCTGCAGAATAAATGTGGTAATTTTCAAGCCAAGGCAAGTCAAAGGTATAAACCAGCTTAAAAAAGGCCTTCATAATGGATGCAAACCTAATTACGGGTAGTCTATTGCCTCTCCAAAATAAACACGTAATAAAATAATAAGTAATAAATATGTAGTAATTACTTCATACCTATGTATAATAAATCAGGTATTTCAATGCAGTGACTGATGGTGCTGTCTGGGAATCACGTAGCCTGTGGAGGTGTAAGTTTATTTCTGGAATAATTTTTTCAAATTTCAATAACAGCAGGTTGTGCTTTGTTTATGTTTAGAAGTAGGTAGGTACTTTGTGATTCTTTGATTCACAGGAATGAGGAAATCTAAGGTCTGGTTCAGAGCCTGTTTATCACGGTGCCCAGCGTAGTCCCTGCAGCATGGCCACACAAGCTGGCTGCCACGTGTGAAGACCCCCGGCAACTCGGGGTTGCAGCCAGGTAGAGTGGAAGCAAAGTTATCTGTGCCTCAGGCTGTGAAGCAGGCATTAACTCTTCCTTGGGTTTCCAAGTGGAAATGTGTGGGGTCAGCAGGGGAAGCTCCTGTGGCTAGCAGATGGGCTCCCCCTCCTTCTGCTTTCCGTCTCTAAAACTTTGTGTTATCCACTAGCAGGAGCTTCCACCAAGTGAAGAGACATGAGGTCGTGGCGAGACTATAGATATCTGTAGACAGATCCAATAGGTCTCAGTTGGCTCCCTTACATAAGCAGAAAAGACTGTCCTAGCGTCAAGCAAAATGGATGTTACAAGTTGATCAAAATTTTATGTACAGAACAGTAAAATCTGTATTTGCAAAACAATTTTGAAAGGGAACTACTGATGTCCTCCTCTTCCCTCTCTCCCTCCCTTTCTTTCTCTCCCAAAAACATAAAAAAAACCCAAACCAAACCCCACATAAAAGTATAGAACAAAGTCACTCTCAGAAAAAAAGGCAGAGTTTATCTCTGCTTTAAGATAAGCAAGGACACTGTTCCACATATATTTTCTGGATGATGAACTTGGTAATCCCAGTTTCCATCCAGTGACATGAGAATGGCCTTGGCACAGAGTTCTAGCAGGTAAGTCAAAACTCAGTTTCCAGCTCTGCCACTGACTTCAAATACACCTTTGAGTGAGTGACTTAGGCCCGCAGAAGCAGTCAGGTACCATAAGTTAAAATTAAGTTCCTAATCCCCAGACGACTGTTACCAAAATTCTGCCTAGATTTTGATTGCTGGAGTTCCCTCGTGCACACTGCACACTGCCTAGAGCGGCTTGCTAAGAACGGTTACTTATTTTGCAAGCAGTTAATTCACCAAGCAAGGATTCAGAGATTCTTAAATAATATAGTTACTTGTAGACAAACATCTGCAGCCAACATTTGAAAAACTTTTTAACCATTTCCCTGTATCTGTCAGCACTCCCTTAATTGATTTCCTCATTTGGTTGCTGTAAATCTGCTTCAATCTGATTTGAATACATATATAAATAATTTACTCTGTTTTAATAAGGGATGCTCTCACACTGTTTCTTTTCACCTCTGGATGAAGAAGGAAAAGTACTAGCTGCCTCCTATATGACCATCAGAACTGTCTGGAGAATCTGATGGACAGATCCAGAGAAAATCCTCTCAGTACTAATGCGGAGTTTGATGTCTGGATTGGAGGTGTTTCTGAGAAGCTGTTTTTGGAGCATGCACATCTTCGTACTGATCATTTTTTCGGAGAAAATATAAACAGTTCTCATTGCACGTTGCTTGTAACTTATCCCAACTGAGTTAGTATGAGCTCATCACGCATTCCTCGAACAGCTTTGCCGTAAGGGAACCTCTCTCTACAGCTCAAGCAGCAGCTAATGAACAGTTCCAGGCCATATCCCTCTCTTTGAGTTGTACAGACAAGTTCCTTTGGTAACTATTTTGTGTTCTCTGGGAAAGCCATTCTTGACTTGCTGGGCCCAGACATCAGGAGTGTGCAGGTGTTCTGGGAAGCCGTCCTTTCCCTTCATGCCATCGTGGTTTTACTAGTCTTTTCTATATGCTTGGTTTGGGTTCTATTTAATGTAGCCTTCGGCTTGCTCCTGATGTTGTTTGCTATTATCTGATGCTTTTTGCAAGCCTTGCAGAAAAATCAGATGTGTTGGGTGTCACTGATCACTGAGATTCTTGTTAAGTTCAGATCCTGGCCTTGGCCTAACTGCATGTGAGAAGACTGATCACTGATAACTCTTCATTGCTTGCCTTGCCTACTGCAGGGCAATCTGCCACGTGTCTCCCACGTTCTCTGTTCCTGTGCAGCCCCGGCTTTTGCGTTTTCCCATTCCTTGAGGGCTGTACTCAGATCTGCTGACCTGAGTACCCTGGCCTTGGATCTTTGGAACATTATTGTCCCCTATCATTTACTGGTTTTTTGTTCTGTCATTCAATCTCCTGCTAGAGTGTGAAACAAAAACATTGTTCTTTGATGCATCCTTCTCTGAGGTCCCTCCTTGTACGGTTGATAACTGCTATGACACTCTAGGATGTCTTCCGACTCTGTCTTCATTTGCTTTCAAAGCACTTATTAGATAATAATTTCTGCTTAAGTTCCCAATTGACACTGATTTGTGTTCTACCCCAGGGCGTGGAGGTCTGTTGTCTCAACAAGTCAGGTTTGCTATACATCTTTCGAAGATCAAAAAGAGTCTCTGCCTGAATTTGTGTGTAAGCTGAGAATCGGTGCACGCAATTAGAAATGATGATAGGGAAGTGCAAAGAAGCAATTAGAAACTCTCGGTCAGTGTGGTGTTAGTGGTCCCAAGAAAATCAGAGCACCCAGTTGACAGCCTTTATAAGCATCACAGACATTTTTTGCCTGTGACCTTAGTTTTGCCTTCCATTCACTTCCTAGAAAATGGAGTACTAATCTGTTGCTATCTTAAAATTTCTGTAACTTTTAATACTGAAAAGATCTATTACAGATCTCCTGGTTCTGTTGATTGCTGGACGATGAATATTTTTTGATAGATCTACATATAAATGATGTAGCATTTCTGCTTGTGAAGTAGTTGTTCCTCCAGCTCATCCCAGACATGTCTCTTTCTCCACATGTGATGAATGCATTTATAGCCACTTCCAAATCGTCTGGAACTACTGCTTTATCCCTGCTTTTTAAACAAAACTCCATCTTGTAGCTTTGTCTCTAATAGGGACTAACTTCCTGAGGCGTTTTTGCCATGAGACATGGCTAGGTCTGGAGTACAAATTTTCTACTGTCTGCCATTCTCAACACTTGCAGAAGAGAAACAAAGGCATTGCATTTTGCATATATTTTCTGTTTTATAGAGCAGGAAGAATACTTGTCTCCAGAAGGCATGCTTTGATGTGTATCTCTGTCATTAGTAATGCTGCTAGTGAGTTGTTCCTTATCCTTGCAGCATAAGGCACCAGGGTCTCAGTAACATGTATTGTGCTCAGTCTTGCAGCATGTGGTGTTTTCTTTGTGATGATTACTGGTGATGAGACCACGCACCCCACTAACTCATCCCTTTCCAGAGAACGTGGCCTCGGGCTTTCATGCGGTGCTAATGCAGCTTTGGGCAGTGCAGTTCTAGCTGTCCTGTAGGGATTGTGTACCTCAGGACTAACGCTTTGCTTATGTTCTGTTCTTGTGTCTCTGTCTGCTTTTGCACTGCATAATTAATTGCCTGAAGGATACATTGATTTCTCATAGGTAATTTCAATATCTGAAAAGATACATCACCACAGTCTGTTTTCATTTTTTATTCTCGGCACTGCACTCATGGCTTTCCGTGTCTCACTGTCTAACTGGAATCTGAATATAATTTTCCCCCAGTTTGCTTTCAGCCTGATATTTCTACCTCAGCACCTGTGTAGGCATCTGCTGAAGCCTGATGCCATGATCTGGGCCACTTCTCCACAGACCTCTCTCTTCCAGTAATGAGAATGTTCCCAGCTGCTGTCTCGATCGTGGGAGTCCCCTTGATGCCTGCTTCAGCTTACAGTGAACACCTTCCGGGGTTGGGATGATGCCCGTTGGCATTCATACCAAGTGCTACCTGCCAAAAAGGGTGGGAAAGGTTGTCAGGTGGTGGGGTGGTTCATCCGGCCTGACAAACAAGAGCCCGTTCTTGATGAGAGCTGCTTGGGAATTTTCCAGTGAAACTCGCTTTATTGGAAAATATAGAAACTGGTATGTATCGACCAGGTGGCATGTCTGGTCAAAACTGAAGGCCAGGAGACCCACCACAGAACGGTCTGGCTGGTAACACAGCAGTGTAGAAGAATATCATTCATACCCATGCTTCGCACAACTCGTTCTTTGCGTAACTCCGTGGATGTCTTAACCACAGGATCACCGAGTCACACCTCTCAGCCCCTCATGCTGCAGCTGCTCAAGTTTGTATAAGCAGTTCAGGAACATAAATCCAGAGCTCTTATGCCGTACTTACCTCTCGCGGCCACTGGCTGCTCTGCTGTCTTTTTTATGCTTGTTTTGATAAAAAACTCCTTGCTGGAAAACTCCCCCTTAAAAGCTTTTAGATAAAACTTCATTTTCTCTCTCATGAAAGATCAGAAACTGTATGATATCTTCTGAAAAATCATGTGAAAATCTAAAGATCTAAAAATTCCAGATGAAATCTATCGGTGCCCTCATCACTGGAGGCATTGCTGCTTTCTAAACTCATTAAGACATTAAGATATAATGGAGTTCTGGTTTTCATAGTTTTAGTATAGGTCTTTTTTTTTTTTTTCTGTCTTTGTTTTGCTTTCCACAATATGGAATTGTACCATCCTAGCCAAGACATTTGCAGTCAGACTGTCTCTGTCTTGCATTCTTTTATCCTTGGTTCTTCACTAGGAATAACTTCAAACTGGAAATTGAGGAAGGCAAGTTTGTTCTTTGATTGAAACTATTTGTGTTATTTTCACAGATAGATCAAGAAATCATGTCATTTGATAACAGTAAAATTTGTGAATGTCATCACTTCCAGACTGATCCATAATACTTTATTCTTACATAAATGATGTATTTATAAGAGATACTTTCTCTGTCATCCTTTAGCATATGAACTGCTGCTGACAGAAGCTCAGGAAAACCAAATACAGTGAAACTTTTCAATCATGCACTAAAATATTTTCTAATTCCAGAGGAAAGTGGCAGAAGTGCCTTTACTGTGGTATATGCAACTATAACATACAGCAGTAACGATTCCATTTTCCATGCAGGATATGCTTCCAGGACTTCTCTCTCCGGGGGTAGCTGCAGTTCTCAGATGGAACTGGCAATTTTAAATTTTTTATAGTTTTCTGTTTTTGTTGTTTCACTTGATGTAAAATGACTTATTCTAGAAAAGAAAATATTGTCTCTTTTTCTCTGTGGAAAACATAACACTTCACATTTTCTTTAAGTTTGGAAATATTGAGCTGTTATTTGAACTTGTTTAATAAAGGGGAATTTCTGATACTGGCAGAGAGTAACTCTGTGGAAATATCTTTCTCTCTGCAGTAATCTTTAAGCATTTAAATTGCCCAAGACGCTCAGTACTTTCAAAGTACCATTGGCATTTTCAGTTTTTAGATTGCCATTTGTGTGAATATGAGCAAATGAAGGAATGCCTCTGTCTGGTTTATTCCTTTGCAAAATTTCAGTGCCTCTTTGCTTCAGCTCTGCTCTTTTAGCTCTGTTTGCCCATGTAACTTAAAACCAAAATGGAAGTGAATGGTTTGAAAGAAAGATATTTGCTTAACAGCTAGTGGCTCCAGCTAAAAAAATCTGCAGGGTCCCGTTGCTCTCACACCTCTGGGTGAGGCAGCCAGGGTTTGACAGCAAAGCTTATAAAGCGTTGGGTATTTCTTGTTTAAAGTAGTTACCTTTTTTAGAGTCTTCTGCTGAAATTTTGGTGATGCTTTTGATGCTTTAGGCTTTGTTTTCCTAAAGAAATGAAGTTTAGAGGATTGAGCAGTCCTGCATTTTTGCCTGTCAGATCATGCCCTACCATTTTTTAATCTACTATCACTATCAGTTTTAGCCGAGACAGAGGAGCAGCAGGTTATATGCCATGAAGCTTCCAGAAAACAGAGGAAGATGAGAGGGACCATTTTGAATGGAATGAAGAGAACGGTTGAGGAAGTAGTTTACATTTAGTAGGTATGGGAGAACTCACACAGAGCAATGCTGTTAGACTCTGTTAGACAGCATCCTCATCTTCTGAGGTGGAAAACATGGCATTTGCCTTCCTCAGTTTAGAAAGTTACAATATGCTCATCATGTCAAACTCTCACTACAGTCAACAGGGAAAAATAAGCATTCATGGAGCTAGACTCCATTGATTTTGTTGACTAGATCTCCACTAATCATAAGGAGTGCACTTTTGCCCCCACTTTCTCTGCCTTAGTTCACATTGCAGGTGTATTCCAGGAATGCTCCCGGGAGGCTCCAATTGTTTAACGGGCATTCAGTACGCAGGGCCAGACTAGAAGTAGTCCAAAATAAACACCTCTGAAACACGTACAGCACCAGCTTGCATCTACTGGACTACATTACTTGCTCATGTAGCATAAATATAGAATGTGGGTTCTTCTTTAATAAATTATTGCAAAGGCAGCCTTTTTGGGCTCTGTTGCTAGATCACATCATTTTATGAGCAATGTGTAATAGTTCTGCTATATGCATTCTACCTAGCATCAAGCAAATCAATTGCAGTTAAACTCTCAGTATTGGGGTATTTTCTCATTTTCTGTTGCTCTGCTGCAATTGCTATAGCAACAGAGGGTATGTTAAAGTATTCCAATTAAAAAGATTTTAACCACTTTCTTTGGTCTGAATGAATTTTATGGTAGAAATTTGCAGTCTATTTATTATAACTCTTCCACTATTGCTACTGTAACAGAATAAAACCAAATTATTCTACTGTCAACAGTTTGTGATTATGGTGTGGAAGAGACTTTTCCACCATAAAAAGGCTGAGATTTGTTGTGTTTTTCATTAAAAAAGAGACCCCGGGGGGTTCTGCAGAGCTGATTGTTGACTGTTTGAAATATCTAGCTTGGGTGTGATTCAAAGCTACACACTGGAAGTGAAAGAAGCCTAAATTTGTTACAGTTAATGTAACATCTTAAGAGAGTTATTCAAATCACTTACATTAGCCTCTATTCTCATACAAGGAACATACGATGGAGAAGGCCCATCCGGCACATAGTCCGTTCCCTTGCACACAGCTGAACATAGATTTACTCATCCCCCAGTTTCTGAGTCCTCAAATAAATTTTCATAGAGTCAGATGTTTAGGCTCTTGAGAAATTGGTGACTTGAACTTTTTCTTCTTTCTATTAAAGAGATGCAGATGCATAGTTGTCTATGTATATGTCCAGAAGTCTTGTAGGATGCAGACACGGGTCACCAAAGCTTTTCTTGTTATTGGCCACCACCGGCAGCGGGAGGTCAGGGCGCATCACGTGTAGCGGTGGCAGCTCTGCGCACTGTGCCTGCATGTGGGATAACTTCAACGTGTGTGACTCGTGCATCATGTCCATACTGCGGCTTGGTTTATGCCGTACAGTGGGAAAACCCCTACTTCTCTGGTGCAAGTTTATAATGACTCCACACATTTCAAAAGAGGAAAATAATTGCCAATGCAATTTAAAGCAAAATCTGGTCCTTTGCCCTTGGAGTAATAACAGGATGGCTCACGTTTATAAACTGTTGTTTGGAAAAGTCTGTTGCATTAAAGATTAAGTTACATACAATGTAAGTAATGTTCTGCATATACCAAATACCTCTGCGGGCTAGTCGAGGAAAACTAGTCCGTAATTTGAGCAACACTTTATTTTGACATAGGAGATCCGCTGGTAGGAATGACAAAGAGGTAAATAGCTACCCAATTAATTTTTTTCATTATAGGGCTTTTATGTTTCTCATGATTAAAATGGGGAGGGTTAAATCACTGGCCTTGAAAAGTAATTAGAATGTAGAATGAAAAATAATTTAGGGAGAAAATTATGAAAAGAAATTATTTCTATTATCTGTTCTGAAATCTTCATATATTTCTCTATTATCTTCCAGTTTTCATTACTACTTTTTTTCTAGAGTAAGTTCACTTGACTGTATGTATTGCTCTCATTGATACAATAAAAGGTCAGAAATACCAAAGACCAAATTAATCATTTAGACTGTTCGCTTCACTTGCCCAGTCCCTTTATGTGGCAATCTCACCACATGTACATTGTGTGATTACAGGTAAACAAACAAGCTCCTCTCTAGGTCAAAACACATGTTCAATTAAGCTTGCATTTCAAAATAAATGATGTGTTAATCTTTTATAGCTTTTTAATTTAATGTGGTTTTAGTCAGTTAACAGCTTCAATAGTAAAAAAAGAGATAAATATATGTGGCAAAACTGGTGAACATGAAGCCGTGAATACTTTTGGAAATGGGCTTTGGAAACATAGAGTGCTTAGGAACTGATATTATTGTTATGTTATTCACGTCATTTTCTCTGAAAAATGAAAGCCTTAAAAAAACTCCAAAACATAGTAGTTTCTTCTGCCTGAATAAAATCGACTTAATCTTCTTCTCTGAATGTCCTCTGTTTGGTACATCCCTCAGAAAATGGTCTGTGAAGCTGTTCCTGTATTCTCCATCTCAGGAGGTGGTACACTTGTGATGAGATAGAGTCAACTCTGATTCTCTGCATTGTGAACTGGAATAAAGGACTTAAATAATAAAAAAAAAAAATAATAAAATATTGCAACCCACCCACCTCTCCCCATATTCTGTGGGATTTCTTTCCATCACCATTTCTAGTCTGCAATCTACTATATTTCTCCTGCCTTTGTCTCTCCTGAAATCCATCTCCCCCTGTCGGCATGGCCATACTACCCTGCATGTCATTACCATGCTTCTTTACTTATCCTCTATCAAGAAAATAACATGGTGGTTAGCTTCTGAAGGGTAGAACCTCTTAAGACATCCTCTGAACGCATTTTGCACTGGATGCTGCTTGTGAGCTCCCCTGCATGCTTTTGGGTTTCAGTTACTGCACTGTTTTCTTTCAGAATATTGAAAGATAAAGTCTGATTCCAGCCCTCTTCACTCAGGGAAAAATTTTAGTAAGTAGAGTTTCCTGGTTACTCCAGATCCAATGTCAGAAAAGCACTTCTATCCTAAACTCTTCAAGACCCAAATATCCAATTCGCAGGCAGTTAATGGAACGCCAAGCGAGAGTAAAATGGGCTGGGTTTATCATTTTGATTAGTGTGCACTGATGTAAGAAACTGGATCGAAAGATCATTCAGTTTATCAGACGGGTTTTCACAACATCTAGCACTTCTCATTTCAATGTGTACAGAAGTACCTGGATTTTTGAAGATTTCCCACATGCCAAAGACCTTACTGACAGTAATGAGAGCTGGTAGGCACTAGCTTGATAACTTCTTCATTTCTTTTCAGAGCCTTAAGATTTTGAAACTCTGAATTCAGATCTTCCGGTAAAACATATTTGTCCGTATGACTATTGGCTTACATCCTTGTAAACTGGCAAAAATATTTTACATATAATTTGCAGTATTTTGAAGGGAAGTAGAATGCGTAAAGCAACATTTCAACTTCCGATGTTTTCAGTGCTTGGAATTCTTTCCAGGACCAAAAAGGCATACTTAGCGGTGCAACCCCATATTCATATCAGAGCCTAGACTCCATGTCAGATACTCTGAGTACTTGGAGAATATTGAAAAGACTTTCTTGTTCTTTGTAGTAACGTAGATTTACATTTCTTTCCCATGCCATGCAACAATGATATTTTAAAGGAAGAACAACCAGAGATGCACTAATATTCAAAATGAACATGAAATATGAACTGGCAAAGTCTGTTAAACAGATGATAGAGCAACCATATATTTTACTTAAAATACTGTCACTGTATGTACTAGACTCCTGTGTTTAATTCATGGAAACATTAATTACAGTGCTAAACTTCTCCTGACAGGCAAAGTATAACAAATCTTCAAATAATAAAACACACCTAATTTCATCTCAACCCCTTTTCTATAAACAAATGCATGAGTGTGTCTCCAGAAGTATACAGTCTCATCTACATGGAAACCTAAATATTTAAAATTAGAATCTCTATTGAGGGGGAGGGTTACTATGGAGGGACTTGATCTACAGCTGCTGTTTAATGCCGGCCAACTTAAATCTTGTGCCAAAAATGTCTAGTGTTTGTTTTCTTTTGTGAAGAAGCAGATGATTGTCCAGATGATATCCAGATGATTAAAAGGAAGCTGAATCTGCATCCTATCAAAGCCTCTCTGAAGCTCATCCATAATTTCTCCTTTCTCCCACTATATATACTTCTTTCATGTGCAAAAAGTTGCAAATTTTCAGACAGACCAGAGACTATTCATTAAACAAAAAAAGAATGCTGTAGTGTACCAAAACTAAATGTCTACAGTACATTGCTAGGTGATCACTATCTGATACAGTAAATATCTTCCTTGCAATGGCAATTATCCTGTGTTCTATCCTACTTCATAAATGACCCTAGAAACAGTGGCTGGTGTAAATATCTTTATGGTCTAGGTCAACATTTGTAATATTTTACATTAACCAAATAATAGTGCATTTGTAGTAAATTTGTTTGCCAGAGAAATCTTTTTATGAGGCCTGTTTTCAAAGACCAAACCCTTCAAAACTTGTTATGCCAAAGACATGAGATTCTGCATTTGAGAACAGATTTTATGAAAAATCGTTTTAAGGTTATTTTTAGGGACCACAACACAAATTTAGCACCTTAGAATACCCCCTTGCATACCTCTGTGCAGAATAAGCACGCATCAGTTGTATTTTAATTTTTATTTTACAAGTTTTAACAAATTCCACATTAGAGTTCTACGTAACTTACAGGAGGCATTGATTTTGTCCAAGTTTAGTCAGTGTAAATAACTACACTATGCTTCCTTTATTGAAATAGGCAACTTCAGAGCATGCTTCATCTCACCTGTTTTAGACAGTTACTTTAGGATGGGATGAATAACTCTTTAGACTCCATTGATTATCTAAACAAGTTTTCAAATTATTATAAAGGGAGCTTATAGACACCTCAGTATGATCAAATGATAGATTTTAAGGCACATTGCATCCTGTCTTCCATTACCTGACCTCACAGGAGAAGGAATGTAAGAAATTTTCCTCACAGAAGTTTATGAGCATCTCTCACACGGGTGGAGGCTGAGAGCACTGGGACTGTTCAGCCTGCAGAAGAGGAGCCTCTCAGGGAGGTCTCATCAATGTGTACAAACATCTGAAGGGAGGGTACAAAGAAGATGGAGCCAGGCTCTTCTCAGTGGTGCTCAGTGACAGGACCAGAGGCAACGCGCACAAACTGAAACACAGGAGGTTCCCTCTGAGCATCAGGAAACACTTTTTCACTGTGAGAGGTGTCAGAGCACTGGCAGAGGTTGCCCAGGGAGGTTGTGGAGTCTCCATCCTTGGAGACATGGTCCTGTTCAACTGGCTCTAGGTGGCCCTGCTTGAGCAGGATGGTTGGACCAGATGAGTTTCAGAGGTCCCTTCCAACCTCAGCCATTCTGGGATTCTTTGATACTACATCTGGATTCTGTTAATGATATTTAAATAAGGATGTTGCTGATTGCAGACCAGTTAAATAATATGTAGGATTTTTCAGGGTGCAATTTTGCTTTACAGAAAGTCCTGTTATCCCTCAACTCATGCTCCTTCTTCTCCTCTTGCATAATCACTGGTGTTTTGGCTGAATTGAGTGAGTTGTTTGTCTCTTAAATGAACTGATTCAGCTTTCTGGGTCAGCAGCATGTTAAACCTGTGGGGGGAAAAAAAAAGAATAATTTTCTTCTTGTTTAGCTTCTTGAACTGGCTCACGTGCTTTGCTTAAATGTCAGCGGAGTGGTGTAAGGGAATTCACAGCCAATGGCATAAAGTAGTTTTCCCTTCTTTTTGCTATTGTCTGCGATGTCAAACTTAATCCTAAGAAAAGGAACAGCTTGAGAAGTGACTGTGTAATTTTTCTGTGCATCCCACTAGTATTCTGTGTGATCAGCAATGATGATGGCAGCATATGGATCTAGCAAATGGGCATCAGCAATTTACTCACCGGTAAAAGAGCCTGAGGTACTTGTAGTCAGTACTGTCTTGGCTTAATGTCTTGGTCTGTCTTGGCTTAATGTCTCAGTCTGCACCCATGTATTCCACATTTCAGCCCAGGCTGGCTGGAATCTTCTTAGAAAGCTCATTTGGGTAACTCCATTCATTGCCTTCTCTCAAAATAATGTGTCTGGTTTTGCATGATTTCAGCATGAAACCAAGTGAAACTCGATGGTTGTGATTTCGTTTTGCTTAGCACTCCTGGGTGCACGTGTGGGTCTGTAAGCGGGAGCTGGGGCCGGCGGCACAGGGAGCTGCTCGGAGCGGAGCAGGACCGAACGGAAGGAGCAAATGAACCAAATAGGCAGCTCCAGTCTTGCAAAGGGAAACTGCAACTTCACAGGCAATTTAGCTAGTACAATTTATTCTAATTTATTACAGTAAGCTACATATTAGCAAACATTAACAAATCAGGGGCAGATTTATGACAGGGAAGGCTACTGTGCTAATGAGTGGTCCCCTCATTAGCATTGCCTGGAGCAGCATATGCTCTCTCTCAGCCTTTCCTTACCACATTTTCCCATTACCATCACGGCAGAAACAAGCTTTTCATATCCTGTAATCTCTGGCTGGGAGGAACCTTGTTTGGAAGCTAAAGAAGGGAACCGGCAGATGGCTTTTTAAATGAACTACAATGCTGGTTGTTTTTATTTGGGCATTCACCTGAAGAAGCACAGGAGTTACTGGGTAGTGGGCATCTCTCAAAATTCTGGTCCCAGGGGTGGTTACTGCTAGAGCGGTTGTAGCTTTTGTGTGCTGCATTGCTGCTAAGTAGGTAGGGCTGTCACCTTCTCTACTGTTTTATTCCGCCATATGCAAAACAAGATTCCTGACGCTTACCTATCACAGCAAAAGATTTTTTATTTAGTAATATTTTTTTCATTAGCATGCATCAAGTATTTGCATTTTTAGCATTATTGTATCTGGTTTAAAGAGGGAGGAAGGGTCTCTGGGTTTCTCTGATTAATTACTGTAAAGCATTTAAGATTTTGGATTGGTAGGTGCTGTCAAAGCGTGAAATATGATCAACATAGCATACCTTTAAATCAATGAAAGACCCAGAGTATCACAATTCAGAGAGCAAACAAACCTAATTGTTTACTCTCCACTCTGCTGCAGCCTGTAAGTGCAGACTTAAAATTAATGTAGTATACTTTGGCCACCCAGCTAAAACCCACAAAAATCCATATAAAACACCTTCCAAATTCCTCAACCCCAGATCATACTAATTTAAGAAAACTCTTTCTATGATAGCTTTTCTCCCTTAAAATGCTTGGTCTTTTATTAAGTACACAGCAATTTGAAAGGATTGGAGTGATTTTTCTGTCACAGATTCATAATCCAGCTGTTGATAAAACTATTTCTAAATGTCTCTAATGGTAGGCTCTACATTCCCCTCGCTCTCTTACCCAGAACAATTCTAAAGAAAACTTTCCATACTCAATATTAGCAAACTGTCTGAAGACAGCACTGTGAGAACACCATTTATAACAATCGTTTAATTAATTGTTGGCTCTTTCATCAGGCAGTCTGGATTTCACTCTACCAACACGTGCAAAGTTCCTATTTTTTTTTTTCCTGTTCAAGACAATTTACATTTGCAATGTAACACTTCATTGAAGATGGGGAAAAGGAAAGCGATGCAAACGCCCAGATTTTCCTAACTGCTCTGACCACTTTGAATCACCCCATAAAACTTCCAGATCCCTCTTCCTTGGGGAAAAGTGCAGGTGGTGGTGGGTTGCAGGAGTTGCTCCTAAGCTGAGCTCCCCCCTGGCCACCAGCAGAGAGGTGCGGAGGGGAGGGAAGGGGACTTGCTGGGGCTGTGGGTGTCTGGATCCTGCCCTCCTGCCCTTACCCTGTGTGGGTCTTGGCAGCTGGGGAGAGACGGGGCTGCTCGGAGCAGTGCTTGGGGAAAACAGCCAGGGCCTGCCAGAGCG
The DNA here is from genome assembly GCA_013400195.1 of Aramus guarauna. Taxonomy (NCBI): domain Eukaryota; kingdom Metazoa; phylum Chordata; class Aves; order Gruiformes; family Aramidae; genus Aramus; species Aramus guarauna. The sequence continues at coordinate 548,090 of VXBL01009131.1, read as the reverse complement.
GAGTTCTCCTTGAACTACTCTGTAACATTTGCAAAATAGAGAAGTTTCTGAGAATAACAGAGAGAGAGAAAAAAATGATAATAAAAAAAGACTAGAAATGGAGTGTGGAGTCCACTCAGAGCATCATTCAGAGGCTGGGGGGGGGGAAGGGAAAACACGGGAATGCAAAGTTTTAAACAGTTGACATTTTCAAATGTCCAGTTTGGAAAACCTTCAATTATCTGAAAAATTGTTGATATTTGTTCGCAATTTTCTTGTTAAAATAATGACTAGAAACTTAATTACTATTCCTTGTATGCTCTACCAGTCCTCTCGGGATGGATAAAGCTTTAGTGAGGGTAATTTTCCCCCCCCCATACATAAATGAATATATTTTAAGACCAGAAGGGACTGTTCATTTGACCTCACACATAACAAAGGCAACTGATTTGCTGTATATTAATTCCTGCTTCAAGTCAGATAGCTCTGATTCAGCTGCAACATACCACAGAGAAATCTTCCCACTTCAAATCATTATGCTCTTGTTTATACGTTGATGAGCTCCATTATCCTTTTCCATACCAGCATCACTTTGGGAAGTTTACTCCACCAGGGTCTCTGGGTGCAGTAGAAGTCCCCTCCTCTTTGTTCCCGTACCCCCATCCCGGGAGAATGGTCTTTAGTTCGTGATTAAGTACATGACTTTACTTTTGATCATGACAAAAGTCATATAATTTACCTAAGTGACCAAAATAAAATGTCAGTAAACCAGCCATTGCATTTTTTTATTTTTCACCACTCTTCTCACATTTGTGCCCAAAGCAAGCTATGCTGATATGTGTTTGGGGTTTTTTTGTTTTTGTTTTTGTTTTTTTTTTTTCTCTTTTAATTCATTCATTAAAATGTAAATTAAAATTAGGGTCAAAGATTATCCCTGTGGGACTTTACTCAACAATTACTCCGTGTTTGTAGTTGCATTTCAAGACCTGCTGGTTTCTGATTCATTTACTGTGTGCCCTGTTGACTTTACGGCCTTCTGGTTTATTGTTCATAATATTGTGTGGTGTCCTGCCAAACATTTGATTTATTTACATTGCTACCTTTATCAAATGTATAATTTCACTGGTTATTAAATAATTAATTGCTGTTGCAGACAAATTGCCTCTTGGCGTTTTTTCTGCAGCTGGGAGGGAAAGCAGAGCGTCAGGCGGGAGCCGTGAGGAGGCAGGGACCCGGGAAGGGCACAAAGCCGAGGATCTGACCGAGACCAGCATGGGCCATGAAGGACTTTACCTGGGACGCTTTAAACGGGGGCCTGAGGGACCAACCTGGCCCCCTCCCTGGGAAGGGCAAGAGAGGAAGCGCGGTGGTGCTGGCAGCAGTGTGGAGGCAGCGAGTCCACCGGACAGGCAGGGCCGAACACCTGCAGACATCGGTATCTGCGCGTAATTCCTACGCGTCTAAGAGAGACGTATGGGTGACTCCACACCTCTCTCTCCTGTGTTCAGTCTGGCCTCCTCTAATGACTCCATAATAAATGTATTACAACAGAACCATAAGATTTCTCCAGTTTCATATTTCCTGTAAGTTATCACATCTACCATGTGATGGGATTATGTAGTTGCTTATTTTCTACATGTGCAGCATATTCAGGTCATAAACTCAATTTGTGTTCTTGGAACAGCAGATGTATTGGTTTCTCCAGTAATACATTCTTCTTCCAGCCTAGCAAAACATAAGAAATCAAGAATGCCATTTATGTTGTATCACAATCACCACCCCCTGATTTCATGAACTTTTGATAATAGTCACAATAAGATAGCCTGCTGCTTTTTTGAAAATTACATTTTTCAAAATCCCTACTAACAGTAACTAAACAGAGATCATCCACACAAATATTTTTATTAAGTGGAAACTCTGATATAAATCTTCTGTATTTAACCACTAACCTCAAATGAATACAGCACACTGGAAAAAAAAAAATAATCTATTTTCTTTGAGTGGGTTACTTTTACTGGCTTCACTAATACCCTTCAACATATATTCTCTGCTCACTTTACCCACAAGCAACTTTTGGTGGATTTATTTTTTTCTGTGAATACAGGAGCGATCAGAAGCCACAGCAGCAGAGCATTGAAGTTTGTCTTGCTTTGATTTGCTTCGTCTAGAAGGGAACAGATCCAGAAGCCTGCCAGCCTAAGGCACTTTCCAAGTTGTGAGCATTAGAAACTACACCAGAGCACTGGAGTAATGCGTTGGATTCCCTAATCATAAGAAAGGTCCTAGAACATGTTTGTGTAGAGAGTGAGGAGGAAAAAGATGAAGGAGATGAGATACTGTCCAACCACTGTGAGAAGCCTGATGAGAAAATAAAGAGATTTTCTGAACAAATGGAACAAGACTCCAAAGCATTTAAAAAAACCCAGCGAGGTAGAATAAAGAAAAGCATGTTCATTCTACTATTGTACAGTCAATATTGAAAGGTTTGTGACTATGAAAATGTGGAGGGTTTTTTCACTCAATATATACCCTTTTTTTTAGGGGAAGAGGAGAGTATTTCCAAGCTGAAAGAGCACGCCTCTCCACACATATACACACATGTGAAGGGCAAATCATGGAGGTGTTTCTCATGGTGCTCTCCAGGTGGTAACTCCTGGAGACAAAGGGCTGGCCTCCTATTCTGAGGAGATCCTCAGAGCCAGCATGTGGTCAGTGCCATGCCAGACGTGCTGTGTCAGGCAGTCACAGCATCCACGCACAGCAAGAGGGACTCTGTGGCTCTTCTCTGCCTATAGGTAGTGGCTATGAGTGTGTGCACCAGACAGATGTATATTAAGTGCAATCTCATTGAGTGCACATATTCATAAAGATGCCCCTAGCATCCCTAAGCTCCTGTAGGTTTTATAATTAATTACTGGTTTGTTTACACTCTGTTGTATTTCCTTTCCATTCCCTTGCTGGGTAAATAAGATTTTGCTTTCATGCTGACTCTTACGGAGTCTCTGCTTTACCAGGTGACCCAGCAGTACAAATAAGATACAGATTAGGTATGGACAAATGATCACATCTATGCTGAATTACTCAGAGCACACAACAAACAAATTATGTTGGCTTTCTGCTTCTGTGCTGGCTTTCTGGCAGCTGCAGATGCTGCAAGGTGCTCCCTGATCTGGCACAAAGTGAGAGTGGGGTGACAGACAATACCTGATTCTGCATAAAGCCTGAGAGCACAAAAGGAACTGTGGGATTTTTTGGGGCTTTCTTAAGCAAATTTGCAGTGGATTGAGTTCAGGCTATATTAGAGGGGTTTTTTATTCCATGGCCAAGATATTTTTAAGACAAAGTACTAAAATCCCTAATCTGGATTTACTGTATCATCAAACAACAGCCTGAGTTTAATGGGAAGAAGAGTTGTTGAGACAACGTATTCCCAGTCAGTACTGCAAAGTCATTTGGAAAACATGATTCTGCTATCAGTTTTTCTGTTGTGACTAGTGGCTCTCAAGAGTCAGCTGGAAGAGCAGAAAATTGCTGGTTATGGCTTCCTGATTCAAAAAGCAGCCTACTATTTAATCAGCATTGTTTAAGGTTACCAGCTTTTAAAATATGTGAAGCATGACCTACAAGTCACTGAATTGTTGTGGCACATCCTGCGTCCTTAAACTGGCGTCTGTGTAGGAGGACATTACATGGAAAATGGATCCACCAGTTCATGTCATCTGACTTTATCTTCTCCTTCCCTATCTCTCACAAAGTGAAAATGAGGCAAACTTCATCAGGTTAATCGCCATGTATTATATTCTTTTGTCTGTCTTGATTCTTTAAAATACCAATGGTTCAAACACTGTGTTAGATATTCACTAGAAGAGGACAGAGCTCAGTTGAAGAAAGTAGGTAGTTAGTTATAAATGAGGCACCACAGCACTTAATTGTTCTGAGTCCAAAGTTTAGAGTGAAATCCAAAAGTCTCAGTTAATTTCTTGTCCTTCCTGTATGGACCTAGAGAAACGGGTACCTCACATGGAACCCCAAATCCTGTAGGCTGTGCAGATACCTGCTCAGGGTCATTAGAGAAGTCAGGTATATATACTAAGCTGACATACTTTGGGGTGCTCGATACATGTCTGCCAAAGAGTTCTTCTGTCTATTTGAGATCTGCCGCTTGCTCTCCTTTTCCCTGCAGTGGAAACATGAAACCATTCCCTTAAATAATGGAGCAAGGTTCATGCTTTTCTTCTGAAAGTTATTGACTGGACAAGGACCTTTTTACATAACAGCCTGGGGATTATAGCAGTTGCAAAGGAAGCAATTAATTAATTTTGCTTCTCAGCCTGAAGAATTCACACGCATACCTGCCACCTCCCAGGGAAATGTGAGCCCCCCCAGCCACACGCTGGCAGAGGGTGATGAGAGGAGCAGCGAGAAGGCACACAAAGTGCTCACCGACCCTTCTGCTGGAGCTGGACCATGCAATTTCACAAGTCAGTGAGCCACACAAACCTGGCTTTAGAGTTCGGTGGTTAGTCACTCATATGGAAAAGAGGTATCCCGGGTTTTGACTCCTCTGTTTTATACTGTCTGTACGAGGATTTGTGCATCCACCCCTGCCTCCCCAGTTCCCAGCCACAGTGCTGATGGCGGAGATGTTCACAGGTGAGTGCCAGCACCAATGCTGCAGCTTCATTTCCACTGCAGGTATGCACTCGTTGCACGGAGTCCTGCATCCATACAGGAGCCATGACTGCAGCAAAACTTATGCTTCCCTGGACCTTCAAGGACCCTCAAAGATACCCAGCTACAAAACAGTTTCATCTAGAGTAGCACAGTCCCACCTTCCCCCTATCCTGTGGTCTTGTGAATGTCTCCCTTCAAGCACATCAGTCGCCTGACTTCTATAGAGGATGCTGCTGCAGCAGGTTCTGGCATCCAGAGCTTTGGATTTACATGCCTTGCTCTTCCCTGATATTTCTTTAGGTGCGTAAGTCCTTTATGCACTTGGATTCAGGTCTGAAAAACACTCTCTGTGAAATGCAGTGGTAATAATGAGTGTAGGATTGTTCTTATTTATATAAAATATAAAATATAAATATAAAAGCAGGTAAGACAATTCCATCTAATTTTTTGCCATTTACATAGCATATAAGGGGCCTGTTACACAGTAAAAAAAAAAAAAAGAAAAATCAAAGTTACGCTGCTTCCTGTCTGAGGAGAAATCTAAAGTGGTCAAATGTAATGGAGACCTTACATTAGTGGGAGGAGATGGCTACAGTCAGACATGATAGCCAAAACAAAAGAAATGGGATTCTGATGACACTGGTGTTTCAGGATTAATTGAACCTTTGGCATTTTGAAAGTATCCTACCCATGTTTCAAGCCTGTGGCCTCTACCAGATTCAGGAATTATTTTTTCAGAAACTTTATGAATATGGCTGTAATAGTCCCAGTTGTTCTGTGTCATTTCAATTGATCAAAATTTTACTTAAGCAGAGTTATACCTCAGAAGCGTGAGTGGTTTGCCTGTGTGTTAATCCTGCCAGCAGTTCCTCTATTCTAATCTTACTTTTGCCATTATCTTATGTTGTGGGCCTGAGTTTGTCATTTAATTGCTGATCTTGCTGGAATTGGAGCTCTGCCACTGAATTCAATGGAGATAACTTAGGCCTTTAGCCATTTTGTCTCCTTGCTTCCATATTACCAAAAACAAACAGATGAGAAATTATTGTGTCTGATGCTCAGACAGTGGTCAGGGCAGAACTGATGTTATGCAGCTGTACCTTGAAAAGTGTAGGCGTCTTCCCTGCCAGAAGCAGTGCTGGAAGTGGGGGATAGATGCCTACCCCTGCCCCTCCAAACTGGAGTTGTGGATGCATGGGCTGCAGCAGGGACGCCTGCCATCTGCTCTTCTTCTACCCCTGGCACTCCTGCCTGCCCAGTGCCCTAACTTTCCCAGGGGATGTGAACGTCTCCAGGTTGTCCTGTTGCTTGGTACCTAGCCACCGGTGTGCTGGAGATGCCTGTTTGCTCCCTTGGGCTAGTTAAGAACTAAATTTCAGTTCTCTCACTTCCTGGATGAATATTCTAGCAACTAAACCATTATGTACCCACTGCTACCCTAGCATCAGATGTGGTTCGCTGTAGTCCTGGCCACAAATAACATTTCAGTCTTGTGCAGGGACTTTTAACTGAGTTCAAGTACCAATCCAATGAACCTATTAAATGAGAGGTGTAGGTAGAAGATAAGCATCCATTTTTCCACTTCTGAGTATATGTGGGAGACTAAAGGTAAATACCTCGGAAGTTTTCAAGCTAAGAAGGGAGGTGCCTAATGAATTTATGTAGCTATACATGAGACAGTCCTGGAAAGTAGGACAGATTGTTTTTCTCTCTGAGACTGTGGTGAAGTTTGGGCACCCATTTCACATTTTAGACAGAACTTGTTCAGACTGGATCTGACTCAGAGAATCAGTAGAAAAATTAATGATATGATCCC
>VXBL01009131.1:470273-541589 GCA_013400195.1 Aramus guarauna | reverse complement strand
CCCCCCCCCCCCCCAAGATTTACAAATGTATGTTAGCTATAATAATATGGTCTCTTTTAATATTATTCCTTCTTCAGATTTCTCCTTTGCTTTAGGTCTTCATACATGTATGGGTTTAGTTCACTGGCTGCATCACTTGCTTCCTTACCAAAGAGCAGATACTAGTGGGTAGTGAGGCAGGAACTCTCATCCAATTCTCCTCAGCCTTTAAGTGTTCTATACTATCAATATCAAATAGTAATAACTTCTGTCAGATGGGAGGCCTTGGAAGCCCAGAAACTTCAAAACAATTATAGTGAGATGCTAGAACAACAGCAAATGCTAAAAAAAAAAGAAAAAAAAAAAAGGGGGAAAAAAAAGTTATCTTCCCAATGCTGTGCTATGTATTATATTCCCAGTTCACTTGAGAGAGACATTAATGCAAATTCCCCAGACAGGTAAACAAGTCTGGGAAAGCACCACCCTCTGGGAAAGTTGCCCTCGTTCCCAAAGCCAGATAAACACAGAATTTTTTTTTTCAAGAGACAGGACCCCAGCCTGGAGAGGAATGGAGAGGACAGGTAAAGAGACAAACTAGAACAGTTTCATAAATTTATGCTTATAGCTACTGGCACACCTAACAGTAAGCTGAAGATGCGTGCAGACTGTTGACTATCTTACGGCTTGTTTTCTCTGCATCTCTTTCTCCTAAAATAAACACAGAGAGCTGCAAGAGTTTAGAGGGAGAACCTGGTATGAACAGAAACAGCCATTTTAACATGCAGCAGAGGGGTGGAGAAGACAGCTGGGAACCACAATTTAACCAGCTGCAGTAGGAATTGCTCAAAGCTGTTGATCAGCACCCTGATACAAGTCCACTCTTTTTGCTCTTCTACAATTCTTATGGCTTTTGGATATCTGCTGGCATATATGGTACATAGTGTCCACAGTCTGGCTTGTCTGCAGGAATAATATTTGAAAAATCCTCGTCTGAATTCCCCATTACTTTTGCCAAATGAGAATTTTTGTCTTAGCTGAGCATTTCCCAGTGTCTTCTAAATCACCAGGCCTTTGTATAATATGTGTGATTGAATACTTTGTAAATAGCTTTACGCTTAATGAGATTCTACAAAGGCAGACTTTTGATGAATTAGGTGTCTTTTCTGGGGTCATAAAGTATTTTCATACCTAGTTTGGAATGTATTTTGTTCCTTATGATGCATTCAGTTGAAGCATTTCTGTAAAGAAATATTGTGAGGTTACAAGGTAGTGGCTACATTCACGGTACAGTTATATTAGCAGCTCATATTCAATTCACATGGCCTTTATAATTTTGCGTAGGATAATTCTCTCTCTTATGTGAAGGGTCTAAGTAAAGTCTATAGAATCTAAAACCACTGATCAGTATAGCATACTCCTACTAAATCTTCAATATCATGAGAATATAAATGAAGTCACAGGGACTATTATTTTCAACCAGTCATCTATTTTTTATTGGAACATAGATGACTTTACCAGATAGCAAATCTTTTCCAAAATCCTTACTAAGTTTCTTCTGTGAACTCAAAGGATCAGCTCCTTCAACACCACCCATGGAGTCCTTACAGCAATACCTTGGTGAACAGACACCAGCTACCCTTACTGATTTCAACTGATTGAGATGCTACGGTGTGCAGTTGCTTTAGTGTTTGGGGCATGTGATTCCAAGTCTCATGAAGAAGTCTCATGTAGTGGTGGTGGGCTTGCCAGGTGCTAGGGAAAGCCCAGCCCTTTGGACAATGGGCAATCAGGCATAGGGCTTGGACACAAGACTGGGTTGAGGTTTCTCTCCACAGGTGCCAGTGTGAAAGGTATTAGCCTGCCCCAGAAAGTAAGCACTTGTCACTCAAATGGTAGGGAAGGGGGTTTCATTTTGTATGATTTTTCTTTGCTGTTAAGTCTTGGTTAGGTAGGAAGTAGAACAGAGGTTATTTAGTATAAGCTTTTCGAGTCTGATTCTTCTAACGGAAAGCTCACATTGAAATACTGTAGTCTCCTCGCCTATCCAGACTTCATGAGAATGAATCCATGTGGGGTGGCCTCTTTACAGATCTGATAAATCTGGCGGTATGACTGAAGCAATAATTCCAGTAAACCACATAGCTTAAATGTTACTCCTTGCTTAATAAGAGCAGGTACAGAATGTGCTCAGCGGCGTAATCAGATCAGCAACCAGTAGCAAAGCTCCCAGATAAGAAAAAGAGCAATGCTAATTTTTTGTGGGAAAACATCGTACCGTTTGAGGCACACTGTAGTTCTGCCCACACTTAGTAATAAGAAAGCAATGTAGTAAAATGTTATGATAATAGTTGCTCAGAACTAACAGTGAAGTTAAGCACCTGCATATTCCAGCTCCCTGTCTTTAAATCAATTGTCAAAAAGCCCATCCTTTCCTAACGAGTTCACAGTGTTTGGCCTCGCAGCAATCAATGAGAATTTTGTCACTGACTTGTAAAGGGCCCCAAGGAGAGCCTTCCCAGGCGTGTCTGGCCTTTCAGCAGCACCATCTGGCTCCTCCAGCCCAAGAAATCTGATGAACATCAAAAGATTCTGAGAATAGTGTGTAAAAAGTTTAAGAGACCTTATTACAGCTAGTATTTTCTATAGCTCAGTTTGTCTTTTCTTCTTACACTGTTATCAAAGACCACCCATATTTGACCACCCAATTCAGAGATCAGTCTCTTGTAAGACTATTTCAGTATTTGTATGCAATTAAAAGCAATTCCCACCTTCTCTTTTGTGTGACATATAGCCACAATTTTCATTATTGTTACATTATCTGCAAACAGTTATATGATGCTTCACATCTTCGAAACATCCAGTATTATTTAAAGCATTGTGGACATATGTGTGATAGAAATACTAAAGGGAGAATTATGACATCTGCATTGGAATCACTAGAACTATTCCAGCTGCCTTTAATGGAAAGAAATTTATCTGAATGTGGCCTGAATTAGAAGTTCAAGAAAAAAATGCTCAAACTTGAGGCATTTCTTGTCTTTTCAAAGTTTGTTTTTATTGTCAGGAGGAGAAAAAAAAAATACGATGGGATTCCCACAGAAGCTCAGAGCTTTGTCACGATAAAATTTTAAGCACATAACGTTAGAACAGCCAGTCAGAGTGAAGCACCTTGTCTCTCCCCGGGGAAAGCTGTAGATGCCTCAGGAAAAGGCGTCATGCTGTGATACTTCCTCTGCCTTTTCTTCCAGCCTTCTGCAGTCCATAGATTTCCTGAACTACCCATTGTACCTCTGTAATTTAAGGCCGTGGATGCATTGTTTTCCTATATTTTTTTCTATTGCTTTTTAACTGTTTCAGATTTTGACTTCTATACCATTCTTCATAGTGAATTCTATGGCTTGCTTAGTTACACACATTGAATGCACAACTCTTTCTTTTTTCTAGCTGCCAAACTAGTGTCTGATAACTTCATTTGTTACCTCTTAGTTTTGTCTATAAGCTTCCAAATAATTACATCCTGTTCATCTTCTCCCACTTGTAATTATCACCAGTGATTTCTAGCACAATGCTTTGATTCTTCTCTCCTCCAAACTTACAAGTTCCGGTCTACTTAGCCTCTACTGATATGGAAGGAACTCTGTACTTTTGATTATAATTATTGCCTCTGTACTTGTTCTTATGCCACCGTATTCCTTTGACATGAATGTCATCAGAACAGCAAATAATAATAAAAATTACAACTTATCATGGATTTATATAATAGCGTAATAATGTTGCTTTTGTTCTCTAAGACTTCCTCTATTTACCTTTGTAACCAGTACTGAGCATTGAGCAGATTTTTACAGACTTATTCACTAACTCCAAGATCTCTTTATATAGTAGTAATATTTAATTTAGAGTGCACCACTGTATAGATCTAGTTAGGACTGGTTTTGTTTATGATCCTGCATTTATAAGTATTACATTTCCCCTGACAGTTCATTACCCAGCTAGTAACATGAATATTCATTTTTAAAACCTTGAATTACCAGCAAATGTCATTGCCTTATAATCTTCTCCCTTTTCTAGATAAATTATTATTGTATTGAACAACACAAGCCTCAGCACAGATCCTAGTGATGTCCTTTTCCTGTAAAATCAGCTCATTATTTCTACTCTTTGTTTCTATACTTTGATCAGATCTGAAATTCTGAGGGGATCTTCCGTGCTGCAATGCCAGCTTAGTTTCTTGGAGACCAATGCTGTAAAATTGTTTGAAAATCTGCACTCACTACATAACCTGGATTTCCCACATCTGCCTGCATCTTTCAAAACCTCTGGTAAATTTGTGAGATATGACTTCTTTGTGCAAAAGTAGTATCCGCTTCTCCCTATTATAAAATATTAATCACTTTTTTATTGATGATGGGATATTTTTATTACAAGATTCTACCAGTTTTCCTAATGCAAACATAAGATTTCCTAGTCTGCAGTTCCATTACATCCCTTTTGGAAGGTTTTAAAAAATCATTGTCACATTGATCATTTGTCATTAATCTGTTGTTGAGACCATTTCAAATGTTAGCTCTTCCTAATTGATAAAGGTATTCCAGCTCCCTTTGCAAAACACGGATGTGTCTTTAAGTGTGCTGTGTAATTCAAAACAGGATGCAGACTTCTGGATCTCCTCTGTATAGTAAAAACATGCATGAAATTCTGCTGTATTTAGAACAGTTACCTTGTCCCACCGAACGGCCACTGAGCAGTTTTTCCTTCACAAATGAAACCACCAGGTATTAGTAATGTGGTTAGTCATTACGGTCACATCCTTGCAGTCTGTAGACTGAGGCAAGCTGAGAATCCAGCTGAATCGATGACTTCACCTCTGGTTACTTCAGTGGACAGGAATTAAGGACTCACTTAATTGTACTGGGAGTCGGATACCTGCATACTCACAGAATATGCTGAGAAGGACTGAAGTTTGCCAAAATAAATTTCCAGTCTTCAGCCGGGCAAGATTTTTTATTTGCTACGTTTATTGCCACCGATTCCTGTTTCATCTCTGAGTAAGACCTGAAGAGGTTCGGTTCACTGATTCTCATGAAAACCAAACTGACTTCAAGATCACAGTGTTAGGAATGGGATTTGGATTGATAGGACCAGAAGCCTTGGACATCTCTGACCGAAATTCTGTGTTTGTTTACAGCTTGTTCTTTCTGTGGCTGTGTTTTTAAGTTTGGGGCTTTCTACCCCGTCATTTTGCTTTTAGAAAGCACTAGCCCCAGTGGCTGCTATAATCTTCTGCCTTATTAAAGTGTGTATGCTCCCATCAGCTTCTTAGGAAAATTTAACTGTATAAACAGATTTCTCGGGCCAAGACAGCTCAGAAAGTCTACAGCGTAGAGAGCTGCCATCGGGAAAACAGGGTTTGGAATTGAGAATGTTTTTGCTGGGCTGATGGAAACTTGGCATGCTGCATGATAACTTAAAGTTAATGAATGCTGGTGGAAAACAGGCCCCAAACTCCTGGCAGCAGAAAGTAAGCCAGGACTGGAGGTTTAGTAAACAAGCTGCTCACACACAACCCCAGCCCCGAAGGGTGGGATTAGTGCTGGTCACTGCAACTTCAAGTGCTGCCGCGAGGGGAAAAGGACCAAGGTAGACGGGAGCTGTGCAGCCCCTGCTCCTGCGGGATGGGCTGCACCAGCGAGGTCTCCCAGATCTCTCCTTCTGCCTGCCCTCCCTGAAACCGTGTGCTAGAGGGTAGCTGTTGTGCAACCACCGTCCTCTGAGGTGGTGAAACCATGCTTTAGGCCAAAGGCTACTTTTTGGATTTTATCCTTGATATACAAAATAGATTCACGTATTTGGGTGCCTTTCAAGTTTGCTAAGTCTAAAATACATAGCCTCAAAGTGCCTACTTGGCTGTCACTTAACTCTGCAGAGGTTGATTGTTATAAGTACTGAAGTTTCTATCACATTTCTTCCATGTCTAAGTGTTTGCAACTGTTCATACCCTGGAGTTGCCAAAACATCATCACATGAGCATCTTTAGCTTAGGTTTCAAACATATTTGAGGTATATAAATTAGACATCGTTCTGCCTGCCTGGCTGGCAGAGCCTAATGCAGTCAGCAAACTCAGATCAAATCTTAATCTCTGCTCTTCATTTAAAGTGAGACCAGACGTTGTAATACGCCTTTTACTTTTGTGGTTACAGCATTATCCTGCAGTTAATTTCCTTCTCTGCTTGAGTGCTTATCTCAGCAAGCGAACGATGAGGTGTTCGTTCTGACAGAGCTGTGTCAAACAGCCAGTGTCTGGCAGCATGTTTTGGGATGGTCAGTAGGAAGAGATCTGGATTTCAGTTGAACAGTGAGTGCTCGCTGGAGAGATGGAGAGAGCCTGGGCTCTTGATCTTTCCCATCCTGGGTGAATATGCCAAGCTCTAGGTGACAAGAGTTTCACTAGATGGCAAGAGTTTCCATATCCTGCTTTAGATTCCATTGCTGATAAAGGACAAAGTATCTTGCTCTGAAATGCTCGGTAATCAGAACACTGGATGTCCAAAGCACGTGGATGCACATTTCCCTGTGCAGGAAACGTATTAAAACTCTGTGTCCCCAGTCTGAGGTGAGGGCTTTAATCGTTATGTTCTGGAGTAAGAGAGGGGGTAATACATTCCCCCTACTCAGTTCTGTGAGAAGGGGGTTGGCTTAGGGACCTGCCATCAAGGATAGATGCTTTCTGCTGGGTCCAGGGGTGCCAGTTCTGGTTCACAGCAGCTGCTCATCCCTACCCTTCTTCAGGCTGTTAACACATGCCCGCGCTAATTCGCTTCAGGCACAACAAAGGAGATCAGCTCAACTAATGCAGATTGTTGGCATGAACTTGGCTGAATTTCCTTGGGGTGAGGTAGGGAGTTGCCCCAGACTGAGTCAGTCACAGGTGGGCTGGGGCAGGAATCTCCAGCTGGGGAAAAGAGAAAACATCTGCTCCTGCCCTAACTTCAGGAGGGAGTTCAAAGCTAAAAATACCTCAGGCTCCTCCTTTTATTCCAGAACTCCATGCTGAAATCTCTGGCAAAATGGGTTTAAATGCTCTGGATGCACCTAAATCCCTTTTTGGCACAGTCTACTCCCTCATCATGTCTTTCTTCAAGTATGCCCTTTCTTACTCATTTCGACTCCAGTTCTGGCCTCCTTGAAACTCTTGCCAAGATGCCCCTTAATGTGGCAGGAACAAGATCAGGGAATGCAGAGACAGGTGCTCTGCCATCAGTCACCTCTGCTGGCCTGGATGCCTCCAGGCAGGCTGAGGAGGTCCCTGTCCCCACCAACCTCTGCAGCACCCAGAACCTGGTTTCCTCCTTAAACCTCACCTCCTCTCCCTCATGTTCCTTCCTGGTTGCTTTTTCATGTCACCTCCCTTTTGCCAGCTCTGGTCCTTGGCTGAACCTGGACTGGGCTGTTTTCTGCAGATTTAGGAGTTTCATCGAATTCTGTCAGGGCCAGAGGAGTCTGGGGAAGGGATGACAGAGGAACGGGGATGGTTGGGATGTACCAGGAGTGCAGCAGCCAGCAGTTAGCCAGTTAAGGAACTGCAGCCCGGATCCATTGCCACAACTGCTTGTGCAATTGCTCCTTAACCCAGTTCAGTCAGACAAACATCAGTTTCAACAGATTTAATGCCACACAACTTGGATCATTTTGACCAAACCGGGTAGAAATTAATTACATTAGCACTTTATCCAGGCTGATCTGAAGGGTGTAATGAAAAGAGGAGGTGGAGCTTGGGGTAAGGTGAGCAATAGGTGCCTATAAATTATGACCAGGCTTAACTTTGGCCAGAAGGGAAAGTGCAACATCAGTTCTGTGTGCCAGCAAGGACATTGCTGACACGAGACTACATCTCACTCATATTAAGCAATTTCAGAAGGTATAATCCTGGAGTAAATTCTAAGGGTGTATTTTTGGGTTGGTAACCTCCAGGTGACAGATTTCTGGATAAAAACTTTTAGCATGTTTACTGTAGGTCACCTGATATATATTTATTTTGTAGAGATAAAGCAGCTTTTCCAGATTCCTACTGTCATTTCAATCTTCATATATTTTTCTCTACTCTGTGCTAGGAAGGAAAGACATTACTAATATGAATTTATATAAAAGTCAGAGAGAAAGAGAGAGAGAAAAAAAATTATTCACAAAAATTTATCTTAGATGCCAACAATGGGAAAGTAGGAGTGGAGTTTTCTATGTGGTCTGATAGAGACAGAGGCTCTGATTTTCCCAGATAGTAAAATTAGCATCTATATTGCTAGGACAAAGCTCCAGATTATCTCCTGCTAAGAAGACAAAGGGAAAGGTAAATAGGAGATTTAAATATGGGTATGCTTATTTCCTTTCAGACTTGAGTCAGCAAAACAAAGTTTAAATTTAATTTCTTTTGGGAGGTTAGCCCAATTACTGTGTGGCAGAAGAGAGAACTAACACATGCTTTAGACTTTGGTTTCATTTGACTGGGAAGTGACTATACAGCCATGTGAACAGAGTTTTAAATCATTTTATATCTTTTGTATACTGAATAAGTGGAAGTTGGCAAAAAAACAACTTCCCTCTTCATATCAGCAGCAGAAGTAAAAATGTACTTATCACATCAATGAGGCTAATTTCTTTAAATTTAAGGAAGACTGCATTACATGAGTACCTCTGAAACCCTTCTGGTAGGGTACAGATAGCATTAATTCCTAAATTAAAGAAATAATCTTACTGGTAAAATCATGGAATTTTCTTTAACTGGATCTTCTTTAAACATTACTTGGATGAACTTCACTTTAATCAGGGTTGAATAGAAGTCTTATAATTTTATACATCAAATATATTGTAACTTAAATTGCATATTCCCTATGAATATCACAGTGAGGTTTAAGTTAGGTTTCATCTTGCATCTGTGTAACATAAACAATTAAAATAGCTTTTTTTTTTCCTCTATAACTTTATTGTTAATTCTCTGCTAAGCATAAAGCAGGCTATATGTAATTTAAAGTTGTCCTGTATTCTAATTATTTACAGTATTATTTTTTGTAGAGATAAATATGTATTCCAATCATCATCATCATATCATAAGCTTCTGACATGCAATGATTGTTAATCTGCTGTATCCTTTAGTTTGCCACAGTTCATTGGCAATATCATTGATATTGATGGCTTTATTTTTTCTAGACACTAAGTGAGCAATTCATCAAAAGAACAACAAAGCCTGGAATGGAAAGATAAAACATCCAGGTCAGTAACTCACTGAGCATCTCACAGCCGAAAATGTGCTGGAACATCAAGAAGGCACGAGCTGATTTGATACCTGGATGTGCCAGGATGGTTAGCAGTGGGAGTGTCCGTGCATGTATGAGTGCAGGTGCCTTGGAGTGCTTGCTGTGAACCCACACACTCACATTATTATATATTTCAGTAAAAAAGATCTGCTGGCAAAAGATCTGAGGGGAAAAAAAAAAGAAAAAAGAAGAAAAAACCTGTTAACCAATATCAAATGATTTCCAAATTCACTTTTATGTAATACATTTCTAAATACAAACTTTTCAAGCAAGCATGCCAAGACGGAGAAGTATTCAGCCATCTAAAGATGCAGACAACCACTGAGAGAGACTTGCAGAAATAATCTGGGCCCAGACTTCCCAGCATATTTGCATCAGATGATGGTCTTGAAATGGGTTCAGGCCTTTTTTAAAAGTAGGACCTTAACAAGATTGGGTGAGGTGTCGAAGCTCATGATATGGTCAATGGAGAATATTAGCAAGACCACAGAAATCTCTCTTTCCTCTGGCTATAAAACACCCCTCTATGCATTTTTAGTGTCCACTTGCTGGAGCAAGCTGATGGGAAAAGGGTTTATTTAGCACTGAAAATCCCATTATGTATGCTCACCCCACACTTTTCAATTACTAAATCCATATGTAAGTTTACCTCTAAGTACAGTGCTTCTGGTTTTATAACTGAAAATTTTGGGACTAAAAGTGCGGCTCTTCCATTAAGACAACCAAGAATGAGACTTAAGGAAGTCGGAGCTATTTCAAAGGCTTCCATGCACAAGAAAATAACCGCACTGCCTTAATTAACATAACTGGCAATTAGATAAAACAAACCTGAAATGAGGGAATAATATTTTGTTGTTGTTTAAGATAAGAGCATGAATATCTGGCATGGCATTTTGATTCTGATTAATAATCATCAGTATTGCTATTACACCGGACTAGCCAGTAGCCAGGTCACTTCACAGGAGCACGAAAATGCAACCCCTGTGAGGAACCGATAGTCCAATTTCCAGAGTATGTTTTATATGTATGCCTTTTTATATCTTTAAACATGAAAAAAGAAAGAAATCTAGAGTTACCAGTTTTCCTCATTAGCAGCTAAGGTAGAAGTTGAACAGCTCAGTGAGAGGATTAGCGGAACTTAAGTTTGAGCTCAAGTTCTGTTTTTCTAGTTGTGTCCTTTATAATCTTTGAGCATCTCCTACTATTGTGACATCAATTTTATTTCTTAAAAACATAAATGCAAACCACTAGGTAGGACAGGAAGAGGATATATCTTCTCCTAGCATTTTACAACAGTAATGATGTCTTCCTCAATGTAAATGCATGCCTAGTTTACTGCACGTCCTGAATTTTTCAGTGTGCTTGTACTTCTCCCCAACTCCTCTGTTTTACAAAATGTAAGCAGTGCTTCAGAGATGGGTTTCATTCCTTTTCAGGTCAGGCCAACATAGCAGTAGCCAGGCCAGGGATCTGGAATTGCAAATATTTTCTAACCAAATTTGCTCCACTAGTAAGTTGTCACTTAGGAGTTTGGCTGCTTTTATTCTTTTTTCCTCTCTCCAGAAGAAATTTGTCTTACCGAAAACATATACCTTCCCAGAGGGATATATTCTGCCCTTGGATGAATGTGTGCAACGGTTAGAGGAGACCTTTTTTCTGCAGTAAGCTTTGAGTTTTGCATAATCATTTAAACAAAAGCAGAGCGTTTTGTTTTGTTTTCTGTATCATCAGGCCTATGAAAAAAAAAACAAAACATAAACAACCCACAAAACAAAACTAAAAAACCCCGAACCCAAGAAACCAAGAAGAACTTCATTTCATTTGAACCTAAAAACATAACTCTCACTACAACCAAGTTCACAAGCTGTGTACATGACTTGAGACCCTTGATCTTGGATCACTTGGGAAAACCTAATACTCCTTGGGAAAAAAAAGGTGGGCTGTTCTACCTACTATCTGAATTGCTTTGAAAAAAATGAATAAATATGTATGAGTTAAGGGGATAAAAAGATAAAAGAGAATTTACCATTCTTACTAATTTCATTCCACATTTGAGAAGGCTCACAAGGACTGTATTATGTACTAAACTAAATAAAATGGCAGAGCAGTATTTCAATAGTGAAATGTGACATTTTGTAGTCATGGGTAAATTAGCAATCTGTAATTCAACCATTTTCTACTTATATGTCTGGTTTTATGTTCTTCTCCCCCACTGTGCCCCCTGACTATATGTGAGGTGCCAGTTTCCTTGCTGTAACCTGACTGCACGCGTATCTTTTATCCCTTCTTTGCCTTCTCAGTGTGCTTATCATTAGGAGTCTGGTTGAAAAGACTGTCCTTGCTTATAAATACACTGAGAAAGCAAAGAAGTGAGCAGCTGAAAAGAGATGGACAGAGGCAGAAGAAAGGGAACCTGCCATCAAAGTATTTGGAAAAAAAGTAGAACTTGTGTGAAAGTAGAATTCGTGTGGTGCAAAGTTCAGTGGCTGTCCTTGCAGTGAAATGCTGCAGCTGGTGCAGCTTCCCTTTCTGTCCTGTGATCAGGCCAGTGCTGGGATTGACGGCTTGATCTATTTCTACAGCATATCTTCTGGCAATGAGCTGGCAGGGCTTAGCGGTTTTACATTTGTTCATAAGCCCCGCAACGCCAGAAGAATGGCTGCTTGCTTCAGTGATCACTTTTTTTATTAACAAGAGACGATTCAAATGTGATCAGGGATGCAGCTTAAACTCTGAAACATAATCCAGTGCTACTTAAGCATTTACAGCATGGATAATGGGACATTTTTTGTATTCTAGCATGGTAGCCAAGTGAGCCCATCATCTGGAATAATGAGTCACACCATATGGAGTCACTCCATCTTTGGTCTCAAAGACCTAAAGAGTCTGTAATGACCAGAATGCCTAAATTGTGATTGCTTTTCACAAGCACTTTATTCCTCATTCATTTTAAACATAGCCATTATCCTTCTCATTTAAACCAGGAAATATAGGCTGTTGACAACTAGTGTCTTCCTTTGACCCAGTGTTGCTTACCCTCCTTCTGATAGATACCCTTCTACAACTTCCTTTCAGAGTATTGTGTATTTCCGGTATAACAATAGTAACAAAATAACAAATGATGCATGGAAAAGATCAACAGTAAATCAAGCAGCAACACAAAAAACAAACTGGTAAATGATCAATTTGGGCATGCTGATATGCCAGAACACTTTTTATGTACATGCACACCTATGTCTGTACGCAGATACCCAGAGTGTGTGTGACTGACAGTTTTACCGAGCATCTTCAGATGATTTCTTCCATTTTGGGCATGATGCCAGTTGGAGGAGAAGACCTTCCAAGCAACCTACTTGCCTTACAATGTCCTACATGACAATCTTTATAAAGGATCTGAACTACTTTCACACTTCTGTATTGAGCAGCTGGGGGTACAGAGGAAGGCTGAAGCACAGCCAAAGGCAATTCTTTCTTCAGGAAAACCCCAAACCATTATAATGCTGTTTAAGATCATGTATAAGTCTATCAGTATTTGTCACTGTGGAAATTACGCTACAGTCAGATGATAATAATTACAGAAAGCTGTGAAGTCCAGGTCACTTGGGGGCAAAACCAACAAATTTCGTACCATCTTTTTAAACACTGCTGCTGAGCTGATCACCTAGTTACAACTGTGCTGCAGCTGTGGGAACTAAACCCATTATTACATAATTTCCAAGGAGTTTAAAGTAAGTCTGGAGCTAGCAAGGGCTTGTCTGGACATGAAGGAAAAAGAAATCATACATCGCAAACAAGAAGACTGGTAGTTGTGGGTTTTTTTTTTCCTCACACAATTCTGAATTTGCATGTTTTTCTCCCTGTACCAGTTACTGAAAAAAAATGGTAAGTCTGTCAGCCCTATGGAGAGCTGCCTTTCTCTGCAAGCTTCAGTTACTGCTAAAAGCTAACCAGCAACTCCATTTCTAGCATTTCTGATCTCTGTATGATAAATCCAGAAAAAAAACCCTACTGGTTATGTTCATCTATTAAACTTCCAATGCAAAACAGGACTGAAAGTTGCTGTCAGTGGTTATTCATCTAGATACATTTAGTATTGAAAGCAGTTGGAAGGTAGATAGGAGATAGGCCTTCAGATGAAGAAAAAATAGGACTTTTCCATTGCTAACATATATTGAGATCATTTTCTTCTGGACTGTAATTGCTAAATTTACTTGATAAAGGAGAGGAAGAATTTTTTTCTTTTGTTTGCTATGTAATTGATAATCAGAAGAGTGTGCGTTTGACAAATATTCCTTTTCTGCATTTGGGAAAAAAGACAGATGATGTATTTCTTCCATATAGTAATTATTTTTTTTTTTTTTTAATTTCCAGATGTACTTAAGGTAGGTACTGTTATAGCTTTTTATCTGTAAATTAGTGTAATGGATAATTTGGATCTTAAATCTTTTAAAGTGATACCTATCATCTGCTTGAATTACTTTCTAATAAGTCTCAGAAACCATGAAAATTTTCAGAAATGGCAATAAAATTATTATTTCTTATGATAGTTTCCAAAGGAGAAAGTGAAGACCCATTTTATTTTAGGTATGCTTTCTTAATTCTTAAATAAGCAGCTAGACATCTGACGGCATAAGTAACATGCTATGGTGGGTTGACCTGGCTGGAGGCCAGGTGCCCACCAAAGCCGCTCTATCACTGCCCTCCTCAGCTGGACAGGGCAGAGAAAATATAACGAAAAGCCTGTGGGTTAATTTTATTATAAAGTTAAATATATTACCAATCAAATCAGAGTCAAGTAATGAGAAATAAACCCAAATTTTAACAATGCCTTCCCCCCTTCTTCCCAGGCTCAACTTCACTCCCGATTTCTCTCCCTCCTCCCCACCAGCAGCAAAAGGGGATGGGAAATGGGGGTTGTGGTCAGTTCATCACACGTTGTCTCTGNCTCCTTCTGCACTGACCTTGGTGGCTGCAGAGTTGTTACTTCTCACATGTTCTCACTCCTCTCCCTGGCTGCAATGGCCCTTGGTGGTTTTTTCCTTCTTAACTACGTTATCCCCAAGGCACTACTACCATCGCTGATAGGCTCAGCTTTGGCCAGTGGCGGGTCCATCTTGGAGATTGGCTCTATCAGACATGGGGAAGCTTCTAGCAGCTTCTTGCAGAAGCCGCCCCTGTAGCCCCCCTGCTACCAAAACCTTGCCACGCAGCCTCCATACGTATGCATAGTGCTGAATTACACTCAGTAAATAATCAAAGGAGTGTCAAGAGGATCAGTTAATATGATCTTGTCAAAACAACTTAATCCACTTGTTTCAGTGAGAGTATACTTTTGCTCAAAATCAGTTTTACAATGTTTTAGACTTCTGTAATATATCAGTTGGTATCACATAATATCACATTTCAGTAAAAAAAACCCTTTGGATGACAAAAGATAAATACAGGGTATAGGGTATAAGGAATGGATTAAAACAATATGTGCAATATGAAGTTGTTCTTTGTCAGTCACTACTGAAGCCAGGTCCTTCAGGAGTCACAACGTGGCCTTATATGATTCAGTTTTTACTAGACACTTACGTAGGCCTGTATTCACTTGTACACTGTGTGAGCTCATGCAAAATGTTATGGTACAATCCAGTGGATGCAAGCTAAATCCAAGTAAAATCAAATTAGATCTGCTGAAACAATGGTTAAGAATGAGGACAGTTAGTCACTGGAACCAGTTCCCTAAGTGCACTGTGGATGCCTCTTCAACGAATATTTTAAAATCAGTCCTTGGTATTTTTCTAAAATAAGTGTGGTAGTTCAGCTAAGTCGTCTAGTGGGAATCAGTCCAAAGAGCTATGCAGGAGGAAAGACACATCTTATTAATCTTCTGGTGACAGTTTATCCACTCATGGTCTCTATATGTTAGGTTCTGTGCTTGTGGCAGTCTCACAGTTTGTTTGAAACATCTATTATTTTTAGACAACACTTTCCAGACCTTTTTTCCCCCTAAAGTATTATTTCTTTTATTTACTTTTAAAACATTCAGCTACTTCCAAGACAATGCATTGGAAAATTAATATTTTCTACAGTATAAATATTTCTGGAATTATTATCTTTGATACTTTTAAAAAAAATGAATACAGAAGAGACATTGATAACAAAGACTGAGTGTTAGTTTCAGCTTGGCTACATCTTTAGTGTTGCAAATATAATTTTGTAAGCTAGAATCCGGTGAGAACAGCTTTTTACCCCTTGTTCGCATCTGGAAGCAAAAGAAATTTGTGTTATACGCTGCTACTTTTTATTGTAGATGACTGCTGTTGATACTTGCTATAAAAAGCAAATATTGGTGAAGTTAATGGCAAGATTTCCATGACCAAAAAAAGATATTAGACAAAGACAGTTGCAACATCATTCATCTTTGAAAGTATCCACTGATCCACTGAACACAATAGTGAACAATATACGAGATGATAGGTTTTTGTGTACTTATGAATCCACATCTGCTTAGAAATAGAAGTGACAAATCTCAGCTCAATCCATTGACTTCCTGAAGAAAAATATTTTTATTATAATGAAAAATAATATTGTCTTCATTTATGAAATGTGCAAACATTTGCTGACTGGTTATGCTATTCTAAAGCATGGATTTTTTTTTTCTCTAGAAAAGTCAAACCCAAAAGATCTATTTCTAACAACCAGACATAAACCATAATAACAGAACATTAAAGTCGCACTGCTAAGTTTTCAAAAATCAAGACACAGGTAGTTAAGTATGCCTATTAAGTCTTAATTTTGGCCCCTTGTGAATATGCAGTATTAAACAGTTTTTAATGTTCTTAGTGTACCATACCATGCATATGAATTTGTGTTTTCTGGAAGTAATTTAAATTGAGTGAAACAAAGCTTTGAAAAACTGTTTACTAAGTAATGCCACACTCTAATTGTAAAATTGGGTATCTTAATTATGCCATTAGAGTACATACATGTAATTAGGCAATATGGATATTTAATTTTGTGTTGATTATCGTGTGCAATTATGAACTGAATAATCTTAGGAAATTGTGGCCAAGATTGGCACCTGAGCAGTTTGAAAGTTCTCCATCTTACATTGTGTTTTTTGTAAACTTGCCCTCGAACATAAAGTGTGTTAATATGCTAATGTCTCACCTGAGATCAAGTACTGTATAAACGGTGGTATGCAGTGGGCAGCATGGAGACAGACTATGGCTCCTTCTCAGCAACTAGTCACAATCCAGTGTTGAAATTTGCATTGCTTAGGGTTACTTAGAGCAGTATCTGGAACACATCCTGACTGCATTGAGGCTATCCTATGCATTTCTATAGAGTAACCTTGCTAACACTCATATTTGTTGACTTGATCTTTGAAGGTAAGCCCCTCTTAATAAACTGACCCAAGCACTGGCAATACAAATATCAAGGTGTTCACCAATATTTGCTGAAAATTTAGCACTCAAACTAGCCCTTGAAATATCATAAGTGAAGATATCTTTAGACCTACATGAGAACCAGAAGATCCTCCTGCTTTACTAGTTCATATAAAAATAGAGACGGCAGATACCTGTCTGACATTGGCTGAAGCACCAGGTTTAGACTGTGGTGGCTTAGATATAAGACATATTTTAACAGCCTATACCATTCATATAGGTCTTTATCTGACCCCTGTGTAGGTGCAGTCCAAGCAGATGCTAGTGGGGTCCACAGAGCTC
Source organism: Aramus guarauna (assembly GCA_013400195.1). NCBI lineage: Eukaryota > Metazoa > Chordata > Aves > Gruiformes > Aramidae > Aramus > Aramus guarauna. The sequence goes on along the minus strand of VXBL01009131.1, from coordinate 524,586 downwards.
CATGTAGTGCAGATGTGCTTACAAGACAGTGCAGAAGCTTAGAAAGAGCATATCAAGGCACCAGGAGGCATCTGTGTATATGGATGATACTATTCAAATTTCCTTTCACCTACCAGTTGCAATGCAGAGTCTGCCTGGCCACAACATTCAACCTGCTGGAAGAAGGACATATCTGAAAATTTGCTAGATTAGTTTGCATTCATATACATTATTTGCATAATTCAGCACTTGCCTAACCCTAGACTGCAGGATAATTTAAGAAATTTATATCATTTTTCATAAAGATAATTTTGTATAGGAGATGGGTGTCTGTCCTCCCCAAATAGGGCATTGCTCTGGGTACGTATGGCAGCAGAAACCAAGTAGCCAGGAACATGAAGTGAGGTGCCTACAAGACAAATAATCCCAGAAAGGAAGCAGGCACAACTGTTGCCTAGGAATGAGGTGGGCTCTGGATTAACTGTGTCCCACCTGAATACACAGGGCACATAAGCAGTGTCTGCGTTCTTCTGCAAGACTTGATGCCCATTACAGTTTAGCATGGAAGGAGAGGTGAGTGATTAACCTTGATATATGCATAAGACATTAGTCCAAACGATTATCAGCATTTTTAGTCAATGCATCACTTAATTTTTGACTAAAAAAAAGAAGCAGTTTTGAGCACCTGTGGTTCTTTGACCGTTGATTGAGAAGAACTGTACTTATGTTTGAAGAGGCCATATTTTCTTGGTTGCAGGGAAAGCAATTACTACCATGTAATTGTACCTACTCACTGCTCATTCTTTATCTGATTTCCTGTTAATTATCAGATCACACCTTCTTTCAAGATATCATATCACTTTTAGTTGTGGTTATGAGCTTCACCCAGGGAGTGCCATCTCCTGTTGATCTCAACAGGCAAACAAACATATGATTTACTAGGCTCATGATACCAGACAAAAGCAGAAAAAAAAGAATTTCTCTAGTGTCTCAAGCTCCACTTATAAGTGCCACAACCTTCAGTTTGGGGACCATCAACTGAAATAGTTTAGGGTGGTGATATGTCAAAAGAGGGGAACAAGTATTTACAAGAGAAGAACGAGGACCTGCACGTGGTACTGGTGTCATTGAGGGCTGCAGCACAGCACAAAACTCAGTCTGACATTGAACTGCTCTGTTTGAGATAGGCCTCACACACTGTAAGCAACCAGACAGAATGTAGAGTGTTTTTACACTCTCTCATGAATTTCTAATTGGTGGCTAATGATGGATTGTTACCTGCATGCAATAAAGTTATTTTCCACAGGGTTATAGTATGAACAGACATCTGGTAATGTGCATGTATAAGTGAAATGGAATAAAAAAAATTAGAGTGTTAGGTTATAGGATTCCTTCAGGTCAACAAATTCCATTTCCTAGAGATAATTTTGTTTGAATTCAATTTTGAACAAATAAAAAAAATCAGTCCTGTTGGAAACAAGCTGTCTGGGACATGGGTCTTGTTTATACTCTGTGCAAATTGTCTTTAAAGGGAATGAATATTTTATCTGTATCCATTTCAAGTCTGCTTTATACTACCCGACTGGTATAAAGGGGCCTTTGGGAATCCTTGAAGAAATTTTCAAAGTTGTTAAGAGAAAATATATTGTATTCACATTGGTTTTCATAAGATATGAAGGCAAACTTAACAGGCTTTACCTTTAATCTTCTCCAAGGTAAAATACAGGAAGTACAACACAAAAATCAAAAGCAAAATGCATTTGGAATCAAAATGTCACCCAAGCACTTAGTTGAGAATGTTGTTGTAAACCTCTGCGTGAAAGTATATTTGTTTTTTTGCTCTGAATGGTTATTTGAAAAGAACAGGCAACTAAATGCAGAAAGTAAGTGTCATATGTTTGGTGTGATACTGTAATGATATGTTCTAGTGATTATGGAGCATGTACCTGAAATCTGAGTGTATGATTTCATTCAATCTTACAATAAAAGTTTCTAGTGGATGAAGAGGCAAAATTATTTCTTTCAGAAAGGCTTGATTAGAAAATGAAAATGTGTTAAAACATATTTCTCCTTTCTCCTCCAATGAAAATGAGAAGCAAGTCAGTCTGCCTCTTGAAAAAACAATATAACTACCAAACACTCAAATTTGGTTTATGTGGTAAACTAAGTGAAAACTTGAATGCTTTTTGGAGCTTGTTAGATTTTTTTTTTTTTTTAAGAAAATTGAAAGATACCTTTGAAGAGCAAACATTTTATTTCAGATTTTTCATTGCTGCAAAAGATCAAGTGCATTAAAATGACACACCCCCCATCCCCCATTAGAATGCTTCTCTGGTTCCTTCCCACAAAAATCTGTAAACCATCAAACAGCTATAGCACTGAATCATAGCACCAGTTTGGAATTGGGAACTGCAATATAGGATGTATCATAATTTGAGCTGCAGGATAAAACTAAATTCCTTTCCACAGATAAAAATAAAAAATGGTATCTTTTTTGAGGTAGCTGTGTCAGGTAAAATGTGTCAGATAAATTCCATCTTTGGTTATTATTTTGCACTTAGCTAACATGCACTACAGGTTTTTTAATGAATATATCATTCTCTATTTTTGCTTAATTGGCATGTATTATTTTTGAACATTATTAAATAGTTGCTTTTATGCCCATCTGAGGTGACTGCATTTTAGCAAAATATAAAGTGTTTATTAAGTAAACTGCATATTAGTTATTTTACAGTCCTTGAGGACAAAATGTATGCTGTGCTCCAAGTAAAGTTTATTAACAATATATAGTATGAAAATAAGGTAATACTTATCTTGGTTAAAAGAATTGTAGAACCTATGATATTGTAACAATTTGCATAGATTACGAGTATGTCTTTTAGCACCTGCATTTTTAAAGTATTTGCATGTTTAAACCACTTCCTCCTATTCCCATAACCTCCCATCGTTTTGTTGCTGTTACTGTGCAATGCTAAAAAAACCCAACCCCAAACAACCTGCTTCTGAATTATGGAACTTAATTTCCAACTAAAATCATGTCAGGTCATGTCAGACAGTGCAGAGAAACAGAAAGAGGTAACTCTTTCTCTGTTGCATCTTAGCCTGTGTATACATTATATATATATATATAAATGTAAACTATGTATTCTAACATATTCTGCACATAAAAGGGACGTTTGGTGGACTTGTAATGATTTGATCATGAAATTCCCATGAAATACCAAGCAACATATGTGGGTAGCCCTGTCAATGCTCAGTGTCAAATATTTAGAGAAGTCTGGTGAAATTGAAAAAAACAGAACTGATCCCACCAATGCTAAGAATTCCAGTTCAAGCCCTGTTTAAAACAAACCCAAAATCTCCTTGCAGATATGATTCTTACTCAGAAATTAGTGAAATGAGCTACCTGAGCATAAGATTAAAACAAATGCCTCAACTTTTATATCCATATACAGCTAACATGACCAAACATGTTAGAAAATAATAGATGTGGTTTGGTAAGTCATTTTGTAAGAGCACAGATCTGGATTTTCAGATGCTCACTTTGTGTTTTACTTGGCTTAGGCAACTCTGCTTTAAAGTCTTGTGCCATGATGGAATGATAATTGGGTGTTGATGAAAAACATCAATCATCATTGTATTGTGATTCGAGTTATATTTGTTTTAAAGTTGAGCGGTAAGATGTTGTGAAATAAACTGTATGGGTTTGGTGATTGCACTTTAAAAGCTCCTTCATTTCCATCCCAAGTGTGATTCATTCCTTAAATCAATAGAACTTATTGAAACTCTAGGATTACTTGAAAGAGTTTTGAAGAGTTTGTCACTAAGAAAAAATATTCTGACTCTTTTCTAGTACATATCTCTTTGTGTTCCATATCCTCCCTAATACTTCTGAACCCTTACTGTCGACTTTTTTCCACCATTCCTGCTGGGACAAGCCACCCTGATTTTGAAGTTTTGTTTAGCCAAGTCATTCAGTGGAAGTGTTCTGTTATCAGTAATTTAAATGACTCATCTGCAAAGAAATGAAAATAAAGACAAAATGGCCCAAAGTTTCATTGATCTCTTTGGCTTATTTATGCCAGTTACTTTAGATCATTGGAAGGAGATTAATCTTTGCCCATGGTTGAAAACAAGTATCTAATCACATAAAAGAGATTATATAAAGCTGAAACTGCTTTATATATGAAATTAGTTTGATTGTTACTTCCATCATAACTAGCCATTAACAAGTGGTTGATCACAAGAACAGGGCTGAGGCTTGTTGAAGTTATTTTGACGAGCAAACATGAGTCTTACAAGTGATGGCTACAAATGATGTAATCAATATGCAGCACAGCTAGTGTGGCAGTGTGTATCTTCATAGAGGAATATAGTTGATGCTATAGAGGCCTTAATCCCCGGGGATGCATTTCATCTGACTGCCCCTTGTGCTCTTTTCCTCCTTTGATGCTGAGACCACAAGGAACACAGGCTAAAAAAAATAATAAAAAAAATAAAAAAAATTGTTTTCTCCTGTTAATATGTGTAGACATCAGAGCAAGAAACTTACATGAATATGAAGGTCTTTCGGTCCAGTGCACAGAAGCAGACCAGTGGCTTTCTCTGTTCCTGCTTTTTCACATCCAGCATGTTAAATCTTCTAAGGCTCTTAGCAGTAAATAGCCAGTGATCAGGAGTTTCTGACATTAGGGTGGGATTTCTTAGGTCGAGAAGGTCCTATATATGTGATGATTTGAAGTAGACATTTATGTATGTCAGAAAGTGTCAGAAGGTTCAGAGCTGAGGGAATTTGTTTCATGGAGAAGTGTGAAAAGGAGGGATTATCACTTTAAGCTTTTGTTCTTTGGTGTTCCTACACTATAGAAATGAGGCTGATGTGTGAAAGTCAGTGAGAAAGTTTATGACTAGGGAGCTTGGCTGATCAAGGCCAAATGAAAGAGAGACCAATAATGTGGCAAATGAGCTGGAGAAGTGTGTTGCAACTGATACAACACAAATATATTTGAAGAAGATGTTGACAGAGGAGTCAACAGCAAAAGTTATACAGGAGTAATCTTTCCCTTTTTACTCTTTACTGCAAAATGTCTAGAATCTTCACTCTCCTTATTCTTCCCTTTGTCATTCATCTTCCCTTGTTATCACTAAAACACTTCTCTTTAACCTCCTCCTCTTTGATTACAGTGCCCTTGTTTTTCCACTCTGAAAGTATGATCAACATGCCTGGGAATGCATGGTGCAGACTGTTGGCTACAGCCCCTCACTTATTTTGGCTACAAAAACTACTGTTAATTCTTACATTCCTCTGCCTCTTTCCCCTAATGAACACAAACCACTTTGAAAATTACAAAATTAATTAATGATGCCACAAGACTTCTGCCTAATTTTGCTTTCTTAAGGGTTTAGAGTAATTTTAACTTGGGCCAGAGCCTGAAGTTATCTGTCAGGGTCATGTAAGTCAGAGCTTTTAGCTTTTAGCTTTCAGCTTTCAGCTTTTACAATCCAAGAATCACCTGCTTTTGGGAAAACAAAACAAAAAAAATCCCCAACAACCAAACAAACAAAACACAAGCAAACAAACAAAATGCATGCAGGAGAGGGGCTGTGCACAATGCCATGTTCTTGGCCCTTTAGAAATTCATCTTGAATGTGCAGTAAAGTTCTGAGTACTGTCAACAGCAAGTGCCTAAGATCCTCAGAATGATTAAGGTTAACAGGCAGTTCTACATCGCTTCAGACCAGCTTTTCAGAAGAGCTCAGTTCTTGCATAACCTTAACCGAATATAAGATTTTGAACAATGCTAAGAAACAAGAAACTGATTGACCAGGCTGCCAAAAACACTTGCCAAGGCCTAAACTCTTCATATAAAGGCCACTTAATCTCACCCTAAACAGAGGTTAAGCTTGTCTGGAGTATATGATTCTAAGTTTCATAAATATGTTGACCTCCAAGATTTCTCTGACAAGAGGAGGAAATTTGTTCATTAAGAAGAAGTCCTGACTTTGAATACTAGGCTTACTTCCATATCTTGGCATGAACTTGAAGTTTTAACTTGAAAATAATTTCTTAGCTGTTCTCTAGAGGCATAAGTGTATAGTTTCTATGCCTAGGCATGCTGAGCCTTGGCAATTCTGTTTTTATTTATGTGGACTGGGTTTTATTGTATTCATTTAGGTCTTATTATCCTGCTTGTATATTGCATGTAGTTTGTTTTTTTCAAGTGGTATATTAAACTAGGCTAGCAGAGACATGATTTCTATTACTTCCTTCATATGAAAGAGGAACACAGGGAGACCTACCCAAACTCACCAACTGTGGTTTGTTGGGGTGACATTACAGATAGTGGTAATGACCTCTGGAAGAGTTTACTCTGTTTTAACCAATAATCATTATACCCCTATTATGCTTACCTTTTAATGCTATAAATAGCAAATGTTTAGTCACCTTTAATTACTCTGGAGCATAATTTAAAAGGATTTAGGGTAGAAATTAAGTAAAAAAAAAATGGTTCTAAAAATATCATTCAGGTTTTAAGGAGTTCTGCTGTTTTTACAAAGTCTGAGCAAATGACATCTCTGTGTTTTCCAAAATATAACAAAACAAACCAAAATATCCACAAACTTTTCCCGTATCCTCTTAAGCAATTTTTATTTCCTTGAAAAATAACCTCATAATGAAAAGCTAAGCCTGAAAAGGCATTGGGGGGTGGGAGGGGAGAAGAGGAAGAAATCTCTGTTTAAGAAACATTTGCTTCTGTGTATTCAGACCTGCATTAAGTGCTTGGCCTGTCTACCTATCCGTAAACACAGTCAAAATGCCCCAAGGTATTAAAACCCAATGTGTCAGCAAATACTAGGAGTCAGGTGTTTAGTGCTCTGGATGTGTGGATGCTTGAGATTTTGCCAGGCACCACTGAACAGCTTTCATCCACGCATGGTTTATAATGTGACAAAATATGCTGAATAAGAACAATGGTGGAAACAACACGATAAATAGGCGCTCTCTCAGCTGGGCTTCAGTCTGATGTAACTCTTATTGCCCATAGCAGCAAAGTGATCTCAAAGTATCTTTCTTTTCACTGCAGATGGTTCAGCCTGCACAAACTGTCAGTATTGATCTTACAGTTGGGTTTTGAGAATTTACTCTGTCGGGGTCATATGCAATTTTTGTAATTCCCTTAACTAAATATGCAAGGAAATCTTTCCAGCCAGCTGCAAACCTCCTCACAGTTCTTCCTTATCTCCAACTTCCCAAGCAGTCATTACCCCAGACTCTTTGGAGTTTATTGCTCTCGCCCTCCATACACATCCTTACTATTTGCAAGGGTTTGGAAAACACCTTTCTCAGCTTCCTCTCTTGGCTGTAGAGACCAGCTGTCTGCAATCAAATGGCCATGCCTGGGGCTATGTTGAGCATCATGGAAGGAATGAGAGGAAGTGAAACGTTTGTGAGCAAGGGTCAAGAAAACTTTTAACAACTAGTGTGTGAATGAAGTTATAGAGATGCTAAGTGCAAACCACTGTCATTCTAAAGGATTTACACCCTCCTTGAGATGAAAATCACTGTATATTTCCCTTTTTCTTGTAGTCTTTCCTTGGTATCTCCTATTAACTGAAGCATCAGAAAAAGGAAATGAAACCTACATCTATCTGAAAATACTACAAGCTTTCCCAGGGTTCAGGGGAAAGGCCACAGAACTTGGAATGAAAATGGATATGGCAGACAGTTAAATATAAAGTAGGATGAAAGGGAGTCTCATAGGGGAGCAACATCAATCAGATCATTTTTGTTAGACCACAGGAGCCCAAATGACATTTGCTGGACACAGTGTTACAGGTTAGATGGAGTTTAAGTGTGATTTAGTATGTCCATTCTTCTGAAAAAGTTATTTACAAAACTTGTTCATACATTTAAGTTGCACAGTTTTTTTGAAACATTTTTCATAATGGAGGGGAGCTTTTGTGCATGGTCCCTCTTTTGCTCATTTAAAAGCAATGTGTTGGTTCAGCACATACCTTTAAGAGCAGTTGACACAGACTTATCCTCACCTGCCAATTCTGCTACAATAGTGTTACTGCTGGAAAAAGAATGGAACTGGCAACCAGGAACAGTAACACCTTAAACCACAGAGAATAGAGTCACCCATGATCTCTTGTCAAAGCCATAACACATATGAAGAAATGCAGTGGAAATAACTATAACACAGCATGGATAATGTGGGGAGCTCTATTCCAGCTCTGTGTGCTGTCTCTGGGCACAAATGTGTATCAGCTGGAGGCAGCTGTGACTACATCAATGGAAAAGAGAAGAGAGTGACTATATCAATGGACAAGGGGAGAGCTACACGTCATCCATCTTACTTACTTACTTCTGTAAGGCCTTTGACATGGTCCCCCACAACATCCTTTTCTCTAAATTGGAGAGATATGCATTTGATGGATGGACTGTTCGATGGATCAGGAATTGGTTGGACCACAGGTAGTGGTCAACAGCTCAATGTCCAGACGTAGATCAGTGACAAGTGGTGTCCCTCAGGGGCCTGTATTGGGACCAGTACTGTTTAATATCTTCATCAGTGACATAGACAGTGGGATCAATTGCACCCTCCGCAAGTTTGCAGATAACACCAAGCTGAGTGGTATGGTTGACATGCCTGAGGGAAGGAATGCCATCCAGAGGGATGTGGACAAGCTTGAGAAGTGGGCCCATGTGAACCTCATGAGGTTCAACGAGGCCAAGTGCAAAGCCCTGCACATGGGTCAGGGCAACCCACGGTATCAATACAGGCTAGAGGATGAAGGTATTGAGAGCAGCCCTGAGGAGAAGGAACTTGGGGATGGTGGTGGATGAAAAGCTGGACATGAGCTGGCAATATGCACTTGCAGCCCAGAAAGCCAGCTGTATCCTGGGCTGCATCAAAAGAATCGTGACCAGCAGGTCGAGGGAAGTGATTTTTTACCCCTCTACACCACTGTTGTGAGACCCCACCTGGAGTACTGCGTCCAGCTCTGGGGTCCTCAGCACAGGAAAAACATAGACCTGTTGGAATGGCTCCAGAAGAGGGCCATGAAGCTGATCAGAGGGCTGGAGCACCTCTCCTATGAGGACAGGCTGAAAGAGTTTGGGTTGTTCAGCCCAGAGAAGAGAAGGCTCCAGGGAGACCTTACTGTGGCCTTTCAATACTTAAAGGGGGCCTACAAGAAATGTGGGAACAGACTTTTTAGTAGGGCCTATAGTGATAGGACAAGGGGGTAATGGTTTTAAACTAAAAGAGATTAAATTTAGACTAGGTATAAGGAAGAGATTTTTTATGATGAGGGTGGTGAAACACTGGAACAGGTTGCCCAGAGAAGCTGTATGTGCCCCAACCCTGGAAACGTTCAAGGTCAGGTTGCATGGGGCTTTGAGCAACTTGATCTAGGGGGATTGTACTAGATGACCTTTAAAGGTTCCTTCCAACCCAAAGTATTCTATGTTTCTATGAACTGAGAAGAAACCAATGAGAATAATCAGAGGTGTAGAAAACAGAGGCTTTCCCAAAATGTTTGTGTAGAAAACTTGAACAAAATAAGACTTTTATAGCTTGACAAGTAAAGTCAGAAGGAACCATGTATATGTTTGAAAATTTTCAAACATAGCTGCAAGAGGGAAAGAATTCAACAGTTCTCTGCATACCTGCATAGGCATGGAGAGGTAATGGGCTTACATTTTATCAAGAGCTATTTAGAATGGGATGGGACACTTTGTCTTGTGGTACAGAAGTAGATTGTCTGGAGGTGTTGTGAACTCTTCATCATTGGAGATCCTTAAAGAGAGACTAAGCCACTTTCCACTTAGGATGTTTTATGTATAGCTCATCCCTAAGGTTGGATCAATTCTTATGTAGTGAAAGATGTAAGTACTCTACCTGACTTGGCTTAAGCCTTTGCTCATTTGGGTTTGTTTGTTTGGTTTGTTGTTTTTTAATGGTGTTTGTTTGTTTGTTTGTTTGTGTAAATATCCATTGGCAATGGTAAAACTAGCAGGGAAGATAAAATAAGAAAAATAATTATCATAGCCAGTGTGTCTGCAATGTTTCCTACTATCTGTTTTGAAGGGCTTTGCTAAAGTCCAAAAAAGTCTGAAGTGAAACTGAATTGTCATAGAAAACTCAATCTTCTCTCACTAGTGGGTGAACAGTTTTGAGGATACTAGTATTCAGAAATCAGAATTAGATGATAATGTGATTCTTGTGTAATACAATGTTTACATTTGGAATCATTCACAGAATAAGAGGAAACCAGTCACACTGTCATGTGTACTGCTTCTTCAACCTACTATTTTTCTGATTTACGTTTAGTATAGTAGGTAGACTTGTACTCATCAATGATTCAGACATTCTATACTTTCAGATAAAAAAGGACCATCATGTCACTTAATCTGAGCTTCTGTATAACACAGAACAGAAACTTTCACCACATAATTTACTTCATATAGTATATAATTTATTGTCGAGGTACTATATCTTAGAAAATCATCAAAATCAGATTTTAAGATTTATATGACAGAGAGGATACCACTCCATACTCTACTGTATTTTACTCCTGAATTATCAACCTTACTGTTAAATATGTACAGTACTGAGTAAGGCTTTACAGCCACAACACTTGCTCTTAATGTGGTTTCATTGCTTTTTAAAGTCAATACAAGCCAAACTAACATCTTCCTCAAATACAGACCCTAAGTTCCTAAGGCAATGAACAATGTTAGAACTAAAGTACATTTCCCACCTGGATTCATATTCCATGTCATCACTGGTACATGATCCCATGTGCCTCTTGTTAATTTTTTTCCCCAATTGATAGTCTTTAAGGAGAAATATGTTCAGCCACTTAAATATCTTAAAAATAAGAATGACGAGTCCTGCCTAAATAAACAACAGATGCTCAAGTATACCTTGGGGTGAATACATCAGTCAGAATAATCATTATCACATAATATGCAACCACATTATCTTCATCTGTTCCTTAGCTGTATTCCCAGGAAACCTAGGCAACATATTTCATTCTACCAGAAGACAGTTGGGTTCAAGGCACACTCATCAAATCTTCACGTTCCCCTTTTGAAGAGATGAAACATACATAAACTTTTCTAACATAAGCAAAAACAAACAACATGGGCAGCATATGAAATAAACTTTAGCATAATTTTACAATCATTTTCTCTACTACCACAAAGAGGATCTCAAAATGGCAAATCCAGATGGCAATTTTTGAAAAATAACCTATGAAAAAGTGTGAGGAACTTAGGATCCATGAGTGTGTATCCAGAATATTTGAGATAATAACCTCTACTGTGAAATTCAGATACAACGTGGCATTGGGATTCTGAATAAACATCATGGGTTTGCCTTCCTTTCCCTCATTACTTTTCCCTTTCTATTTCTGAATCTCAAGACTCACTATTTGTTTGTGTAGTTCTGTGCTGTCTAATACGAAGTCCACATGAAAATGAGACTATACTGGAGAAAATACAAGTTTCTGACCAGTGAACCACACACAATTTTTTGTGTATTGGTCACAAAAACCTTGCATTTGCCTTCTGTGTGTTGATCCGCTTTATGCACAGAAAAAAAGGTGCATGAATTAATAGCTCTAAACATTTCATACTTTTATTATAACACAATGGTTTAGTAATTTCACATTTGCTGTGGTACAAAAGCACATTCATGCTTATGTTTTAAACTCTAGAGAACCAAGTAGATGTTTTTTTTTCTCACAGGTTCTTGCTATAACATTTGGTTTATCTACACAGTTAAAAATGAACAACCTTATTTTAAAGGTACTAAGGATGTGAGAGTAAGCACTGAAAAATTTGGGGTGACAGTTGTACCAAATGTAGGTAATTATGAGCTAGTGTAGGCTAGCAAGTTATAGCTATGCAGAATCTAATTGCCAGGGATGGCATAGATGGTAGGATGCTCATGGCACTAACATAATCTGTCTGTGGAGGATGGAGTATTTATACAGTAGTGTATATAGTAGTGTAGACCATTCTCTTGGTTTTGAGTCAAATGTGATTTCAGACCTAAATTTGCGGACTTGTTAAAGTATCAGGTATCCAATCCAACTAAGTTCCAGACAGAAATCTAGTTAATTTACCATCCACCACTTGCTAATTCAATTGCTAGCAATGAGTACGGCAAATGCTGCAGAGATTAGCCCACTCACAGAGGAGATATAGGCTCTAGGCTCTGCATAGGCTAGTGGGTTTTTAAGTCACACCCTGAGGGATTACTATTACATCTAGCCAAATAGATACCTAGATTGTAGCTATGTCTATCCATTCTCATGTAACAGAAGGAAATGGGGAAGGAACCCGAAGCTCACCCTGATTCTCACAGTCTTAGCTACTTCTTGGTTCACTCCAAGTTCACTTGTTTCTTCACTGAGAGAGTGGTCAAGCTCCCCAGGGAAATGGTCATGTCCCCAAGCCTGTCAATATTCCAGAGGCATTTGGACAATACTCTTAGATGTATGGTTTACCTTTCAGGTTGCCCTGTGTGGGGTCAGGAGTTGGACTCAGTGATCCTCTTGAGTCCCTTCCAAATCAAGATATTCTATGATTCTATGAATCTATGATTAGGAGCATCCTTTGGACTGATTGTTTCCTTGACATGTGTCCAACATCCTGCATATACAGTCTGAAGAGAACCACAGCTTCCCATTTCCACGAGTGGGGTGCTTTGAGCATAGATTACGTAGTGACTGGGTGGTGCCTCTATAAGCTATTTGCGGTAGGCATTCAGTTTCTGAAGACTAGACTCCAAATGGGGATCCCTGCCTATTTTTTTCCATATTTCTTCCTTCTGCTTTCCTTGGAAAACTCAAATGTGTCACTTAACCAGACTGGATCACTATCTGGAGAGGCCTAAATTAGTTTGCCTGGATTTCCCTCTGTATGTTTTCAGAGATATGTCTGTTGATTTTATGGGTAACTTACGTAATTACTTTAGATAGAGTAGGTCATTTTACCACCCGTTATCACACACTCTCATCCACAGTAGACAACTGCTCTTTCAGTGAGGCAGCACCTAAGTTTAGACATCTGATTCCACCCAAAGTTTTATTGTTACAGTTAGACTCGTGTACATACTTTGTGCCAAATTCTGCTCTCATACTTGTCAGTGATGTCTGTGAAGCTACACAGGATTTATACACATATGATTCAGAATCAGAAATTATAGATCACTCCAGACAATGGGTGATGATACACATTTGAATTCAGTTTGTAAATAGCCAAGGTATTTTCCCCATTTGAATACCAAGGCTAACTTTGAAGACAGAAGCCTTTGAAAAATTCAGGTTGAGACATTGATATTAGAATGATTTTAGGCAGAATAAGGAGTCAATTGGATCCAAACTCTAGTTACCACAAAAGAATTTAGCTGAAGGAGATAGTAAGGGATCTTGCAGGGATCAATTTTTGCTGTAAAAGCCATGCAGCCCTTTGTTGGTTATCAAGAAGATGATAATATTTTTCATGGCAGGCTTTGTAGGTGCAAAAGAGTTTGTGGGAAGAGAAATGATGATGAGGGAGAGCAAGTTACTATTACAGAGAATTATGTATAATTTAAATATGTGCCCTTCAGAGAAAAGCTTTTTTCAGTATCCAAATGCACAATAGTGTAGCTGGGAAACAAGAATGAAGATGAACATAAGAGGACATGAAACCCTGTCTTGGAAAGCAATGAAGCACATAAGAATTGAGAGTTCAGAGCAATTATTGTTTCTCAGTATGAGTGAATTATAAATGAAAGACTATGGCAAAAAGGATCCATATGAATCTTAGTTATTTAAGAGATAACCAAGATACCATGTGGGAGACAAGTAAGATTACTTCTATATATAGTACTGCTATACTAGATTAACACATCAACACTATCACCTATACTTGAAAAGCATGCAGATATATTAAAAATTTTAAACAGTCCTGAAGATGAACTTGAGAGTATAAAGCTTATAATGCAAGTTAAAAGGAGCTTAGTTTCTGTGAATTTCTTTGTTCATAGAAGACAGCCCCTATGTGCAGGTGATACTGAGGAAACGTTGATACTGAACGAGAAGAAAAATGTTAAAAGGCAGAGCAAGTGTGGCTCAAATCAGGCAAACTGAATGTTAAAGGAAGGTGCTTTCAGAGCCGTAGTTAAATGTAGAAATATGTTACAGCAGAAGGGTAGCAGATGCAAGATCACTTGGAATCATTAGAACAAGATTGCTGTTCTTTCTTAAGGACAAGAAGTCAAACTCCTGGAAGAAAATCTATGAGTGAGAAAATCAGAGAGGACAGAGGAATAATATGGTCACAACGGTTCTTTTGGCTGTGACATCTAATTCTGCATTTCAGGGAACTCTCCTCTGCTTTTCTTTCTTCTGAGTCAAAAGAGAACATACATTTTGCATTGCCCTCAGAAAACACATGGCAATGACTGATCAAACACACCATGCCTGAGAGTTTCAGGCAGTTATATGCAAGAGGAAATTAATAATTTTTAATTTCCCTTTACAGGTCACAGATGTATTTTTGAGTTTCTGTGTTTGGCCAGATCTTATTTTGAAGCTGCAGTAAATAGACAGTTTGTACAAGATAGGTCAGATTAAAATTCAGAGAAGGTATAAGCAATCTTAGCTGGCTGGCCAGGGTTGGTATACATCCATATGCCAGAGCTCAAACCGATGGTCGGTTCTTGGATCAAAAATACATTCTCTTTTTGCAGACCAGAATAGCCTATGGGTTTTTGTTATTGTTTCATTGTTTTCTGTTTGTTATGGAGGAGGAGGAGTTGTTTATTTACTTATGATTTTCTTTGTGGCATGGGTTATGATTCATCTCACTCAGATCATTGGAACATCTCTTATTTAATGAGCTCCTCACTGCTCAGCAGCCTCAGGCTCTGGTGGAACCTGGGTCTTTCCTGTTGGCTGCTGGGAGAGAACAGTTGTTTCAGTTCTCAAAAGTTGAAATGTTTTTGTTTAACTCAATTCGTTGGTCTTAGTATAAGCTATTTGGGTGAAATGGGTTGTGAATAGGAGGCTGTGAATACAGGAGGTTGGAATACATCATCTAAATGTCTTAACTGGTCTTAGAACTTACAGACTAGGAAAGCCACTAGCAGTTGTATGCATAGTTTCTCTTAGAAATGCCTTTCTTTTATGTATTTAATTTGTACCTCAATTATTTTGGTAAAAGGAAGAAAAAAATATAATACACTGCATGTGAAAGCTTTGAAAATATAGGTAATATATGGAATTTCAAAGAACTTGTTTCATTTATTCTTTAGGACACAGAGTAAATCTGTCAGCAACTTAATAGCCATCCTGCTTTCACATTATGTTGTGCCACACAACGCACACATTATAAAATATTTGTACTATGCAACCCTAAAATGTAATATTTATACAATGTTTCCCTCATCGGTTACTTAGGTTTATAGTCTCCTGTTCATATTAAATTTAGCTGGCAAATGTGTGTAACTAAATTTGTTACTGTCACTTCATCTATAGCATGGAAAAACAATAACACATCTTTAAAAAATAATCAAACATATACAAAAGAAGAGAGACTTTAACAGGAAGCTTGCTACCTGCTTAGGAGTTTAACCCACTTCCTGCTCCAAGGCCAAAATATCAGGATTCATACCCCTTACAAATAGGAGTTTGTGGGCTGTCTTTGCCCATATTTATTTAACACTTTCTCCAATACTGTGGATTTTGTGCAAATAAGAGTGGACAATTTGAAATAATTAAAAGTGTCTTGGTAAAGTTTCATGTCATTTAAATAAATAAAAAAAAAAGCATTGATTAAAATATACACTGTATTTCTTGCCTTCTAGGGGCTGTACAGAAAGTAGTCTGTAGTTCCCAAAAAGATGACACACAAAACACTGGTTAAGAACATATAAACTGAATGTGTCTCTCCAAGCAAAATGTGAAATTGTGCTCTCAACAAATAAGGAAATAAAATTAATTTTATTTCTTTTTATTGCTGCAAAAGGTGTCAGTATCTATACTCCATATAGAGAATATTCATACCTATTCAAACACACTTATAAATGTAAGTCATGGTAATAACAGTTATTTTCCCATTGGGTTTATAATTTCTTTCAGTGCTGTAGGCGTCTCTTTTAAAGAAGCAAATATGCTGCAGCTGCACACAGCCATAAACGGTCTTAGGTAAATGTGCTTCCTTGAGCGACTATTTTATTTTAAACAATTTTTGTAACCAAAACGTCTCAAAAAGGGAACAAAAAGCCAAATCCATTTTTTCTTTCATATCACTTTAGAAGTAGGCAGTAGAAATGCAGAATGCAAAAAAACTTTTTTGAAATTGAAAAAGTTGCATAATTACAGCAAAAAAACATTCTTTGGGTTTTGTTTTGCTTTTTTTTAAATCTTGATGGCTTCTGAAACGGCCAAGTCATTAAAACCCTTCAAGTGAGAGATTGCAGAGTACGTAGCAGCCTTGATGAGACTTATAGTACTATTCTACAACACACAGGTATATAATTTTGAACATACTTCTCTATTTTCAATTCTCTCCACAGCAGCGAGAAAAAGAAAATATCAGCGTGGGAGACTTTGTGTAGCATGAAATACTGGCGATATATTGATGAGTCAAAACATTCAATTTGCTGTAGGCAAGGTGAATTTAATTTGGGGGACTACGTTCAATTTATGCTTTGTTACATTGTTCTTTCCCTGATAGATAATAAAGCTGTCTTTATTTATTTTTTAAGAAATACTTCAGATCTGTTAAAACATAACACTTTCTTCTGTTCTTTATCTGCACTGAAGATCCCTTTACACTTTCTTGGCTACAAACGTCATTTACAGCCCACACTGCCAAAGTGCTTTGATGGATTTTGGAGGTAAGTGAGGATAAGGTGCATTTTGCTAAACACAGAGTTAGAGTGTAAAATGATGGTGAACTGCATGACCACACACCTCCACTTACTGACATGTATAGTCTAAATGAGCCTATGGAGAATCAAAACTGGTGGAATTTACAAGCTAGGAAAAAAAGAAGAATGTGTAAGGAGGTGGAAATTAAAGCCAATTTACACCTTCCCTACCCCTCGTGATAGTTATTTTTCCTGTTACCACCTTCTCTTCTAAATCCTTGGTATGCAGGCTACAACATCATAGGCTGAGATCTGCACATTTTTTTCTGATACCCATATTCCCCCTCTTATACATTTATCTTTCGATTGAGACCGTGCTTTTAAAGCTTTCTTTCCTTCCCCCTCTTCTACATGACACTGACAACAGCAGTATCACAGGACGTGTCTTCCCTCACTGCTTTACCCCAGTGCCATTAAGGGTTTATTTAATCTCATAGTAGAGTTGGGACCAGAGGATCTTACTCTATTCAGGAAAAGTTAACGGTTCCCTGCAGGATATATAACTCCTCTTTACTTATATTAGGAATAGTTTGATTCTAGTAATACCCTGGCACTGCAGCTCTGGAAAAGACATTCATCATGTCTTTCTGGTTCTTGTTTAGTGAGTGGGATTATGCAAAAATGGAGTGTGAAAAGGGATTTGAAATGCACTTTTTAACTTATATGTTACAGAAATTCTGAAAAGTCATAAAGGACTCTTCTGAATTAGCTTTCTTATTGAAATCTGCAGTTTATTATACTGAGAAGGGACTCTAAAGAGCAAATAAAAAATTCTGAGTGTAATGACAGTGTTTACAGAATATAACTGCTACAAGACTGATTGCATGATATATTACTTCTTTCATTGTGAGCCACAAAACAGGTAGAGGCATGGTAGACTAATTTGGTTTATATATTCAGCTGTAAGGCTAGACACTGCATCATTCTTTTCATAAAGCAGGGACTGGAGGCATGTGGAGCCCGTAGCCATGACAACAGTAAACCAGCTCCAAGCCTGAGCTGTAAGTAAGAAACTCGGCCTTGTCTCCATCCCTTCCTGCTCATGACCCAACTCAACTTGCTCTCTGGAGGGGGGGCTGGGTCCTCATGAATGATCTATTGAGCAGAGGTACAGTATGGAGAAGCGTGTCTACAATGAGCCTTTTAGCAGAATTTCCCACCGTTACACTAGCACGAGTGCAGGTCCACTCTTGCTAGTGGTGACTTCAGCTCAAGCCATGCAAAACCTCTTGGCAGCTGCTCTACTTCACCGTATGGATTTATTGCTGTATAGTAAACACTGGTGATAAAAAGACAAACATCTTGTCTACATTAGAACTCTCATTGTTGCTAACAATGACAGAGCTGCGGGAAGAGCGGTGAACACCTAGGACTCCAGCTGGAATCAATATAGATTGCAAATACTCAAAAGTCCTTGAAGATCAGCCCCAAATTGCCTAAGATGACATTTTATTGGCATGAACAGGCAATATGAAAGCAATATAGCAACATCTGATGTGCTACATGTTTCAAATGAATTATCTGTACACCTCACATGAAATGAGCACTAGTGATAAAAGGAAAGATCAATTTCAGACAGCAGATCCGTTTTCAGACTGTAGTCCTTTGCTGCTGATGGTACGTAGTGCCTCTTGGCACCTTCCATAAAGACCTAGATAATCACATGGTGCTAACATGTCCTCCTCTTTTCATACACTTGTTAGCATCATAACTCAGTTGGAAATACATGAAGTAGTATAGGAATGACAAGTGGCAGTAGCTGGCAAGAGAATGGGTAGAAAGTCAGAGGAACTAATTGAGCAATTTATCCCATCATATTTATTCCAGATGAGAACAACTACAAATCCTGTGTTGAATCACTGCAGTGCTTTCTGCATTCCTCATTCCACGAAGATTAAAATCTTCTTGGTATCTTACACATTTGGGTTTTGTTTCTTTTGTATCACAAGAGATGTTCACATCATTATGTTTGCACTGTGCAAACTTATCTTGCTGCTAAGTATGACTACACCAGAACCTCTTTTCAAGAGGGTCTCAAGGCTATAAAAATCAAATGAGAAGGTTATACTATATTCTTAAGAACAAGTGAAGATTAATTTAGTGATGGAATTAATGAGATCTGCGGTCACCTTTATCTGGACTGGACTCTGCAATGACTGGGAACAATACTGAGGAGGAAGAGCTGTGGTGATAGGCTCTCTTTGGAGTGTTTCAACACTGAGTCAGTTAATCAGTTTCATTTTCTTCTCATTTTGCAGTAATGGTGGTTTCTGATTTTAGATACAATAAATTACAGCAGTCTAATCTCGATTTTGCTAGTGCCGGAGTCATCACTGGATAATAATATTCAGCAAGAAACACTTTTGACTCACTGCAGATGCCAGTGGCTCATCCTTTGTGTTTGCCTCACTGGATGACAGGATCCCAGTGGATCATAAAAGTCTGGTCTGCTCTTTTAGTATGAATTCTTGTGATCTCATGAAGACAAGAAGTCTACTCACATGTCCTATCTAATCATGTACCACTGTCACTCCAAGGAACTGCTATAATCAGTTCCCAGAAAAGTTAATCGTTACAAGTTTTTAAACTTTTGGAAAGTAATTGTAAGATAAAATTTGTTCCACAGCCAGTGGCAGCAGGTCAGGCTTAAGATCTCAGTAGTACTGTTCGGTACATTGCTTTTCTACTTGTTATTTGTTTCTCCATCTTTTTTGTTCACATTCGCTCACAGTGTTCAGAAAAATCTCATGAACCTAAAAATACTTCCTACTATTAAGTTTGTCAGAGCATAAAAATAAATTAAGTGGCTTTCATTTTAGTAAGGATTTTCATTATTAATTTAGGAAAGGCATAGTTAGAATTCTAGAATGTTGAGGCTGTGGATTTCTGTGTGCAAACAAATAAAAGCAAAAGTTGGAAAAATAAAACCATGCATAACATGCCTTGGAACAATGCACCAAAGATGAAAAACAAATTTGCCATCTCCACAGTCATTTTATTGTTGCTACTTGGCTATACCATTCTGATTAGGTAGCAACTCTATCTGGTGTTTAATGGACCTTTTACCTGGTAAGAAATAAATGTATTGCTTTTATAATTGAAACAAAGTAAAAATTACATTTGACTTTTGTATCACTAGTTATTTTGGAAGTATTGCAAGCTTTCAACTGTAAACATAAACACATAAAGTACCAACATTTTACTTACTTGACAAAAATATTTTCTTTTAATTTACAAAAAAAATCTACCTAGGCGAGCTAGTGTCAGCAATTCCAATCACGAAGGCTTAATCCTTCACAAAAATAAGCAAACAAAAATAAACACTGCATAAGATACTTAACAGTTTCTTATATAATAACGTTTCTAGAGGGCAATTTTTCTTTAGGACAGATACAGACTAAATGTACTGGATATATCCAGTTGGAATTATTTTTACTGAGCCTCTTTTATAGCTTGTCTTTATAGCCTTGAAAAGATGCAGTTTGGATAAATCTGAGATTTTTACATTACTACCTCCAACACCAAACTTACCCATGGCATCCAATTAAGATGTCCAGGCATCCTAGGTGGCAGTTAAAGAAATGTTTACTCAAAAATGGCACCCATGTATTTAACAGTAGCTTAGAATGAAGACTTGACCATAACTTTGAATTAATTTTCTGAGTTTTGTATGCCTCTGTGTGCGTGTCCCCAGGTTCAGACTGAGCATCCGATACATGGCACCTTCTCATTGCTTTCTTTAATATTATATTCTAGCAATGCTTTTCAAAATAGATTTTTTTTTTTCTAGATGCAATTATGCAAATGGTGATGTGTTAGAAAATCATCCTTGGCAATAAACCTGCAAGGACAGAAAGGAGGAATGCTGGGTGTGTGATGTCTGGCACATGTACACTGCTGAATGACTGGAAATCCTTCTTGGCCTTACTCCTTCATCTGAGCATCTTCCAAGGACACCTCAGGTGCTGAAGTCAACCAAAGGCTCCAGGAAAGAAACTCTACACAGAAGGTTAAAGCATTGCTAGCGCTGAGGTCAATACACACGGATGGGCACTCTCCACCTGAGCGGAGCCAAGGGACATCCTGTGCCTCCCCGCACACCCCACGTGAGTAGGTCACAGCACACAGCTGAGAACAGAGGGAAGCTCCTGGCCTCTGTGCAACCCCACGGTCCTGCCCTGAGGTCCCCTGTGCCCCACATGTGGCACTGGGGAGCTGGAGAGAGGCTGCGATGATGTACTGGGAACGTCTAACTTGTCCTTTGCGTGGCAGGGACGGCCAGATGCAAGCCTGAAAAATGGAAATGTTCATGTTTACTGTATAGTTCTGTATACAAGAGCTATACATCAGCATCTGGATTGAGGCAGAGGAACGAGAAGGGAAAAAACTACATTTAGCACCATAGTAATTATAAGAACATGTCTATTAAATAAATGAGCTGTGTCTAAGATGGAATTGAGGATAAAAAGCATGTTAAAATTGCCTGTCTTTAGAGTCAAAGACAAAATAAAATGGTTTGGTTTGCTGAAGGAATGAGTATTAAACAAATAGCAATCTTTATACCAGGTCTGTCAATGAAACACATATATTAAAATTCAAAGTGCTAATAAAGCACCAGTGAAACAATATGTTGTTTCTGCTCATTCAGTGGTACTATCTTTTAATTAAATTTAGATTAACATGCTAGCAAAAGTAGGAAAAAATTATTCAGGAGGTTAGCTTGTTCTTTAAAGCAGGACATAATTTTAAATATACATTGATACAGTTTTTCTAGAGTTCTTTACACAATTTTATAAGAAGAAATTGCTTCCTATGAAATGAAAATTTTTTATATCTTTATTACATAGCTTATGAAAAAAATCTTTAAATACAAACAGGAGGAAATGTGTGTGTGTGCATGTGCATGTATTTGTGCACAAGCCAAGAATGTTAGAGTCTGTAAAAAGATTTGTGTATTTTGGTACTGTTCACAGACTTTTAGGATAAAGGATAATACAAGCAAAGAATCTTAAACGATAGAATAACAAGTTTAGTCCTCAATTTTTAGCTTATAAAGTATTTTCATCAGGAATTGCACTACATGAATGTGTTGTAGTTTATGTACTTTACCAAAAATACTGAATTTCAAATGGATCTTTTTTTGGCAGAATACTAGAATATTTTTCTACAGTGTGGTCCTTCAGGGAACTCAAAATGCTTTGTAACCATTAAATGAGCTTCACAAGACTTCTCTGAGGTAGGTATTTGTGGGTAAAATGAGGATCAGAGTGACTAAGTGATTTGTCAAAGTCACAAGAAGCTTTGCTTTTCAGTGGTTTTGCTGACAAAAAGGAATGTTTTTACCACAGGATAACTAAAGATGGCAGAAGCACAGCAAACACCTGTAGACTTCAAGTGCAAGGCTGGTCACAAGCAAGGCACGGTGTGCATAAACTTCCTTAGCTAACCGGCAGTAAAAACTACAACTCCCTTATTTATGCTAAGACTTTTCAAAAGAAGCAAGTACCATGCACAATTTTGTAATAGTCCTACCTTTCTTCTGTCTTAACACAAAGTCACTGAGGGCTTCCTTTCAGATAAGCCAGGCAGAAGAAGGAGGAAAGTTTAGGAGTCTCCCCTGAATGCCTTGCTTTGGCCCTCAAAGTATCTGTTTTCATACATCACTGCAGCAATTTATGATCTTATGTACAAATACAGGTATTTTTTTGTTTTTGGTCCATGACTATTCAGAACTGTACAGGAAAATAATCAAATATGCACCGGCCTTTTTCCAATGTGCCAACTTGAATATTATGTGGTTATTGTGCATTTAACAATGGAGCTCCCTGGTGCTGTTGCTTAGACTGAGCACTTTGTTCTCTATCAGGTACAGATAGTTTTTATAAAATCTTGCTTTCAAAGTACACATCATAATGAAGTGCAGGATTTTGTAGTTCATGAACACATGCCCCACAGATCCGTACACAAGTAGTATTTGGTTGTGAATATTTATTCAGTTACTTTCAAAAGGCTCTGCAGTTTATTAATTGCTTTCCTTTATGTACCCTTAAAGATTTTATGTAACTCACCATCCTTCTAGTTCCTTTTTATTACTCTGCTGTGTTCCTGTTATTATAGCTGTTGTAGAGTACTGCGGCTTTCTACATTGACTTGATCTTTATTCACATTCTTATTTAGTCTTGATCTAGTAGTGGAGGGATAGATGCAAAAGTGATGAGAGTTTGGTTTATCCTTAGCCTTTATTATCGGATACCCACAAGGAAATAAAGCTTTGATCTACTTCCTTAGAAAGCTAATTCTGGTGATTATGTGGAGATATGTGAAGTGGTAACTACAGGGATATACATCTTTAATCTCCTGGTGTTGAATACTTAATCCCGTAAAGATTCTTGGCAAGAAGATTTAAGAACAAAATAGTTAAATTGTGTATAGGCATTGTTTTCAGGCATGCAGTTTTGGTAGCTTACTACTGCAGGATCTTTTTTTGTTTGGTTTTTTTTTTTGGTAAAGAGACACTTTAAAATTACATAAAATTGTATCATTCTAGAGCAATGTATTGTGAAACAAGATACTTTCATTGTTGCAAACTGTTAAACACTCAAATCTCTATCTTCCACACTGCAGAAATCAGATTTTGGTACGTGTAGATATAGCAGTGCAGAAATTTCCTTTTGCTCTTTCAGCTTTAGCCCCAACTTTTCCTTTTTGATGCAAAGTGAGTAAGACGAGTTATAAAACCAGCACATAACTGACTTCAGATTTAGACTTCCAAACGGAAATCTAAATCCTGATCGCTGACAGCATATCTGCATACTTGCATACACAGTTCTTCAGTTAGAATCTGGGGGTGATAAAATTATAGCATGCATATCTTAGGAAAGAACATCATCCTGATTATCTGTGTTTGATTTTTTTTCAGACAGACTGGTCTTAGTTGTAGACCAGCTATGGCCATTTTGCATGCTTTGGTATTTGTGGGATTGAAACTCCTGTTTTTGTGTGTGTGTGTGCATGCGCATGTGCACACACATGCAGTCAAGATCCTGGGCTACACAGTTATAGCAGACAATGCTAACACCAGATTCTCCCTGATATAAGACAGGCTTTTAGATATCTGTTACCAGTGTGGCTTTTCTTCACAGTAATGCTTGTAAATAAGAATCAATAAAATGATTGAACTTTTTAATATTACAAACTTTCCTTTATTACAAGGTGATCACACTTAGTTTGAACAAAAAGAATATAAGAAAAAAGGCTTCTACTTCTCAGTGATATCTTAATAGTTTTCAGTATTTTACTAAAGAGCCAGCATTTTCAAAAAGGCATTTTCTTACGAGTTGAATGGCTTGAAGTTATTCAGCTTAATTACAAGTGGCAACTGTTCGGAATATATATGCTCTTTCTCAAGAGGGGAGAATGAAGAATGTGTATGTTAATGTGACAGTAGTGGAGTTCTTTCCTTTCTCAAAACCAGAATTACTATATAGTTTCATTCTTTCATCAGTTACAGTAATGACACTGTGATTTAATGAACACTACACTGTATATCTTAAATTGACAAACATAATAGATGAAGTTCCTGTGTACTCATAGAACTGGCTGAAGTGAACAAACTCTGTTTTAAGACCAGAATTAGGATAAGGCTTGCAGACACTTTTTTTTTTTCTCTTTTTTTTCTCCTTTTTTTTTTTAACTAGGAAGGAAGTACATTAAGACTGTATAATTTATGCCTAACCAATTATATAACAATGTATTTTTCATCCATCTAATAAAACGTTTTGCTTTTTAATCTTCAAAAATTAATTTAGTTCTTTTTTTCTCCTTAAAATTATGCTCAAAGAGGTTATAAATTACACTGAAAAAGACATTACAGAGTCTTGTGAAGTACCATGCTAAATTGCTGGCCATCGTCTTCCTTAGCATTTGTGAGGGCTAGGAGCACCTGTCTTTTTGATATTAGTGGAACCTGTTTTCTGTGTCGTTAAAGTGTTTATGAAAATGAACTGTTTACGGCCAGTCCAACTTTTAAGATTCACAATCACAAGAAGAGTTCCTGAAGTTCCAGTAATCAAAGAATATATATTTATAGCAAAATCATGAAAGATGATAGATTTACACAGCATCATGTGAACATTTTAGCATGAAATGAGAACACTATTTAGTGATTTCAAAGAATTGTAAAAACCCTGAAAAAGATTTACATATCCAAAAGATCCTTAAGCTAGAAATATAATATAACACATCTCCATCCATCTAAGGATTGTCACTTTGGTATGTATCACACTCACTCAAATTTGCATCAGTGGCAGTGATAAAATTCACAGCAACAGCAGTGTTAAAACTGCCTTTTAGGGTCAGTAGTTTTTTTTATCCTTTTTTCCTTTTCTAAATTTTTTTTTTTTTTAATCTGTTTGAATAACTCTGGAATTAGAAATTAAGGTGAGGTTCTGTCGTGAATAAAGTCTCTGGGCTCTGATTCACCTGAACTGAAGCAAACTGCATGGTGTTTGAAAATTTACCAGTACCCAGCTGTTCACTGGGATCTGGGACAGAGGCCTTAATTCAGAAGAGGTTACCCCTACAGGCAATGGTATTCCTCATAATATCTAAAAACCAGTTGTATTCCTATTTAAACTTAAATCTAGGAGCAGCTTGAGTGAATAAGAAAGAAAACCTTTGTTCTTCTTCATTCCTTGTGGTTATCAGGTCTTGTGTTTAAGAAACACAAGGTATAATTAACTGCTGGGACTCACTGTTACAGGTTATCTTTTATGAACTGCATATGAACATGGGTTCAAGAAGGAGTTAGATAAACATTCAGGATAGGTTTCCAAGCCTACTGAGAAGGATGATCCCGGTATTGCCTGTGGCTCAGGCAGTCTCAAAACCACCGGCTGCCAGATGCTGAGAGGAAGGGATCACACTATAGGCAGAGGAGGAGGAATCAGTCTTTTTGTGTATTGATTCCCATGCTCTTTTGCTTTCTGCTACTGGAGACAATGTGTGCACCTAGGCTGATGTGACATGTTTAGTTCAAACTAGCCACCTAAACTTTTCCTTAGCAGGGAGAGACTTGAGACAGAGAAAGAGAAGAACCTCCTGATGCTATTTTTTTCCTTTCATTTTAACATATATAAGTATGAGACGAAATGCCTCCTGGAGGTGCCCATTCCTCCACTAACTAGTAAAGAAGACTGAATAACATACTAAGACCCTAACCTGATCTACATGATTTTCCATAGTTTGTCTACGAAACTTGAAACTCAAATTCCATGGAGCAAAAGCATAGCAAGTAATTAGATGTTTATATGATAAAAAAATATGACTGAAGTCTGTTTTAGAGAGCTTACAAATGATCAAGGTGCAGGATAGCCTCTCATAATGACAATGGGGAGGACTGCGTTACAATGAAACTCCTTGTGACTAAATTATCCTCTAGATCCTATTACAGATTTTCTTGCCTGTTCCAGTGAAACGCTTGGCAGTTTTGGCTATTGCCTTCCTGGCTGGCTGCATGCTGTTGGGGCTGCACTCTGCTTCAGCCTCTCCCCTGTTTTTTGACACTGATGTGAAATAGAGGTCTATAGGGACAGCGTAGCTCCTCCTCCTCCTCCTTCTTCCTTCATAGACTAAATTCTTCTCAGGAGTTGTGAGGAGAGAATTTTTTTTGGTCAAAGACTGAAACAAGAAATCAAGAAAAGTTAATAGGTATAAATCTGAAATTATTTTTTTTTTGCTCGCTTAAGTCCAATCAATAGACTTTCTCATTTGTTTTTGTTTGTTTACCTTTCAAAAATTAAATTTGATCCCATAACCTTATATGGAAATGAAGATTCTAAATGCAATATATTCTCTGCCTCAAAGTACAGATTGCTGTGTCTTGCATATTGCACTTCAGGCTTATACCTTGACTCCGTGGTCTGGTATCAGTATTTTCAAAGGTTCATTTATAAACAGCTCAGGCTTTATTTTCTTCCCTGTGGCTAAAATTCCCCATATGAGTTTGTGTGTCACTTAAGAAGATCCGATCTTTTGACTTTGAGATGATGGGGTGACATCTTGTGCTACCCTTTTGTTTTCATTTTCCTCAGTACACTACTCATAGAGGTTCACTTGTGCATCTCCATCCATTCGTAGTCACACACCTCCCAGACAGAAAAAGTTATAAATCTTCTCAGGCTGAAAAGAAACAAAAGTAAGAGACTGTGAGTGTTACATCAATTCAAATGCTGGAAGATGCTCAGATAGAATTGTTATGCTTAGGCCACAGGAGTACATAAAGAGCACTTTAGTACCAGAGTAAAGGATACAGAGTAAAGAGTTTTCTCTCCTTGTATATTAAGCAGCTATTTTTTTGAAAGACATTGATGTAAATTCCATGGTAAATTCAGAACCAACATTATTAAGCTATTATATAACCTTAATTTTTTATTACTGATACTCCTTCATTGAATTGTCAGGTTATTTCATCAGACGAATAAGGTAGCTATGAAATAAAATTAAGAAATTGAGAATTTTTCCAAGGTACTTTGCTATAAGAGTCAGCTATATCTAAGTAAAATGCTTGCTACCTTTAGCAAGTCCTGCTAACAACATTCAAAGTAATTTCCTTTTCTGGTTTACACCAGTACTGCACCATTCATTCCGGTGGAAGTTATTCCCTTTGAACTGGAATGTGATCTAACTTCTGCTTAATGAAGAAAGTGTTTACTAATTTTCTTTGAGAATAAAAATATTTGTGAATGTTCTCAAAACTCAGCTTGAGAATTTGAACAGGAGACTCTGCTAAATGGTTTTTATTGTAGGTAATAGAGTAGTTGGTTTCTGGATAACATAGGGGATGTGCTCTAATTCCTTCCAATGCTCAATTTAAGAAGTTGTACAGCATCACTGAGAAGGGAAAGGCTTTTTAAGAATACAGATGGAAAAAAAAAATCACTATTTTCTGTGGGTTTTTTTCCTTTTTTTTCCTAAAAAAATTAATAAAAAACCCTAAAGATATTTCTGGAATTTTTGAAGGAAAAAGGTACGTACCACTGCACTAAATCTGAATGCTAATCTGTATCAGATTCCCCTTCACCACCATGCTTAAGACCAGACTAAGGTTTGCCATGATTCTCTTCCCA
This sequence comes from Aramus guarauna, assembly GCA_013400195.1. Taxonomy (NCBI): domain Eukaryota; kingdom Metazoa; phylum Chordata; class Aves; order Gruiformes; family Aramidae; genus Aramus; species Aramus guarauna. The sequence goes on along the minus strand of VXBL01009131.1, from coordinate 496,541 downwards.
TCCATGCACTTAATTTTCCTTTTCTGAAAAAGCAGAAGGAAAAGATAGTGCACATACAGATATTTCCCTGACACAGATCATGTGTGTTCGACTGGACCTGAGAGTAAAGAAGCCTTCCTAGGTCTCCCATCTTAGGTCTTGTACGTGAGGCATAGGCCATGAGATCACCTGTTCCTGTTTGCTGCTCTTTGACTGAATTCCAGTTTTATTACTGACACATTTATCGTTGAGTCAGACTGGAAGTAAAATATAATTACTTTCACTCAGGATGTGAAAGTGATGTGAGGTCTTCATCTGAACTACAATAAACTCTACAGTAAATTTCTAACTTTGAAGTCTGCTGAACCCAAATGCATCATTCCTCTTTAAGCGGGAGTGATTCATACTTGTGTTCCATCTATACAGAAAGCTTTTTTTGATGTAGTTTGAAAAAGATATGACTTTAAGGTAAAGAAGTTCTCCCTCCACCCTGAAGGAACCCTCATTTGGCAAATAAATATAGGAGTTTACTTTCTTGGTCTGCTTTCTTCCTCTTTTGTCCATGTTATGTGGAAAGAGATTTCAATTAAACTACCACTTACATGGAATGCTGATGTCTAGATGATGGTGTATGTCAACATATATCATAGCTATTTGAAGAGACACCTTGATTTATACTAAGATAAACCCATGTTTTTATGTTTTTTTTTAAACCTATGAGTGTATTTCACCCTTATTTCTGGATCCCATACTTTAGGTAGAGATATCACTATGGAGAATAAGGTCATGGAACAAAACCAAACGTGAATGTACAAATCAGCAAAATTCAGTTTACTTTGTTCAGACTAGCAGAGAATGATACGCACTGTGAACTCTGCTGTCTGACAAAAATATATAAATATTAGAATGATTTGCAGCCGATGTACAATAATTTTACCACAGAATAAACAGGATTATACTACATTAATACCCAAAATACATAAAGGATGAAGTTAGTAACAATGTGACAATCAACACTTTTCCATTTCACTTGTGCTTCCATGCATATGTTTGTCAGGGTTCTGAGGGCACTAACTAGTCTTAATGGCCCTGACAAGCCTCACCTGGAGCCTGTACCCACACCCATGAGCCCAGGAGCTCCATTAAGCTCATCCCAAGGTTTTCACCCTTAGTCTAAGCTATGCTGGGTGAGTTCTAAGCTGCAGGGTTGAGCTGATGTGTATCTCAGTATATGGACTGACTTCTTGGCTTGCCTTTGGCCCTGCCTTGTTGCTATGTTTCTGGTGGGCCTGGACTTGATCCTAACACTGACCTGCAAATTGGCTTCCTACCTTGACCTCAGACCTGCCTCTTCAGTGTGATACTGCCTTATGATTAGGGTTCCTGGTTGGACCTGGCTGCTATCCCTTGGTCTGTCCTGTTTCCTCACTCAGTAGCTGTAAGATGTACCCTGGCCTGGAGGTCCTCTGTGGCTGTGGTGGCCACGATTAGGGACCAGCCTTGCTCTTGCTGATTCCTGAACAAGGTACTTCAGGCCTCCCCAAGCCCTGAGATGAGAGCCATGGAGCCTGGTTTCTGGCCACTCATTGCCTTGCCCCTACAAACCTTCCTGAGGGACTACTCTTTTGCTGGGCTCTCATGTCCCCACAGTGCTAACCCTTTACCTGTCCCAGGCTCCTAGAGTTCCTCTCCTGCACAGCCAACCCAGCCTCTAGGGCTTATGAAAGGGAGCTTGGACCACCTTCTCCCCTCTGGGCTTTGTCAATGGTGGCCTGAACCTCTGCACTAGACCCTAAGTCTCTCATGCCGTGTCCCTTTCCAGTTCACTGTCCCTGTTTTGGCTCTGACCCCTGAAGTACCCCCGCGGTGTCCCACTGCGGTTAAATCACTGTGCGGCAGGGCCCTTCTGAGCCCAGCTCTGTCAGGTGCGGGGGGCACCTGGCTGGAAGGGAAGCTGCTGTTGGGGTCCTGGGGCACCCACAGGCCCCAGTGGTCCTGGCCACCTCCCCGCAGCCTGCCAGTGGTGCAGGGCCCCACACCAGCTCCCATAGAGCCACCAGTCCCTGCTGCAGCAGTTCCTGTCTCCAGGTCTCCACAGTCCTGCCCTGGTCCCTGTACCCTGCTGAGCTCGGCCTGTCCCCATCCCCAGGAAGGTGCCCGACAGCTGGGGCTGCCCCAGTGCCCCCCAGCAGCTTCGCTCCTAGCTGGGGTGATGGGATGGTCCCTGGCTGTGGGGCCATGCCCTGCCATGGGCAGCCCCTGCCACTCCCAGCTTACCGCTCCTTAGGGAGCAGCCTGGCTCTTGCCGCTTTCTAACAGCAGCTCCACTTGCTTGAGAAGATAAGAGTGAGTAATTAATAAAATCACCTCAGATCTCCTCATCAAATCATGTGCATTAGATGTTGTTTCCATATAATATTCTCATTAGGGATATATTTAATTGCTTCTTGAACAATTACAGAATTACAGTTCTGCTGATGCTGCTTTCATCACAACTCTGAGCTATTTCTAAACTCCAGTGTGCCTTTTACCTGCTCTCACTGAGGTTTATTTTAAGGCTCTTTCTCCCTGTATGTTGGGGAGGGGACTGAGGGCACCCCCAGGACTGTCTGGCCCTGACCAGCCACCCGGGGAATCTCTATTTCTTGTCCCCATCTCCAGCCCTGCCTCCCAGATGGGCCACACCACTTGTGGTAGGTAGGTATGCATCTTCTCCCTGGGACAGACCCCTCGGAGGGACGCTTGTTTCCTGCCCTGTCTTCATCTCCTGGCTGGACCCCAGCCCTGGGTTATTGCTTTCCCCACCTAGGGCTGTCGATGGACCCCATTAGCAGTCCCTGTCTCTGCCTGCTGCAGTCAGTCCCTGACTGATGGAAGCCATGGGTGAGGGCACGGCTGGTGCTAGGGTTGCCCACAGCTCCTGGCTTCCTGGCCCTGAGGGAGCAGTCAGCCCTCATGGTGCCCCATTGCTTGGCCCGCAGGTAGGGTACCCAGGACAGCTGAGGAAGTAGAGGTGGGTGTAATCCTAAGAGTAAGGTGAGGGCCCAGAGGTTCTGGAGGTCTGTCTTTAGAGAGCTCTTCACTGGCTAAGGCCTCAGGCTGTCTGAGAAGGGAAACATGAAACTCATTATTTGGAGTCCGTTCAAGGCAGGAAGGATGGGAGAAGCCATTAACAACATACTGAGTGGAATTTCCTACGCTCTTCTGGGCCTCTGGCTTTCTCCCCATCCCCATTTCTTCTCAGCTGTCCATAGGTCAAGGTCTATGTATTAAACTGTGTGTTGTCTGTCTCACTGTCCTTGAAAGAGAAGATAGCCTGAGTCAAGTCATGCCATTGTCTGTTTTAACTGCCATAGAAAGGGCTGGAGGAGAACTGGAGACTAAATATCCCTAGCAGAGGGTATTCCGAGCTCACCTGCACTTGTCTCATGCAGGCTTTGGCTGACCAACAACTGAGGAGGTATCCCGAGTACCCAGTGCTCGTGCTGGCCTCCGCCAGATGGAAAAGACCTGGTAGCTGCTGCAAAGTTGGCAAGGAGATGATTGATGATGTCCAACATAAAAAGCCACATTGCAGATTGCCTAAAAAGGCTTTCAGGCCATGCATTGGTTTTGGCAGTTTGGTCACTACTGCTGGTGCAAGATGGGCATAACTGATTGCAACAGTGTCACTGAGGTTCTTTGATTTTCTTATGCCTTTGATTCATTTGATGACCTCTATTAGTAAACTAGGGCACACGATTAATAAATATAAATGTGTAACAAAGCTATCACTATTATTCAGAGCAAACAACAAGTAACTGGCTGAAAACTGTGACCTTGACACAGTACTTGAGCCTACAAATGGACAGACAGTTTAATTCAGCTTGCACTAATACTGCCATGTGTAGAAGCAGTTTCACCTCCTTTAAGTTCTTAGCCTCTCTCTTCTCTGCTCCGTGCCTTTCCAGCTTTTGTTCTAGCACAAGCATTTCTGCGGCTTCACAAGGAATCAAATCAGGAAATGGTATGGTAGAGATTTAGTCTTTTATTCACTGCCAGCCAGAGTAGTTTCCCTGATTTGATTCTCACCACACAGATTTATGCTGGCCAGGTGGAGGTGGGAGGGGGAGCAACACCTTTCAGTGCCAGTGCTAGTTTATATTCACTTAAGGCATTTGTGACACTACAGCTTAAAGGTGCAGTTCTGTGACTGACTTAACCTTACCATTTACCTTGACATTAGCCAACATTGTGACAAGGTCTGCCATAGTATCTTTGTAGCGAAATTGGGGAAATATGGCCTAGATGGGTGGATTACAAGGTGAATGAAAAGCTGACTGTGTCTTTTGGGCTCAAAGGGTAGCTGTCAATAGTTTAAAGGGGCAACTGGTTACCAGTGGTGTTCCTCAGGGTTGATACTGTAGGACCTCCTGAGGTCCCTTACAACTTACATGATTCTATGACTCTAACCCTGGGCAATGTTACCATCCAAAAAAGCAGCCTCACCTCCTTCTATATGTGCACACTAGGAATTGTTCAGCTCAGTTTTCAGATGAGAATTGTTTTAATAGTTGCCCAGTTTCCCAGTCATAATTTGGATAAAGAAGGAGGACAGGAATGGGTCAGCGGAGGTAACAACAGGGACAAGACTGCCCTTCATGTCAGCAGCATGGATTCAAGTCTGGCTACACCGACTCGGCCTACAAGCAGCAAACTGGGCCTGTTAGGGAGCACCTAGGGAAGTGAAGGCTAGAGTAACACCGCAGGTGATTAGAGTCTACTATGCCGAGCTGCTTCAGTTCATGGGATTAATGGATAGCTTTCTGAAATCCTGGTTGGTAACATCTAAGAGCTTTTTAGATCAAAGCCAACACTTTGTAAAGCATATGGAAGTGAGGAAGTCAGTGCAGTTGTCACGTAACTGGCATCCCTTTTGTTCCCTCTGCCCTTTGGTAGTAACCTCCAAGAAGCAAGTCACGAGTTTACTTGGATTGCCATTTCTCAAATTTCATCCAGTGTAGTCAAGAGAATGGGTGTCTGTAAGCAGACAACTAAACCAAAACACATTTTCTAAAGATAGCTTAGACTTGAAGTTCCACCAGGGAATAAAGAGAAGAGATTTCTCTCCATAGTCCCAACTGGAGACAGATGGGGAAAAAAACTTGTCATCAGAGACCTATCATTCAATGAACCAGGAAAAGATCTGACTTCATCTCTGACAAGTAGGGCTTTGCAAACATAATTGTTCTGTACTGATGACTGCAGTGAGGACTGGCAGACACTGAGAGCAGTAAATACCAGGAGGTCATAATATTTCTTGTGGGATGAAACACTGACTATTTAACAAAATTAGCAGGACTGTTCCAAAACCCCTTCCCAGAGCTCAAGATCTGACCACACCCTGAATACTGGGACCACACATGAACATGTAGCTCTGCTGTCTCAAAGCAACAAGACAAAATTACACTGGAATCACCACCCAACTAATAATTTTACTATCAGCCAGGTTTCCTCGTTGTTGTTTGTTTGTTTGTTTGTTTGTTTGTTTTACTCCTAGTGTGTCATCTTGGGTAACTGCATTAAGCTGACAATCTTATTTTTGTCTCTAAAAAGTAATTTTTTTCTCCCATGTGGCTGTAAACAGTGGGCATGTGTGGAGGCTGGGGGGAGGAATGAAGGATATTGTTCTTGTCACACTGTTCATTTATCATCAATGACTTGAACATATTTGCTCCCTGTATGCTGTGTGTATATCCACTGGCTTGAAATCTCTCAAATATAAGAGTGAAGTTCTGTTTATGGGATAAAGAGAAGAAAATAGAAACATTGTCAGGATCTTTGGCATTGCTTATTATCTCTGATGAACCACAATCAGTATTTTAGACTTTGTCATGGTAGAGTTTGTCCATTCAGTAAATTCACCATAAGTGCAGCTGCATCTGGTGTGTATTGAGTAAATCGATTTTAGTAATAGAAATCTGCATGGAACTGGAGTAAGCTGTACTGGTGCAAATCACAGCTCAGAGTAGCTCTGTCTGGCTCTGCTAGAGGCTGGCAGTGATACAGCCGTTCTGGTGGAGAGCAAGCAGAGGCTGAAATCACAGGAAATCCACAGTGCAGTTAAAGTCCTTGCCTGAGACACTGCAAATGACAAGCATTTTGCAAAGGCTGGTCCAGTAGACAGAGAAGACAGCTATGCAGCAGTAACATGTGATGTGGTTTTCCTTGATTTATTTTTCATATAGATTTTTCATAAGACAGAAAAAGAACCTTCAAATTAACACATTTTTGTAAGGTGTGTTTGTTTTAAGAGAACCTTTCTTGAGAGAATTCCCCACCCTCCCTCCTTAAAAAAAATAAAATCACTTGAGAAGAAAGGGAAACATCTCTGTGTGTCTCAGAGTAAACATTCCCTGCTGAGCTCCTGGCAGGCGCTGAGCCCACCCCTTCAGAAAGAAATCAGATCCCGAAGCAAACTTGGTAAAGGAAAAAAAAAAAAAAAAAAGAAAAGAAAAAAAGCAGCTGTTAAAACATTTGGGCTCTTCCCCCAACTTAGTGCTACAGATGTGATCATTTCAGTTGTTTGACTTGTGTGCTGGAAGCCTCAGACCCTCTGCAAGGCGACATTAAAGAGGATAACATGGAACATTCTCATCTTGTTCTTCCTCGCCACCATCTTCTTCATTGCTGCCTCCCTCTCCACATTCTTGGAGGACAGTCAGAAGATTTATTGCATAATTTCTTTGGCGGCTGTTAACCGAGTGTGCAGTTACAGCTTGGTTTAATTAAGAAATCAGAGTGATTCTTTTATGTAGGTCACATCAGTTTTTGATTCTGAATCTCATAAAGTTCTAACCTGTCTGAAAAGTCAGCAGTGTGTGTATGGCTTTAAAAAAATTACTTTCTTAAATGCTTCTGAGTGTTGTTTATGCCTGCAAATGCCATTGCCCCTTTACTAGATAAATTGTCAGAGAGACCTTTGTTTGAATGTGGCATTTGGTGAAATCTATCTTTTTGCAGCAGAGTGTTTTCAAATAGGATTCGTAAATACAGTCTGAGCTCCCAATTGTTTGAAGCATGGCCATGCTGGAAAAGGAACAATGCATGATTTGAGTTTTCTTTCTTTGTCTCTCACCACTATTCATATCAATTGAAAACATATAAAAAAACAAATATTCACAGCCCAGTGGAGAACAGGGATATGCTGGCTCAGAGATGTGGAATTATTTTCTAATTTTCTAAATCTCTGACTTCACTAAAAGGGAGGAGCCTGATGTTTATGGTGCTTGTACATCTATTTCTTTTTCTTGGTAACCAGACAGCACACAAGTCCATGGATGCTGGTTACTGCTCTCGGAACACCCCATCTATATCACCACAACAAACATGGCTGCCAAGTGCCTCACTCCTCATTGCCTTAGACTGTCAACCTCCAGGTTGACTCCAGGTCCAGCCACCCTGCCTCTTCTTACTTCTGAAGGAATCATCATCCCCACATGTGATATTTTAAATCAATTTGCATTAATTTTAGAAAGCTTTCTGATTTTTCTCTGACTCAGTATCAGCAGATTTACTGCAAGATTTGACTAATATTCCTCAGAGTACATTTTTAGATATTAAATGACAAGACTAGTGATGCCTAAGGAGTACAGCCTTTCAGCCCTGTTCCTCAAGGTTCCTCATGTCCTTGAAGACACAAGTTATTTAAAGGATTTTGTAACCTGTTGAGAAGGTTACATCATCTTAATAACATCTTTATTGCCCAAGTAAAATGAGCAATGTACAATGAGCAAGGTACAATGTCTTCATTGCTCAAGAACAGGACATCTCCCTACCCAAAGCATAATGCTTAATTATGCAGGAACTGTAGCTTTCTCAGGACTGGTCCAAAGCTCCAAAATGAACTCCTGCAGGGGCTTAGGACCATCATAGGCTGCATTACCTTCTGTTTTACAAAGCCTAAATCTCTGAATCCTCAAAATTATAAAAGCATATCAGCAGTAAATGCTTTATATTAAAACAAAACAATAAAAATCCCAAATAGCCCCAGACACAAACATACAAAAAAACCCTATTGAAACAAAACCTTCGCTGAGGTCTGCTTTTCTTCTTTGAGACTAGTGAAAGGACAAAGAATGTGGGAAAAAACGTGAGTCACACACATTACTTATATTAATAAATAAAAAAGTCCAGAGCCTGTTGTCTCTCCAAGTGTAAGTGCCATGGCTGGCACGCCTACAGTTAAATATGTCTCCTCTCCCCTCCTAGCTCCTACTGCCTTTTGGAAAGTATACTGACCTGTGTGATCCCCCGAACCATCCCTGGACGTGACTGGGATAGTGCTCAGAGGTTAAAAATGTGCAAGGGAGCATGCCAACACTTACACAGTATGGACAGTCACAGCCCGATGCCCCTGCTCTGTGTAATTTTCTTGCATAGACGTAACCACAGTGTAGAGTAAGAGCCAATGTAGACTGTTAGGAAATAAGACGCAACAGAAATGGGAAAGAAGAGGACAGACTCAGATGAAAAGAGCAATTTCAGCAGAGATTACAGCCTATTACTGAGGCAGGAATTCAGATCTAGGTGTTCAATATCACACTGCAGGCTATACAGAACTATCTGTATCATCTGGAAGTAGGATGCCAACATAGTGAAGCACTGTTTATTAAAGCTTTTTGAAGGACAGTTGGAAGGAATGCTATCCCTCTACATCTGTCTAGGGAAATATTCCAAAAAAGAGTTACAGGCTACATGGAGGGTCCTACTTTTCTCCCTAGGTCAATGAAGAATCGTGCTTATCTTCATCCTGGATGCTGTTTATTTACTCCTCATGTCCCAGGCAGCCTTCCCACTAATACCAGCTTTCCTGGGCTGGCCCTGGCAGTAAAAACCCATGAGACCAAGACTGCAGCAAGCAACTGTTCTTAAGACCAGCACTGCAGCAAGCAATAGATCTTATTTCAAAGGTAGGTGCCTCAAAACTGTATTAACACATCATGTGGAGTTGGCCATTTATCAGATATAGGATTTGTGATGATACCTGGCATTATTTTCTCAAGATCAGTCAGAACTGGATTATAGGGAACCAGTATTGTAAAGCTGAAAAGTGGCAGTAGAATCAATATTAAATATTCATAAAGCAGCATTGCCTCCTGAGTTGCTGCAAAAATCATGCCCTAACATAGTTGTTAGAGGGTCCCGGATAGCCCACCAGCATGGAGCAAGAATCTGCTCCTATAACTGAAGCTCCATCAGCTCCTTCATTAAAGTGTTCCTTCATGCTCCGGAAGGCAAATTCTAGTTTCAAAAATTACATCCGCCAAACTGTCCCTATCGACGCATTTCTTCCTTCATCTGTAATGTTTCTGTGCCTGTAGCATTTCTGCTAAACACAGACATGAATTTACTGAGCAAGATAAGGAGGCACAAATGTTTTTTTATTTCTGTACCTACAGCATGGATATAGGTGTCTTCAGTCACATGGCAGTGTTGCTGTAAAGCAGCTGTGCAGTTCCTTCCCTCCCACATGGAGGTCTGGTTTGTCCCTGTTCCTCAGACTGCAGCTGCATTTTGCAGAGGCAGCCACAAAGCTTTTCATCAATTGCAAACAATAGTTTAGTACCTCCGTTTCCTTAACTGACCTTTTGTGTGAGTTGACACCATGTGATTTCATTGTTTTGTAATGAAACATGAAAATTTGTCCTTACAGGTGATGACAATAAAATAACTTCCTCACAGTTTCTTCTGGAGTCAGTAAAACTAAAGAACAGTTTTACTGGAACTTTTAATTTATATTATTTGCTTAATGTCTGGTTGTAAGACAGTTGGTTTATAATTTTATTCCAGAATGTTTCCCTCGCTCCCCCCCCACATTTTTGCTCGATTAATCTGTATTTTCCGGCAGCAATAGTGAAGCTTTGCCCTGGAGCAATCCCATAAACACTTGCAAAAACCATAATTTTTCACAGTCAGATATTCATAAGGCAAAACCTGGGTAGCTTCATGCAGCAATAGCAAAGGGCTGCAGACAGGCTGTCTAGTGGATTGTGCACTAGGCTGGGATCCAGGAATGCTTGAATCCTAGTGCTGGCTCTTCCACCAGCTTGCTGTGTGGTCTTGGGCCTGGGCAAGCCGCAGCCTCTGTCTCATGAGTTGCCCATGTAGAAAAGGAGGATAATAATATTTGCCTGCTTTACAGGAGTCAACTCTCCTGTGCTAATGTTTTTGCAGGACTCTGAAAAGCTGAAGAGCTGCCAAAGTGTTAAAGCTTTCTACCAAGCAAGGTGTTTGTCTTTACATTTTGAATGCAACTTACTTTAGTGAGCAAAAACATTTCAACCACCTGCAATGTTTTACAGACGTTAGATATCCAGCGATGTTTTTAATTTATATGAGTAAAATTAGACAGGATTGTTTAAAAGAGGAACAAAGGAGTAGTTTTGCACTTTCTATGCACTCTAGTTGACTTGCTTATCCCCTTGCCCTGTGCTCTGTACTTTATATTGTACACCAGCCAACTCCTAGATTCCTAGATCCACTACTGAATTTAGACGAGTGCAATCTGTTGAACTCATGTGGTCCTTCTTTTTGTTTGCACATGTGATGTTCACGCAGTCAGTCTTTTTAGTAAAGTTAAACTAGCTGACATTACTATGTATGCAAAATAAAATCAAGATAATCCATGATAAAATTACCAGTCAAGGGCAATATTAATTCTATCCTCTTGAGCTATCAAAGCACAAAGCCTTCCAAAGGCAGAGAGTGTTTGCTGTCGTGCTGGGAATCCTGCCTTTAACCTGCCACAGATGTGAAGATGCACTTCTAGAGATATTCTTTGCACAAATTGTGTAAAATACATAGTAAGTACAGCTTCAGGGACAGATGAAACCATATGTGAACTGAGGTTGTATTTCAAGAGCCATTTTGGTCAACATGACAAATGTTTTGGAAACCATGAGGCAGTTTGTTTAGAGGTTTCTGTTATGCCATTTTAAAGCATCACTTGTGACTCAAACATCAGAAAGCAGTAACTAGTGTCGAGAAGTCAATGCCCAACAACTTTCAGATAAAAGCAGCATCTGTCTCTGTGAGTTCTTTCTCTGCTTCATTCCAGTGAAACCTTTGATGCTCTTAAGACTCTTTTCTGACACAACTCAACTTGGTAATGCAAAAGAAAAGCCATTTTTTTACAGGTTCAGCTTGCCCAGCCTGTGAGCTCAGCCATCTTACAGAAGAGTGTGGTGAATACCTCACGCGGGCTCTGGCAAGCCTTGGGAGCACACATTTGGAACATGGGAGACTGGATGACTGGAGAATAAAAGGAAGAGAAATATTGCCTTTTTTTTAGGGATCAGTGGCTTCTACTTTAGTTTATCTAGATATCTAGAGCCTTAATAGGGCTATGACCAGCAATATAGGCATTTTCCAAGCTGCGGGCTGAGTAGCAAGTAGGTCATAACTCCTTTCAGATTGACTTAAGGAATAAAAGTGCAGTTTCATGTTATGTTTCATGTAATCATCGAATACTGCCTTCCCTGCAGGTACACAGGTCTGCCTGCTACTTTGGTCAGACCTAGAGATTATGTGGTTGCATGATGAACTGGTGAGCTTGGAGATCTTGTGAAAAATGAATACAGTGTTTTGTTGAGAGCTGCTAGTTGAGCCTCTTGTGGCTGCACAAATGCTGAGTCCAACGTGAGGGAGGGGCAGAAACCCATTGCCCCGGGTCAGAGAAAAAAGGAAAACCTCTTTTTTATCACAGACACCAGTTAGATCTGATTCAGCATAACATGAAGTTGTACCCTAAGAAACATCTCAGTGGGGAAGAGGGAAAGTCCTGAGTTTGAGCAAATCCCAAAGAGAGGCCTGTGGTATACAAAAAATTGAATCACTATTGTTTCATAGGAAGATGTAAGGATCTTGTGATAACCAAGATCCTCAGTTAGGAACTATACTCTGGCCTAAGAGCTAAGCCACAGAGGGTAAAAGAAAAATTTAAACCTAATCTAAATGCTAATTGAAACAGATTTGTTTGTTACCTATGGGATGCCTATGTCTTCAAATGCTTCGTTTGCTCTTCAACCTACTTCAGCTTAGCAAATATATGCTTTTATCTTCATGGTAGTTGAGTTCAGAACGGTTTCAGTGGGACTGCATAATGTTGAGGTCTCCCATCTCTTGGAAAGAACCAGTCCCTAAACTTGAGTGTGTTTAACAGTGCCTTTCTCCCCAAAACATTCCACCAATGCTATCTTGTCTGTGAAACCGAGCAACACAGCACCAGCCTGGCCTTGTGCCGCACCACCAGCCAAGAATGCTCTCTGGCTTGCAATGATGTGACACGTAATATGCCTGAACCCCAATGAAGCTACTACCACAGCTCCTTCATGGCCACACCGATGGGCAGGGGAGCTGCTTTTCCCAAAGCTCCAGTACACAACCGTTTGTATCACATTACTTAAGGACCCCAGGGAGACTCATTACAATCACCTTCGTTAACTTATCTATAAGAAGGGAGTTAGGACACATAATTTTTGTTACTTAATATTTAATAATATTGAATGCATATAAAACATTATATTTGTATATAATTACATATGAATATATATTATTTAACTGTAAGTCATATAATACATATGAAATATTATAATTTATGTATATCATTCCATGTAGTCTATTATCTGTTCTCACATTTATTTATACAGAGAGATATTTTATAATTGTTTTTTTCTTTTATCTTGACAACAGCTGTTCTTGTAGGTGTAAGCTATGCTGTTTCTTGTTGATCTGACCCTTCACTGTGTCAAAAGCCTCACCTAACAACAATTTTTTTTGGTGTACATAATAAAGATAATAAAATCCAAAAGAAAACAGCAACTTCCCTTCCTTGTCATCTCTCCCTCCATGGAATTATCTTCATGATTTGAATAATGACTAATGGGTAAACCTGAAGAGGAACACTGAAGTCAATAGTCTGCTTTTATTGGTGAATCAGCTGTATCTCTAGCTAGCTGTAGGGCACTGGGAAAGAGTATTCTTGTCAATGTTTTCCCCTAGAATCTTTCAACAGCATTCACAGAGAAACAAAAAGTTACCCTTTGCTACAGCAACTAGTGTCAGATGTAGACAATGTGTAGCTGAATTTTTGATCACAAATTTTTGACCTTTTCTGACCAGTGACAAGTCTGAACAAGAACACAGAGCTGTAGATAAGAGATTCTCATGAATATTTAAATATCCACCTTCTTCAGAGAAAGGGCATTTTCAAATGTAAGAAACCATCTTTTTCACTTTTAAAAAATAAATAAATAAAAAATCTCTTGCAAAAATAGTATAACTCAAACTAAAGGACATTCTTCAGCTTCTGACACCTCAAATCTGTTTCCTTGTTTTTATCTCCAGATTTTATTATATTTTATTGGCATAGCAGGCATGAGGGAACAATCCATATCTGTCATCTCTACGCTATGGGAATAAGCACACAAACAACATCAGTTCCGAGCACCTTTTTAAAACATCCTTTAAAATATACCAGGAAGTCACACTGCTGGACAGAAACCTCCACACTGAGGTAGAACAGGAGGATTAAATGATAATTGTTTGAGAATAATGAGGTAGTGGTGGAAATGATCTCCAAGTACCATCTCTACCAGTCACTGGTTACTTCTGCAATTTTTTTTTATTTATTTTTTTTTTTTAGCTGTAAAATTTGTATTTTGCATTGGAATTAATCCAAAGATCTAATATTTTTACAAGGAGAGACTGATTTCCTTTACTGATGAGCTGAATTACTTGGTGCCACAGATCATACACTATGCCTGGAATAGGCCCTGTGCATGGTAGCTTCCACTTCTGTAATTTTCTCAGTTGGTGACAATTGTGTTGCTTTTCTTTAGACAAGATTGTGAAATGTAGAGATGAAAAAAATAAATCAGTGCCAAGAAAACCCCACTCAGACCCATTTATTTTTCTCAGTCACAGTGCAGGAATATGTCTTAGATATTTTTTCCCATATGTTGTCCTTTTACATTTGAATAGTTCCACAAGTAGATTTCCTACTACTTTCCTCAGGGAAAAAAAATAAAATTCTAAAGGATCCTCGAGATCAGGAAATAGTTTCATATATGTGGCCTATATTTGACATTTCTGCATTTTTTCTGGATACTTTTTCCCTGTTTATATTCTAAATAATGATTTCCTTCGTTGATATTTATAGCAATCAGAGATTTGTAGGCCATTCTTGAATTAGGCAGACAGGAAATTGAGGTAGATTTACAGTGTGCTCAACTCTATATTAACCATCCAAACCCATAATAGCATGAACTGATTTCTGCTAAGTCTGCTCCTGCCCTTTTATGTTCCAGCTGCACTTGGAGGACTCGAGTAGCACATAACTATATGTATAAACCGGCATGTACAACTATATGATTGTTACTACTCTCTCTCTTTTAGAAGATAATCTGGCAAGGAATAAAACTCCCAGGAATTCTCTTGTGCCATCAAAATAGGCACACTATATACTACACACATAGTAACCTCAGCTGAGGGCATGTATTTAATATAGAGCACTACATCCTGCTTCTAAAGCACTTTCTCAGTAATGCAGTAATTGAAGTTGAGAGTTAGCAAGACAGCTGGACACATGCGGAAGTTTTATAAAGGTTTTAGACTGTTAAAATTAATAATTTAAAACCTGTAATATGATTTAGACTTGGCTAGACGGGAACTTTTTTATTTTACCTAATTTAGTAACTCTCAACTGAAAAAGAACAGTTTGAATTTTTCTACCTGTTCTTTCCTGTGTAACTGAAAAAGGGCTTATTAGAGGAGAAAACAGTGAAAGACACTGAATCTTTCCACACACATTTTACTGGCTATTGGTCTGGAAAAAGAACACCGCTACACTAATGCAAAATAGCCATGAGATATGCCTGCTTTCTGTTTGTGTGACTCCTTACCTCTGTTTATGTGCAGCAGAATAACATTTGCACTCACCAGTTCTTTGTCCTTAAAACATCTTTGGAGCAGGGTAATCTTTTGGGTTCTGTTACTTTCTTTCTAAATCCTTGTATTACAAGTACACTCTGTTGCTAAAATTCACTTTCACCTCTGAAAAACACTAAAATAAACTGCCCTTCTGCTGTGGAGACAGGCTGTTTATTTGATGCTGCCTGACTTTATTATTTTATAAAACTTTGATTTGCCCATCTCCGGTTCTCTGACTGTCTGCAGGAAGTGTAAGGGTCACAGCCAACAATATCGCAACTGCGCAATAATGGGAGGAACAGGTAATGCCAACAAGTCTGCAGTGAACTACAAGCAAGAGCATTCACCTCTGAGAAATGCAATGGATGAAGGAGGACCCCTGATGAAATGGGTTTAAAAGAGACCATTTGAATTGTCCGTGTAAATCTCAGGAGTGATAAGCAGTTTTCTTCTGTTAAACTGAGAAATTCTGATTATTTCCAAAGTAGGGATATTCTTTAGGAAGATATATCAACAAGCAACTCACTAAAAGTGAATGTGTAATTGTAGAAAGAAATAAGTGTGAGTTGTGGGTTTTTTTTTCTTTTTCTTTTTTTTTTTTTATTTCCTAATCATTCTATGATCCCACATTGTATGCAATTTTCTTAGCTAAATCTGATAATATGAATGTCTATAGGAAGTTAATTTCAGTATTATAGCAGTGATTTATTTAATGAAGAAAAAACATCTGATGAAATTTAAAATGGAACTAAATTAGATTTGTTTTTTAAAGAAATTAATTTTCTTCATTCAGTTATGCAAATTAAAAAAAAACCACATCATCAACGTAGAGCAACAATATCATATGATTTAGGAGATTATGAATAGATTACTGATAAATCATGGGTTGAGGTTTGTTTAAACAGATGGTTTGCAAGATAGGTGCCAATGACATATATAACATTCACAAAAAGCCTAATCAGTTAAATTATTACATTAAAACAAAAGAAGATTCACTGGAAAATTTATCTACTAAAATTACTCAAGAAGTTTTGCATTAAATGATGAGACAATCTGTTGAAAGAAGACAAAATGATAAAATGAACAGAAAGCTGTTTTATTTCCCTTTAAAAATACAAGAAATCTGTCCAGGAGTGGTATATTAGTTTCCTCTTCTAGTAAGAAGTGGGAAGCTGTAGCTTAGATTCTGCTCAGTATAACTGCTCTATATGTGTTAAATCTTCTAGTTATGATTCACTATAAATGAAAGAATGAAGACCAATTGAAAGTCTTTCTGACCTAAGATATGGGCAGTCATTATGTATTCTGAACCAGCTTGAAATTTCTTCAGGCGGACGCATAGGATAAGGGCTAGGGTGGAGGATGACAGAGACTCCACTCATTTGCTGTGAGTTTTTTCTCAGACAACCCCCAAACCTCCTGACAATTTTTTTTAGGAATAGCTTAATATCCTGTTATTATTATTAGCTCAACAGATAAGAAACCCAGAGTTTGGGCATCCCTTCCCCTTCCCTTTCCCCTTCCCCTTCCCTCTTTTTCATGTAGGCATGTCAGAGTGAAACTCTTCCATAGAAGAAAGTGTGGAATTTTGTGCTTAGCAGGATAAATATTTCCCAGAGAAGCCAGTGAGAATTTTGTGTCAATGGCTGGGCAGGGTGACAAGGTGGTTCTCATGGTTTCTGAAATTCCTGTTCAAGATGCCAATCTTAGAGACCTGCCACAGTCTTATGTATTCTTACTATGTTCTCTTTTTGCAAACTCCTGGACAAAAAGCACCAGTTTTAATTTTACAAGAAATTTCACTTTTATTTTCACAGCTTTTTATTATGTGCTTTTAAAATATTTTTCTCTGTCATTTTGATACTGTTTTGCTCTCATTTCTCTATGGCTGCAGCACAATGAAATATTAATTCCTTTTACAGGTTAGTCTTTATTATTGTAAACACAGTGATCTGACTTTTTAATTTTTTTTTCCCCAGTTTGCTCATTAAATGCATTTAGACACATTTAAATATCATAAATAAATGGTTTTAGAATGTCTGTGGTCTATCAATGAAAAGCTACTGAAATATCTTTAAACTAGTTTAAATGCACACACACATTCCCAGGAAAGGAAATTTCAGAGCTCTTCTGTTTAATGTTGCTGATATACTGTTATAGCTACAAGTTCTTTTCATTGCAAAAAATTGTATTTCTTAATAAAAAGATTTGAAATAAAGAAATTATATGTTCAGGGGAAAAGAATTAGGAAAATATCTTTAAGATAACCTCTCACAGAACATGCTTTAGTTAGAAAAGGCTAATATTTGGAGTCCATTTTAGATAACAATTTAAAAACTGGATAAAATGCAGCAGAATAGCATAGAAGAAATCATTGAGTCTGATCAGAAATCACTGATTATATTGGACTTTTTATCTCTGATATCATAGTTTTGCTATAGGGAATCTATTCTGCCATATGCTTGACACAATAATATTGGAAGCTCCTGTACTGATTAATGTGAAAAGAAATGCCAAAGAAAATAATAATAATAATAATAATAATAATAATAATAATAATAATAATAATAATAATAATAAGCCTTCTTCTTGAGGAAGTCCTGAAGCAATTGGAGAAGATCAGTGCCATATATTCTTCCTGAATGTTCACTGTCTTTACAGGACAGCAAGTTGCAAAGCCATTTTATTTCTCACTGCTGATGCATTATTTTCTCCCATGCTGGGTCACAGCATGCCATCTTGTTTTGCAACCTTTGAAGCCTTGAGACAAATCTCTAAAACATAAGAAAAATGTATGTAGACCTTTTTTTTTTGTTTAAGAAGCAACCTACCTCCACTGGCAACCGGGCATCTTGCAGGTGGATTGTCATTTAAAAAGCATAAAATTTACATAATTACTGGTTTTCGGATTGTATTCGTAAACATTTCAGTTTCTGCCTGTGGAATTGTAAGTGTAAGAACAGCTGTCTCAAAAAAATCTGTGATTATCACAGTTAATTAATTTACCTGAAAGACAGCAAGATAACAAAACCTGATTCATGTCTCAGAGAATTTGCAAACTTATTCTATATGTACTGCAAGATTCAGGTGAAAACGACATACAAAGGTTTGACAGTTGCAGCCATACTACGGTCCTAATTTTCAACATGAGCAATATGCTCAGACTGAAGGAGTGACTTTAATGAGAGTATAACAAACATTTGCTGTGAACAGTATTTTAACATCAGTTCTTAGTCAGAAAAGGGAAAGGCTTGTATTCCTTTGGGTATCTGGGTGCTTGATAACTTTAACCGTGTTTTTATGTTTAATACTTCCTCTTCCTTACCTTGACTCTCCAGATAATAACATCTATGCATACAAACACATTCAGCATATAACAATTACCTATTTCTAGAAACAAATTCTATAAGATGAACAGTATCCTGTCTCCCCAGAGAAGGATTTAGAATTCTTGAAAGAAAACACCTGTGTCCTAGGAAAGGTTCATTTATGAGTGCCAAGAGGAAAATATCCCTGCTTTCTCATATCCTGTAATCTTATTAAGTATCCAGCTGCCAGCCAAGAGCATGTAGGAGACATAATGAAATGTGGATGATCTAGAAAAAAAAAAGAAAAAAAAAAAAGAGTTGTAATTAGCATAGATGATGGTGGTTAGAAATTAGGAAGCACAGGAAAGTTGTTGTTTCAGAAATCTGAATATTTCTCTCTACCTGCTTTAGTGCTTAAAGTCATCCAGCCAAAGTCCATTTTTTGACACCCGCAGTCTGCAGGTAGGACAGGCCAGTAAGAGAAGGATCATGTGGAAGAGTCCCTGTTAATTTTACTTTCTTTTTTTCCCAGACCTTTTTCTCTGAGTAAGTCCACTTGAATTAGCAAGTCCTACCATTGTTACCCCTTCTATGGATACAGCAGTGGAACTGTGTGAAATTTAATTCCCCAATGAAGCAAGTGAAATGAAGTTTTATGATGTGTTTTATTTCATTTTTAAATCAATCAGGTATCTATTAGCAAACACTCTACATCCACAAAGTAGCAGTCTCTCAAGCTGGATTTCTGTTGTGTCTGGGGCAGCTTACCAAGTTTCAGAACTCTGATTTTCACAGTGCTTTTTAAAATCATAGACGAAGAGAATCACAGAATGGGTTGGGTTGGAAGGGACCTCAAAGATCACCTAGTTCCAACCCCCTGCCATGGACAGGGACACCCTCCACTAGACCAGGTTGCCCAAAGCCCCATCCAACCTGGCCTTGAACACTTCCAGGGATGGGGCATCCACAGCTGCTCTGGGCAACCTGTTCCAGTGCCTCACCACCCTCACAGTCAAGAATTTCTTCCTTATGTCCAATCTAAATCTACCCTCTTCTCATTTGTCCTATCACTATATGCCCTTGTAAACAGTCCCTCTCCGGCTTTCTTGTAGGCACCCTTTACATATTGGAAGGTTGCTAGAAGGTCTCCCTTTTCCTTCTAGAGAGAGCCCACATTTTTCCTAGTTTTCCTTTTATCACCCACATACCTATAGAAGTTTTTCTTGTTTCCCTTGATGTCCCTGGATCTTATGAACTTTCCAAAAGATGTGCAACCTCTACCACTCCCTGAAAAATCTCAGAATTCTTTGGTGATAAAACCTGCAAGGTCTGTTCACGTACTCATTGAGGTGCTTGGTGCCAGCCCTGTTATTGTTGATTGATATTGGCTGCAGAGGAGTTTGCAGCCACCACAATCCTGTCGCCTCTCAGAAAGGCTGCTGTAGGCATCGCTACCCAGGCAGCACCTACTCTGGGATTTCTGGAGAGGGAAAATTTTACATATATATATTTACATATATATATAAAGGTGATTTACAGTAACTGCTCTAAAAGGCAGTAAAAAAGTGAAGTTGACAAAGTTTGGGGAAACACTAAGTAAGAAAGAATCAAAGTAAGATGATAGTTTAAAAAAAAATAAAAAATTAAATGTTTACCACTTTCAGAGGTAAAATAGCCATCACATTTTCAGGATCCTAAGTTAACTGGATCCATAACTATATCTAAATATCTAGAGGTTTTAAAAGTTATCAAAATGTAGAACTCTGTGTTTGTTATATTAAATACTAGTTAGGATAGAGCTTCAGTAGATTGGACTGGGATTTAGTAGCTAAAAATGTTAACATTACTGTTTTTTTAATAACTACATTCATCTCTAAGACATACTTCTGCTTTGTTCATTGCTATTGTGAAATTGATAAAACTGATTCAGAGTGATAAAGGAACAGGAGGATCAGAGATAATTAAAAGGAAATAAAGGATTCCTGAGCCTCTGATCTATATATTGTATTAAATAATAATAAGTTCAACCAGGATAATTGAATGTGTCACTAACCTCGCATGTTTTTTTGATATATCAATTAAAAGTAAAATAAAGTGCCTCATGGAAAATAAAAGCAAATCAGATATCAAAGGAAGAAAGAAAAAAGTTCAATGAAAGTCTAAATGTAAACTGCTTAGCAGAAGACTGAGAGGAAAAAAGATCTGTCCTCTCTTTGAGTAAGTGAAAAGGAACTTCTTTTGCATAAACGATCTTCTTGGGAGATCTTCATAACCTGGTGAGCTCAAATTTTGACGATACATAGCGGATTCTCACCCTGGTTTGGTGACAGGCATTGTTCTTATCCTTTGGTGAAAAGCTTATTTATGCAATGATAAAACTGTATGAGTTTTATCTCCATCAGTAGGGGTTAAGATATGGGTAAGTGAATGGACTGTTATCTGTTGGACATGCTTAATGAAGGACAGGAACAAAGTTAAACAGAATATTGTCAAACTGCAAGAAATTTCTTTCCTTTGTTTGCATATATTAGTGCTGTGCTTCCTCCTACTTAAAACATTTCCTTTTCTCAGTAGAGATTCCCTTATTTTAGCCAAGCACTGGGTGTGCTTTCAGACTGGAAGCAACCAAAGGGCGTCATCTAGTTTAGGTCCCTACTCAAAGCAGGGCTAACTTCAAAGCAAGGTAAGATTGCTCAGGGCTTTGCCTGGTCGAGTTTTGAGATGTCTCCAAGGCTGGATATTCCACCGTTTCTCTGGGCACCTGGGCCAGTGCTTGGCTACCCTCCTGGAGAATATTCTTTGTTTGCACCTAGCCTGAATTTCCCCTGCTGCATCTTGTGTCTTTTCACTGTGCACTTCTAAGAAAAGTCCACCTTCATCTTCTCCATAAACCCCTTTTATGGGGTTAAACCTTCTTTTCTCCAACCTAAACAGCTTCCTCACCCTCTCCTTATACATGTTCTCCATCCCCCACATCACTTTCATACCCCTGTGGTGGGTTCTCTCCAGTTTGTTGCTTTCTGTTGTACAGAGAGGGGAACCTCGATACAATATTCCAGCTGTAGTGTCATGAGTGCTGGCTAGAGAGAAATAACAACTTCCCTCAACCTGCTGGCTGTGAATTTGCTAGTGCAGCCCAATATGCAGGAAGCCTTCATCACTGACAGGCCAAACTCATTTTCTGTCAATTGGATTCTCTGTGTAGCTGGAACTCACCCTTGCAGTTATTACAGGAGACTTCCTGGAACTGTTACCTATGTACAATGTCTCCGCAAGAATTTCTATTAAAAGAAACATGTTAAAGAAGACAATAGTATTCACACACTTTCTACTAAAAATGGGGGCATAGGGAAACCCCATATATTCTTTTGCTTGTGGTTTGGGCATCCATTGAAATTAGTGAGTGTAATATTCCGCTCTCAATTTATAGATGTGTAAAACATACTTACTTTTTTTTTTATGGAATCAAATGACTGAAACAAGAACGGCCTTCACCCAAAACACAGGTATCCATCAAGGTGTGAGGAAATTCATAATTTGGAACTGTATTGGTAGACCATAAGTACTTGGAAGAGAAGCATCAGATATATGAGAGAAGCCAAAAGAGGAGATAAAGCCAAAAGAAGATAAAAGGAAACTTCAAGCGATCATATACAACAGAGAAAGGCCTGTACAGAGAGGTTTTGTTTGCTTTGTCTTGAGAGAAATTATAATATAAATGAAGAGTAAGAGTAAAATATTTAGAATAGACAAAAAGCATACTACTAGAAAGAATGTGTGGTGTGATGTTTTTTTTTTTTCTCCAACAGTTAGCCCTTGTGCTAAATACTCCTCTATTTGTTTTTTATCACTATTAGGAAGACATGAATTTTATAGAAAAAAAAAGTTCTTTTTATAGTGTAAAGCCTCTCAAGTGTCTAATTTGGTTGAAGAGCAAATAGCTTTACAGCCTAACAGATGGTGAGCTTCAAGGAGAATCTACACACCAAAAATGTGCCAATTTAAGTGGTCATATAGTAATGTACAAATACATCACTCCTAGGAACTTGTTTTTAGTCTGATGGAGTTTAATTACTGTAACACATTTCAGCTGGCAGTCTTAAATTGGTCTGAGTGGTTAATACAGATTTTTTTTTATATTTAGATATTTTAGTTACCTTAAAGGTAAGTTGACATAAGGGTCTGGGATTGAAGTGCCCACACCAGAAGTCTGGATTCATTTCTAACCACTATCAGTTTACCTCCCTTGACTGCAGAAGAGTATAGAGCAACTAGTGCAGACGTAGCTGTCTAGATTGAGTCAAATGAAACAGATATATGAATGAAGTCACTCAGTAACTTGCCTGGAATGAATGTTGTTTCCTGCTACTGAAAACGAAGGCCCTTTCTGCCTAGATACTGAGGAAGGGTAGATACATCCTCAAGGTGATAAAGTGTCTGAGAGACCCAAAGAGCACGTGTGCCGTGCAAGGGAATAGAGACATCAAACAGCCTGACAAATGTGACTTTGGAAAGGACATAAGATCCCTGTGGTACTACATTGCAACCCTTGTATATCTAAGTTAATGGCTTAGAACTTTTCTTTTTTACAAGTATTCCTGTAATGGACCTATTTATAAACTGGGTACACAGGCAATAGGCATATCGAACTAAAGCACAACTTCCCTTCTCTATATTCCCTCTCCTTTCCACAATATACCACACTACAGCAACGAAGAAAAAGTGCAAATATGAGGTTATTTAATGTTTTCACAGAATTAAAATATTTCACCTGTCCTACTCCCCTTTCCAGCCTGCCCTCGCCAGTCCCAGATGGGCCCTGTTTATGTCACATACATGTGAGCGTGTGTGAGTGTGTGTGTGTGCGTGTCAGCAAAACACCTTTCTTCTGAGAATGCACCAAGTAAAGAATAAAGCTTTGTTTAACAATACTGTTATGACTTCAGATCACAGACTCAAGCTGAAAGTATACTGCCTAGCAATTTAGGAAAGAAATTTTAAAAACAATTAGATCCTATTTTGTACAATTTTGTCAACTATTAAAAAGGTCTTTTTTTGTGGTTCTCATGGAATCTAAATTACTATCTGAGTCACTTAGGTATCACATTCCCTTTTCCTAGGAGCAGTCTGGGAAAAAGGTGTTGCTCCAGACCTGACAGGGTTCAGCTTTACCGAATCCATTGCACCCACCCAAGCATGCATTAAATTACACGTTGCAATCACAACAGAAACAAATGAGGCAAAAGACGGCTGCGTAATTCCTTACGCCTCATACTTATGTATAGGCAGTATACTTTTCCCCTGCCATTGCAAATTAAAGAACGGGCAGCAGGGAAAATGCTATGGCAGCACTGCTGTGCAGAATCCATGCTGTGCTCCGCGGGGCATTAGACATTTCCTGTGCTAAGTGGCACTGCGGCGTTTGCTCATGTTAGGAGGCATCTGTGTCTCAGGCAGCACAGAAGCCCAGTAGTCGCTTTCACGGCTGTGTGCGGATGGGTCCTGCCCTGCTGGTTAATGCAGAGAGAGAGAGACAACATTTACACACTAGTACTGTGAAGGGGAGAGAGGCTTTAGTCCCTGCCCCGCGTCTGTTCTGGCATCACATAAAAAAAGCTCTGTCAATGCTAGCCCCCGGCAGGCAGGTCAGGGCTGCACAGGCATTGCTAACAGCTCCTGTCCCTCACCTCCCTCATGGACAGTTTCTGTGATTGTTGGCAAAGTGATCCCAGTCACTCTGCACAGTCAAAGTGGCGCCCAGAAGACAATTGTATTTTATACAGCTTTTTAAACCAGAGTGAATAGCTATCCAAGCACAGTCCCTAGCGTGGAGGTAGCAGGATCGTAGCAGAAAATTAAGGTGCCTCATTTCGGACAAAGAGGATCAAAGATCTGTCCAGCTTGACACAGTGTCTCCTCCTAGCTGATATATTTCTGGTCTGATACTTGGTCATTGAGGTGGGGTTATCAAAAACACCCGGGTGTGATACTTACCACATTAATCCCTGGTGTCCTTCTGGCTACATAGGTTGGTACACCCCAGCTGATGACCTTGACATCCTTTCCTGTTGCTTACCATCCCCCGGCACATGGGCACATTCTTATGGCAAACACAGGACCACACAGCTGGGACTGGTACACTGATTCTGCTGTATTAGCACCTTTTTTTTTTTTTTTTTTTAAGATACTGAGGTCTGAAGCAGAAGTATTTCCAGACAGACAGCTTAGTACAGAGTCTGAGACATTACCTTCAAGGGTAAGCAGAGGAAATGTTAAGGTAAGTGTATCAATTATAGCTGGCTTATACACAACATGCTCTTTCTGAGTTGACCTTGCGGGTATAAGCAATATTGCATGCTTTTGATCCAAAATAGAAAAATTACTATGAGCTTGGTGTTAATATCTTAGTGGCAAATGTTAATGCATTATGTTATATTGGATGTTGATATTTTATTCTATACATCTATAAAACATGAAATGGCCACCATCCTGCAGTACACTCTGGAAGTTTGCCTTAGAATTTTATGAGTTCTCCTTTTCCTTGCTCAGTATGAAATTATTAATGACAATGATGGAAGAGGAAACACCTGACAAGTGTGTTTATCGTATGTGGACTATAGATTAAAGCCCAAATGGAAAATATACCCTAATCCCCTTCCTATGCATAATCTTCCAAAGTGTAAATTTAATAATGGAATCCACAGGGTGCTTCTTCCTTTTCAGGTGGCACACATAGGGTAGGCTGGAAACAAAATAACTTACAGAGGACTATGATGTCACCTGGACTTTTCTTACCACAGGTTCCTGAGTAGATTCTGTCCACAGAAGAGTTAAAATAGGATTGGGAAAGTTTGTTTTGGAAGAAAGTGTTCCTGAGCCACAATAAAAGACGAACATTTCTTCTTCTCCATCCACAGAGCTACTGTATTTCCAAAGCACTACCCAGTGTTCATTGGAGCTGCAGTCAACAGTTTGCCAGGAATTAAAAATTCAAAGTTAAGCTTAATTTGAAAAGGCTACTGGCTAATCACTTTTTGGCATTGTATGTAGGAAGTGTGAAACCTGCCAGTAGCTGCATATTTTATTCAATTGTTCTATCTGAAAGTTAGAACGGAGTAGGGGTTACATAGAAAAAGGTAAGCATGACAAAGTGGAAAAGGGGGAAAAATTTGACCCCACAACAAACAATAGTGTGTTATAGTGACTAATTAATTATTCTGAGGGATTTCTATTTTGACCCAAGTTAAGCCCTTGCCAGGTTCTTGTGCACATGAGAAATTTTGTGTCAAATGAAATTTGTTAACCTTCTGCTACTCCAGTTCTTGAAGGCAGTCTGAACAATGCAGACCTGATAAATTACAAGCCTGCATGTTGCTAGTATGACTCCATTCACTCACTAGACCATGTCTAACAAGTCAAAAATATACCTGTTTCCTTCAGTGTGTACTTTACCCTCTGCCTCCTGATCTTGCACAGCCAGGACATTACACTGGAAAGGATACAGAGCAGCAGGTAGGAAGTCATAGTGCAGAATCACAGAAAGGAGTACTATTGGTGTAACACCTAGTAAGTCTTCGCTGAACATCAAAATATCCAGGATAAATAAGACTGCAGAAACAGTGTGTGCCACTGCCCAAGGTCAAATGACAAGATCAGTCAAAAGGCAAACAGATTTTTAGAGAAGGTTTCAATGTAAGGTCATAAGCCTTAGAAGCATCTGTTTGAGTTGCATGCACTAAGAGCAGATGAGCCCAGAAAGTGAAGAGAAGGTCAGAAAAGCAAAAAGACCTTGATCTTATAGGAAAGCCAGAAGACAAAACAAAACTTAGCAAAGTATTTCTTGGGAGAAGCCTTAAAATTCAAAGAAATTGTCTTTTATTTTCTCTGACCTTTGATCAGGAAAACTGTGGGTTTGTATATTTTTTTTTGAGTAAACATGAATATGTGAAAGTACCTAGCTGCAAAATCATTGTCCTTAAAAAAAAAAAAAAAAAAAAAAAAAAAAAAAAAA
>VXBL01009131.1:434854-470174 GCA_013400195.1 Aramus guarauna | reverse complement strand
AAGTCATAAATTAAGGTGTTACAGGAAGTGACAAATCCCACTCTACCCGCAAGTCCTTCGGAGCATCCAGCCCCAAAACTAACAGCCATGCAGAAGAGAAGCTTCTTTCTTTCCTCTGCACAGCACGGGCAGTGCCCCTGCACTGGATTACGTGTTGGTGCCACATCCTTATGCCAAGATGCACGACACAGATAGGCTCACATCAATACCAGAAGAGCAGGGATACACCCTGACACACCTACACTCCTGTTCCCTTTTGTAATTCAGGTTGTCTTCACCTGTAGAGAAGCTAGTGAGAAGCTGAGGGCACCGTACACCACCGAGGAGTGTGCCATTGGCAGCTGCACGCTGGAGAGGGAGAAGGAAAGTGGGGTGGTGATGGAAGAGCAAACCCTGGTACCCTGACCTTTTTCCCTCCCCAGTAAAACCTGTGCTAGAAGGACTGGTTGAAATACTCAGTGTGAAGGAATTCTGTCTTTACATTTAATAAGAAATTTAAAAGTCAAATTCCTAAGCCAGTGCCCCTACCAGTATTCTGAGAGCTGGTATTCTGAGCTCATTTGCTTTCTGTTTAAAACACAGCTGTTTGAAACACACAGGAGAGATAACTAACATATTGTTTTAAATCCATGCTCAGGATCAGACCTCTGTTTCAGATGGATCTGAATGTTGATCTTCCACCTCCTAGGTGATTATTCTAACCACCAGGCTTTGTTATATTGAACCACCAGAAATTTTCTGAATCTAATTCCTTCTATTTTCATCATAGCTGACACAAACCAAGATATTTCTGAAGTGCCAAAGAAATATTTCAAAAAACACACTGTTGATTTTAAATATTTAGTCATTTTCATATTGATTGAAACAATCACTCAATTTTCCACAAATTCAGAATAATTTCTAGTCCCTCAAAACCTTTTTTTTTTCCTGACAAATAGGTAATTTTGCAAAGAGAGTTTCACTCAGCTGTACTGAATTGGGATCTAATTCCAACCAATTTCTTGAGTCAAAATGAATTGTACTATGATTTGATAAAGCTAATAAAGATCTAACTTAAATTTAAGCTAGAATTTGTACAGCAGGTTCTGGTTGAAGTCAGGAGTTTCATGCTGTTTCTCCAAGTCCTGTAAACATGTCTGAATAAAAAATTTCCAGTCACGAAGGGTATCACAAAGCACAGACCAAACTCTGCTCTCATTTATGGATCTTTGACACCAGGCAGGTCGCATCTGGGTAAATAGGAACAAAATTTCAGTCCATGTCTTAACCTGGACTGAACTCAGCTTATTCTTTTCCAGAGGAAGATATAACACAAGCCTTCAGGATATCCTTCTGAGTAGAAATGTTTTGGAGTCTGCTGTTCCCATTGCTAGGATCATGAAATCTCTTGATTTAGTTTCCTCTGAGTTTATAGGTTCTGCAAAATATTTCTTTCAACAAAATAAAGCAATTTTTAAAAATAAAACTTCAAACTTACTTGGTATTTTTATTAGAAATCTCTAATATCAACAAGATTTGCAAACTATTTTGTATGCCTTGCTTGAAGTTCTGAGTGAATCTGTACAAAAATTTATTTGTGAAGAGACTGATGATTGTGAATTATATTAATACAAAGCTTCATTATGGGGTATATTTAAGACTCAAAACCTGGGGAACATAATAACTTCTACCTAATTTTCACTACTGCTTAAATCTAAAGCTCAAAGTAAAACACAAAAATAAAAGTCAGAGCAAACTAAAGGAGAGAGAGAAAAAAAATGCAGTCAACCACACAGACTAAAAAAATTCTGTTTGAGTAATGGATTTTACCAAACTATGAAGTTGATCATTTTTTTTAGCAAGCATAAGTGTCTGTAAGTTATCTGCTTAATATATAACATTATTCTGCTACTGATATAGATGAAAAAAACCCCAACAAAGCAATTCCAGGCAACTTCACATGTTATACTAACCTTTTTTCTTGTATCAAAGTCTACCTTGTGGAATAGAATAATAGAATCATAGAATGGTTTGGATTGGAAGAGACCTCAAAGACCATCTAGTTCCAACCCCCCTGCCAGGGGCAGGGACACCCTCCACTAGACCAGGTTGCCCAAAGCCCCATCCAACCTGGCCTTGAACACTTCCAGGGAGGGGGCATCCACAGCTGCTCTGGGCAACCTGTTCCAGTGCCTCACCACCCTCACAGTGAAGAATTTCTTCCTTATGTCCAATCTAAATCTACTCTCTTTCAGTTTCAAGGTATTAGCCCTTGTCCTATCACTCCATGCCTTGGTAAAAAGTCTCTCAAATGTGTTAAATGTTAGAATGCATTAAAATAGTTGATGATGTGGACTCCAGCACAAGTAAACCAGATAAAACTGTAACACATTTTAAATAAGGCCTGAGGAAGCTGCAGAGAACAGTTGTAAGAAACTAAAATACAAATTTCCTTTTGTTGTAAAATACTTATATCCCAGCTCAGAAACATTTCTGTTAGCACGGACAGCTTAGTCTTCTGAGTTGCAGAAAGTAATTGTAGGATGGAGATTTCACAAATGATGTGTTTGTCAAGGAAATTTATTTTTTAGAAAGTTCAGTAAGTGAGTTACCAAGGAATAGATCAATAGATGTAAACTTCTCTAACCACAGCAATAAGAAAACTTGTAAATATCCTTAAAGCCTTTCTTATTTTTTCCTCCAAAATGCTACCTACTGTGACAAGAATCGCTCAGCTGGTGATCTTTGTTTCATTTGAAAATAATTTGCCATACACCATAGATGAAAGTCTAACTTTTGTGCCATGGGCCCATCATTTTTCTAAAATCACTATCCATGTGCTGTCAGTTGTTCTGCTCTGTTAGTAGGTAAGTATCAACCAGCTACTCAAAGATGGAGAAAATACTGATGTGTGGGAGGTTTGTGCTGATGTACATAGTCATGTAAATCTAAGTCTATGGCTTAATATCAAGATGTGGAAAGCCTCAAAACTGAACTCAGTGAGATCTTTTCTATATTCTGCAGTTAAAGTGAATAAACAAAGGAACAGCTGAGAGAAGGTATTTCAGTGACAGCCTGATCTAAATTCAGAGAAACAGGAACCATTTCTTCCAGAAAGACAAGATACTGCAATTCAGCTTCTCCTGACAAAGTCATTCAGTGGCATTTCTCTTCATTACAAAAGGAAAACATTAAAAATTATTCCATTGAATTAAAAATTATGATTCAGTGGAGCTATTTGTGCAGCCAAACTAAACCAGCAGCATGATGCTGAAAATGAAAGGGTAACACAAAATATTTAACTCCTTGAGTACATCTATATCACAAATTTCAATTAATTCTCTGAAGTCACTAGTTAAATTGCTGCTGAAGAAGAGGATATTGCATGCTGAATATTATTGCATTGATCAGTGCTTAAAATCTTGATCTAAGCAAGGTTTAGATTAGCCTAGAAGAAATAGAAGTCAATACATGTCTTCATCTACACTGAAAGTCCACATATAATCAAAAGCGAAATAAGAGACAATAGTGATTATACTTGATATTAGATGAATTTTCCTGTGTAAACAAAGAGTACCAGGACTCTGCTTCTCTGAGCAGTACAATCAGAGATGAGCTGCATATTGATAAGCTTCTGGAGTGTGAACTTCCAAGATCTGTAAAAGTGAAGTGGACATGACAGAAGAACAAATGCAAAATGTGTCTCCAAATTCAGGAACAAGGCCAGATGTTCAGATACACAATAATGAGATATGGACTATCTAAATATATTAATTAAATGTTTTGGAAGTGCAAAATACCTTTGTCTTTGTCTAATATATATATGTTAGAAATACGGATACAAATGTAGAAAAAATTTTGTGATAATTTTTTCCTAGCAGCTGGTGTAGTGCTGTGTTTTGGATTTAGGATGAGGATAATGTTGATAACACACTGATGTTTTAGTTGTTGCTAAGCAGTCAAGGACTTTTCAGCTTCTCATACGGGCCTGCCAACGTGAAGGTGAGGGGCACCCAAGAAGTTAGGAGAGGACACAGTCAGGACAGCTGACCCAAACTGATCAAAGGGATATTCTATACCATATGACATCATGCTCAGTATATAACTGGGGAGTTGGCTGGGAGAGAGAGTGGCTCAGGAACTAGCTGACCATTGATTCCAGGTGATGAGCAATTGTACTGTGCATCACTTGTTTTGTATATTCTATTATTATTATTATTATTATTATTATTATTATTATTATTATTATTATCCTTTTCTGTCCTGTTAAACTATAATTATCTCAACTCATGNTTATTATTATTATTATTATTATCCTTTTCTGTCCTGTTAAACTATCATTATCTCAACTCACGAGTTTTACCTTTTTCTTTTCAATTTTTTCCCCCATCCCACTGGGACTGGGGAGTGAGCGAACAGCTGTGTGGTTGTTTTACCTGCCTGCCCAGTTAAACCACGACAGTAAGGAAGACAGATTTTACCACTGCTTCTTTAACCTCAAACAACATTTAACTTCCTCAAAATGTATTAAAACCTTAAAAAGTATGGTGTACATGTACATCACAGAAATACAAGTGGAGTCACCACCTATAATATGATGTATTTTCTAAACAGGGACACAACCACTTGGAAATTTTCTGGCAAAAATGAAATCAAAGCTTTCAAACAGTTTGTTCAACAATTCCTATACTGCTTAATAATGGGAATTTCAAAAGCGCTCTTGGGTGAAGCTTTTAAAAGCATCAGCCCTTCAATGACCATAGCAGAAATCACTGCAGACAAATGTGTTAGTACTGCTAAAATCTGGAGCTGAGATTTGAACTTGCAGGAGTTGAATATTATAATAAACAGAGAATATGGCTGGTTTCACTTTGTTAAGTATAGGAATGATTTTGCATCACTGTTGCTTAAACTGGCTTAAGCATCCCTGAATTCCTCTCTAATCACAGCCTAACACCAATTCTTTGGTAAATTTTATCTATATTTATATAGTATATCTTATATTATAATATCTATATTTATTTGGTATATTTTATATATAGGGCAAACTAGGTCAATGAACTGATCCATGAAAGGAAAAGAAAGTAAGGAAGTAAATGGAGGAAAGGAATTAAAGTTAGGGAGGGAAGGAGAGCAGGAGGGAGGGAGAATAGAAAAGGGAAAGGGAAAGGGAAAGGGAAAGGGAAAAGGAAAAAGGAAAAGGAAAAGGAGAAAATAAAAGAGAAAAAGAGAAAAAGAGAAAAAGGAAAAGAGAAAAATGAAAATGAAAATGAAAATGAAAATGAAAATGAAAATGAAAATGAAAATGAAAATGAAAATGAAAATGAAAATGAAAATGAAAATGAAAATGAAAATGAAAAGAAGAAGAAGAAAGAAGAAGAAGAAGAAGAAGAAGAAGAAGAAGAAGAAGAAGAAGAAGAAGAAGAAGAAGAAGAAGAGAAAGAAAAAGAGAAAAGGGAAAGAAAAATAAAAAAGAAAAGGGAAAGGAAAAGGAGAAAAAGAGAATTGCTGAAAAGATTAATTTTCAGCTGTCCCTATTTCCAGGTTCCATTCAGTGCATGGCCACCCAAGCAGCCGTGCCAACGCACTTGAGAGGGCAATGTGGGGACAGAAATAAATGACTGGAGTGTGAAAAGACAAGAGGAGTGTGCTGACCCCACATTGCTGCCAAAAGAAAGGCAGATCAGATCCAACGTCAGGCTCTGAGCAATTGTGACCAGAAGCCACGTTGCCATGCTTTAGCCAGGCCTGTGCATACTGACCCCCAGCAGACAATAGGCACCCCGCAGCTTCAGCAGCAGCTGACTGGTCATTTTGAAGATTCAGTGATGCCTTCACAGAGGCACCTAAAGAAGGAGACAGGCTCTGAAGTGCTTTTGAAGATCCATGGGTTGGTGACTTTGGCATACATAGGCACACACATGACAACTTGCAGTGCCCACACACTGGAACTACAAAACTGTACTCCTCTAAGTAGGTCAGTGTGACTGAGCAAAACAAGCTTCCAAACACATACTTTCCTTAGAAATATTTCAGCAGCGGAGGATTCATAGTTTGTTTACTGATAAAGCACCTCTGGTCTGTATGCAATGTTGCAAGCAAAAGCTCCAGTTTATAAATTCACACCGTTCCTCCAGTGAAGCAGCTATCCCTGTGAAAACACGGTTTTGCTCAGGCAGCTGTTTCTGTGCTGGGGCTTCTCTCAGCAAAGCTTTCGGTCGGGAGCGGGCACATCTCTGCTTGCCTCTTGTCTGAGCTGAGGCAGCAGAAGCAAGCCTACAGCACATAGCTGAGGCACAGTTATATTTTAACGTAATTGGTTTTCACTTGCACTACAATGTCATAAAGATGCATTCCAAAACTGATTTGGGGCAGCACTTAGCATAGGATTGTGAGAAAAATATGTTATTTGGGATTTGCATCACTGCAATTGGAGAGGGAGTGAAGCAGGAGTTCACCAGGGGAGAATGGGGCAGAGGCACTTGAGAAAAGTTGCTGTAAGAGGTGAAGAATCTGTTTATCAGTACGACAGCTCCAGCACTAGAGCTTCATAACAGTGGGAAACTAAACATCATATAATTTACTGGTACTGCAACAGCAGCACACATTTTACACACAGACTGGGTCTAAGGCATTTAAATACTTCATAGGTGTGGATGCACAGGCTGTGATTTTTCTACAGTTTCTAGATGAGCAGGAGGAGATGATTAAGAAGGTAATTTTGATTTTTTGACGTATTTCTTTCTGGTTGATTCTGTGACTCTATATACATGTGCATATGTGCCTGTGTGAAGATATGTGATATATTCCAGTAGGCATCTGAAGGAAACCAGGGGCTTTTGCTGCAGCATTTGCTGGGTTAGCGAGGAATATCTGGCATTTCTCTCCCCCTGTTTTGCCACCTTGGTTTCGCCTGGCGCTTGAAGGGTGAGGGGCACAAAGATGAGCAGCTGTGGGGAAGCGTAGTGCCTGGCCCCTGGCCCCGGCAACAACTCTCCTGCCCAGCAAGGCCAGGGAGAGCCTCCTTCCCTGCCACGCGTGTGGGAACACCGGCGGAGGGAGAGGTTTCCGTCATCTTCCCAAACCCTCCCTGGGCAGCCACAGGCTGGGCTCTGCTGGCCTCTCCAGCCACCTCAGCTGTGACAGCTTAAAGTGAGGCTGCTCTTTGCTGGACGTATACATACGGTGCAAAGCAAAACCAGAGCAGATCGCTCAAAAAATGTAGGGGCTGAGGTGAGTCTGCCACAGAATGACTAGAAGCAGCTTCCCTGGAGTAAACTTAAATTTTTTTATTTTAAATCTTTGTTCTTATCCTGCTGCTGTATTTACCTCAGGGCATCTTTTGGCTCCATGATGGAGAGACATTAGAGAAGCCTTGGAGTCTGCTGTGGTCTCTATTGGTTCTCCAGATGCGTCTGCACAGGTACAGCATTGCTGAGGTTCTTCACTCTTCGTTAACACTCAGCAAAACCTCCTTCCCACACCAAAGGCTTGCATAGCTTGTGAGCCAAAGGCACATTATCACATAATTCTCCTTCTGAATAGCTCATGTTACTGTACAGGACTGCATATGGAGACACAGGTCTGATCGTTAGGATTTTATAGTCTGTCTTTTGTCAGCTTAGTACGGTGATGTGAGCATTGCTCAAGTCTCTGTTAAGGTGTCCCAGCATCCTGGAACCATTTGTGGTGTCACATTTGTTTAGATGCAGCCTTTCTGGCTTGAGTAAAGCTCTTTAGGATGTTTGTTTTAAAATGTCTTCAGATAAATAGACCTTCTCTTGTAGGCTTATTCAATATGTAAATGTAATTAATATGTTGGCCCTGACCTTTGTAGCCTGAGTTTTGATTGCACTACCTATGAGGGAAAATTAAGGAAAAATTTAATACATAGATCCTAAATGTCATATTTCTCCATACATTTCCAAAATATTTAGAGTAGCACACAACAGGAAGAAACTACCTTTTTTCATTCCTCAGGAGGGAAAGGAGTGCAAGAGTTAAACTTAGATATTCAGCTCAGGATCTGCAATATCCATGTCATTCCTAAAAATGTAGAAGTATCTTACAGAGAGACTTCCACTGTCTCTCTTTCAGTCTTCACCATCATTTCTACCATGAAGTTTTTCCTAATTTATGATATGAATTTTCCTTGCTACATAAACCTCTCCACTCTATTTTGAGCTCTCTGTTAATTCTGTTATTCTTTGCAGATTATTTCATTAAGTTCTTCCAGTTCAGTACTAAGTAATGGATGTAATATTTCTTCTAGGTTCTCAACAGGCTTTCACTAGACAGAAAGATGAGCCTATAGGCAACTGCAATCATAGTTCTGTGATTAAAGAATTTGCCTGGGGGGAAGAAAACAGAACTTATCTTGCATTATCACAGATCCTGCAATGCTGATGGTAAACTGTAGGCCCAGATCCAAAGAGGGTTTAGGGTCTCATTGACAGCTTCTTGTTCTATTCAGGTACAAACCTAACCTCTCTCCTACATTTCCCCTTTCATGTTGGCAAATTTGCTGAGAGAATGCCTTTCAAGTTGAGGTACACGCAGTAGGAATGAATGGGGGAACCAAGCTTGCTGCTGTTGATGAGGCTTAAATATGAGGCAGAAGCCAAGGCGTTGTCAGTCATGTCAACAGTGATTTACTTTTAAGCCTTTGCAGACCTAGAATTCAGGCATCTGAGGAAATGCAGCATTGAAGAATGAGGTGCTGATAGAGTCTGGGCACCTCCAAAGATTAAGCAGGAGCTTTCAAGAGCTCAGTTTTAGGTTCTTAAATTCTAAGTCTCACTTAAAAACATCATCACCTTCCTCTATCCAGGCCTTGTGATAGCTGTGTTTCTGTGACTGCCTGTTTGGAAAGGGATTTGCAAATATCTACTCTCCCAAGTATCTGTTAAGTGAGGTAATAGCACTTGAATATTTCATGGGATCTGAGGCTAAATATTATCACAGAAGCTGAGAAAAGCTTGGATACTAATCTTTTTCAAACTGCAAGTTCAAATGAAAAAAAACCCCAAACCTTTAGACTTTTCTCCTAACTACCTTTATTTCATTTCTCGGTTAAACAGTCTAACCTCTAGACTTGCTATATAAGCAGAGAAAATAAGGCTAAACTATAGAATCCATAGCTCTGGATGTGAGGTTGTCAGTAGGAAAACTGGGGTGTATATGGAGGTTACACTTTCAGGAGCAGATATCATTTGAATAGAATGGTTTCAAGATCACATTTTTGGATGTAGTCTCTTTAATGTTGCTATGACTCATTTTACAAACATTTGGCACACATTTTTACATTACATATGCTGAAATATATGATCTACTTTTAAATTTGAGAAGATGTTAAAAGTTGTGAAAAGCTCAGATATAACAAAAGCATAGGTTCCAATAAAGCACTGAGGAGCTGGAGTTTTTATGAAAACAATAGAAATATTTTTATTGCTAATCTGCAAAACTGAGTTAAAAATTTTTGACATGTCTTTATGAAACGTCTGGCACTTCCATCCTGCAAATACCACAATCTCCTTCACACTGACCTCTTCACAACCCTGTGTGTGGTCCCAACTAGAACTCAGATTTTTACCCCCCTCAGAAAAAAAACCCCAAACAGCTGGGGAGAAAGAGCAACCCACGCAGTTTCCATCCTCAGAAACTGGATGGTCTGGGATTCAAAATAGATACCTAGAGAAGTTACTACTCAGACCTCAATAAATATTGTTGGAATATTATCTGCTGAAATAGCTCAAAATTTTTCCTTGAAGGTTGTACACACATTCTCTTTAATACAATAGAAGGGGTTTTTTTACAACAAACTATTTGTGTTCTCAAAATGCTATTTACAACTTTTATAAATTCTTCAAGTGACTTTGTGGCTTTTAGACAGATTTTCTGTAGTTTGTCCCAAAGTAGAGAAGTGGAGACAGAAAGAGAATGATTGAGTCTTTTAGGTATGGATGTGTTAAGGATGTTGTGACTTGCTAGGAAGGAACAAACAAACAAGCAACAAACAATAATGAAAATTGATTAATTAACCATTTTTTGTATCAAACTATCTGTTGATTTGATGACTTTTAGTTTTTGTTCCCTAATGATGTGCTGCTACCTATTTTCATGGAAAAGTGTATAACATGAGTTATGAGTCATGAGTGTATAACATGCCTTGGTGTCAGTGCCTGAAGAGCAAGAGAAGATGCATTCTAATACCTGAAGGAGGCCTACAAGAAAGCTGGAGAGGGATTGTTTACAAAGGCATGCAATGATAGGACAAGGGGTAATGGCTTTAAACTAAGAAGAGGGTAGGTTTAGAGACGATATAAGGAAGAAATTCTTCACTGTGAGGGTGGTGAGGCACTGGAATATGTTGCCCAGAGAAGCTGTGGATGCCCCATCCCTGGAAGTGTTGAAGGCCAGGTTGGATGGGGCTTTGGGCAACCTGGTCTAGTGGAGGGTGTCCCTGCCCATGGCAGGGGGGTTGGAACTAGATGACCTTTGAGGTCCTTTCCAACTGAAACCATTCTATGATTCTACAATTCTATGAAAGTTTGACTTAAAAAAGAGATGCTGAGAAATGCAGTTAATAAATTCCATGTGAACTAATTAATAAAAAATATAATAAAATTGGAGTTACAGACACAAAAGTGTATAGAATATAACAGAAAAAAATTAACACAGTTTTTGTAAAATAACACTAGACCTTACAAATCTCTTGCTTAAAAGATACTAGGCAAATAAATAGAGAACATCGACTTTGTACCTGTATTTTCAGAGATGTTTATTGCAAGGTGCATTATCAACTGCTCTAAAAAACTACACAAAAAAGAAGCACAACATCGAATTATTTAAGAACAAGATCAGAAAATCATGGTTGATCACAGTTTTCTGAAAACACCAGCTCAACATTGTGTTAGAAAAGCAAGTGAATTATTGGATAAGCAGTGAGATAATTCAAGATGTTACTGTACTGCTATATACCTTTTGATCTGAAAGCTTCTAACTGAGATTGTATATAAGGAGCTAATATTTTAGGAAGTTACAGTTGTGTGTAAAATAATAAATTCCAAATTTTAGAAAAATTTAGTTCTTTCAAAACTAAAACCAGTCACACACATTCAGAGAAAAAAACCCCAAACCTTGACATGTTTCTCAGGCTGTAGGTTAATAAATACTGTAAATGAATCTGAGCCTGGTGCACTGCTGAAAGAGGAGTGACATGGTGCTGGCAGTTCTGGACTGGCTGCTCCCTCCCCTTCTCTGGGCCCCCATGAGCATCTGCACGGCAGCACATTAATCCAGGTTTTACTGTCATAGGAGACTGGGAGATGGTTAATGCACATCTCTGCACCTGTGAATTTAAAAGTCTTCCTAATCTACCACTTCATAAATATCCACACAGACTGTATTAGGTCAATCCTATTCAGGTGAGATAAAAAGCCTGCAACATCTAAACTACTTCTAGCACCTGAGACAGTCCACTCAGACATTCTTCAGATACCTTCATGTTACAGTAAAATTGCTATGATTTTAGGAAGAAGCTTAATTCCTATTCAAAGAGCAGCACTCAGGATGGAGAATATTATATTTCTTAATCTCATATTATGTTTTTGCATACTACGACAATAGCAAAAGGGTAGAGTTGAGGTTTTTGTGGGCAGTAATTCCAAATGGGTGCTGCTGTCACAAAAAGTTCTCTAAAACACCTGGTGCCTCCATTGGTCTGGTAGCGTGTAAGAATTTTAATAACATTAACCATATGCGGCCCTGTCTGACAGGAGAGTTTTTTATAGCTCTGCTCCCTATATAAGGTATTGCCGGGTGATTGTCTGCTGGAGAGTTTTTGATCCTGTAAAATCCTATTTGATCTCCCTAGAACAGCACTTAATGGGAAAGACACTGAGCAACAAATCAAAGAGTGATTTGTACAACCAGAAGGGATGTAGAGGTGAGTAGATTCATTACGTGAATAAGAGTTCAAAGACAAGGCCATAAATGTGTCCAAAATGTTGTCATTGTTCAAAAATTAACTGAAAAGGAAATGCCAGAGCAAAAAATGATCTCTATTTTCACTTGCTTTTGCAATGTACTTCCTGAAATGAAATAAAAGGAAAGCAAAGAACAATAATGCAATTTTTCTTTTGCTGTTTCTTTGCTCTATATCCTTAGTAGAAATTAAAACCATTGGAGCAAAACCACAAGACTCACCCAGATCTGGGCACTGCACCTGTTGTATTCTTACGCTATAGAAAATACAATAGAAAGAAAAGGCAATGAGTAATTCCTTCTGGTCTTTCATCAAAGCATGACACATATTTTCCACATGTGTAACTCTATGAGGCCCTGGGCAAGACACCTTTTGCATCATTCTTTTGGAAGTTCATGGGTAATATTCTCCTGCAGATAAACACTGGAAATCTTAAAGCACGACCCTTCCCTCTTCACAGCTTTAAAATCTTACTGGAAAACGTTAAGAGGATGATCCATCTGCACAGAGACTGCACAGCTTCTGCAGAAGTCCTAACTTGTATTGATTTCTCTGTGCATCCTAGTAATACGCACAAACAGAGGCTTTTTGCCCTTATGCCATTTGCTTATTTCCATGTTAGTGCATACCATCCAGTTATGCCCTTTCCCTTTTCAGCACAAATCCATGTGGCTGTCCGTTGCTCAGTCTGGGCTGAATTGCCCTTGGACGTTGTTAGGGCTTTAAAAAGAGCCACGAACCATTAGGGCTATTTAAAAGACCAAAGAATAAATCCCAAAGCATGAGGAGATCTTGTAGGGTTTCCTGCTTTTCTACCTAGTCACCCTGGTAGCACGCTGTTGCAGCCTGGCTCTTGAAAACCTCTGGGGAACAGAGATTTGTAAAATATACTGAGAATATACATCTCCTAGCAGGTATGTAACCCTCTAAGTATAAGTCAAGAGCTTCTTACAGGAGACTGCCAAGCCACACAATAGGAAGGCAATGCCCTTTTCTGCCTTATGGCTGGGCTAAATCCTTTTTATCCAATGATAGAAGTAGCAGAGAATCTTTAGATTTGAAAAACTTATATTTTTCTTGAGCACTGTTACTCTGGAGGAGGGCATGGTAAAAACATAACTTAACTGGCATAGATAATGGAAAATAACTCATATAAATCTTTTTTTCTTATGACAAGAGTAAGGTTATTATTATGACTAGAGTAAGGTTACTTTTTCATTTTTTCTCTTTGTTCCCATTGAATATAGTTTATCCAGTCACTATCACAACTCCACAACTATTTACTTCCATGGTGAAAAAATTTGACAGTTAAAAGAAGAAACTACTTAACATGACAGCAAAACAAGAAAAATAAAGGATATTTCCATGTATGTTACTGAGCTTAATTTTAGCTGATTAAAATCTTACAACTCTGAGTGGCCCCACAGTAGATTTTTTTTTTTTCCAAAACATGGTTTTGGGAACAGTGAAACACTATATTTTGTTGGCAAAGAGTTACAAGAATTTAAACCTTTAATCAAGCTCTGCTAAATGCTTCAGTTTATAAATTGTTTATGAGTTAACCAGGAGTTTCCACACAAATCTGTTTCACTTTAATAATAGTCTGGAACTTTTCTACACAGTATTCTGTCCAGTACAGTCTTCTACTGTTCAGACCTGGCTACTGTTATGGTCTGATCAAAATTAAGTCTCACTTACAGAAAAGCTTAGATATTGTTTGTGAATGAGCCAGTGCTGCTAATACTGAATTAAAAAAAGGGCCTTTAAAGATCTTCCTTCTTGCTCCTGTTACACACCTTAAGAAGAAAAGCAGGCACTGATTCACCTCTACCTACCTGCCAGCCTCCCTTGGCAAGCCTGATGCATCGGCATGACTGTTTCCCTTTGCCAGCCCAGAGTGAGGAGTTCTGATTTTGCTCTCAGCCTTACCCAGCTGCCGTTCAGCCGTGCCCCGGAGGCCCATGACCATCCAGGGGGATTAATCTGCCGTACTAATGACAGGTCAGTCTGTTGGGTCAAAGCATTTTGTCATGTTGTTAAGTGGTCAGGGTACATGCTTAGCCACATAATACCAACAGAGGGAAAGCACATTGGGTCACCCTCCTGACAAAGTGGTGGTGAAACAACCAGTGGCAAATAGGTTTGATAAGCATTCCTGCCCTCTCGTGGTAAAACTGCTAAATTTAGTTATTGCACATCACACAGGCTTGCCAAGGAGAAAAAAAAAGACTAGAAGAAATAAAATATTTATTCTCTCAAATTCATTCATGTACCTTTTGGTGTCCAAATTTCAAGAGGTCTTTGCAGTCCTTCAGCTTTTTTCTGCATCAAATGAGATTCTTAGAGATGTTTTCAATCTGTGAATAATTCTTCACATGCGTACAAAGCAGAGATTTTCCCAGGTTTATGGCTACTCAGAGCTTTTCTGTTTTTTTCTAACCTGAATCAATTCTTAGAGAGCCCTTTAGCAATCAGAAGAAGGTGAAGTTAGAAAAGAAAAGTGTTAGGATTGTAATTATACCACTTTTAAGTCGCTTCTTAGCAGCGACATACTTTTCATTATGCTGAAACACAGTGCACTGTTGCCCTTTAATTTGAAAATAATTTGGTAACTGTCTGGAAAAAAAAAAGGCTGCAAGGAATCCTTGTGTTTATTCATGTCTTGCAAAAAGTTATTTAGAAAGAGAAAATCATATCTTTTTGACAGGTCCATAAAATGGTACTCTGAAGAAATAATTTGGGGCTCTATTTGGGGCTCTATTTGGGGCTCTAGATACTGCCACATCTGCACTTCAGATGTACAGCTTACATTGTATTAGCTCACTCACTGTCTTGACCAGGACTGATTCATAGTCATACTCCATCCCTACTAGCTTTGTCATGGGATGTGGCAAAGTCAAATCCAGATTTAGACAGGCCTAGCAAAACCAGAAATAGCAGCTGGGTTGATTTACCTGCTGTGAAGGTTCTTCTTAGATCTTGTTGTAGTGAAGGATTCTCTGAAGAAAGTTTGTACCTGCACACATTCAAGGGGATACACAGAAATACAAGAATTAGCAAATCAAAAGGTAACACCAGATTCAAAATAAAGTATTACAAAAGTTGATAACCAGAGTCAGCTAGCAACATGCCTATCTTCATTTCACAAAAATCTTAGGTAGCAGACTATACAAAAACAGGGTGACGAGAGACTTCCTGTTGCATCTAAGAAAGAAGAAGTGGCTTCAGCTGTCATCTTGAAAGGGACTGTAAACTTTTCCAAGAGGAAAAAAAGGAGAGACTATGAAAATGTTCTGTTTAGCAGAGAACGTGAAAAGAAGCATATCAAAGAAAATGAATGTAGAGACAGATGTCGTACACATTGCAAAGAAGGACGCAATTTCTTCCAAACTTGTTGCTGTGACTAGTCATACTTCTGTAACACACAGATCTGGCTTTTCTTTGAGTGAAATGTATTTATGCACTTATATCCAAAGGCTGATTCATTAATGAAAAATCCAGGGCCAAGGTTTTCAAAAGGGACTAATGATTTTGAGATCCCAAGTCCAAACACCTCAAACAAATTTTATGTTCTCTCACATAAAATTGCCAGGTGGGGATGTTGGAAATGAATGCATGCAAAAGGCATGAGCCACTTGACCCACGCACTGGGTTTACAGAAGACAACTCATAACAGCTTTGCCAACCCTTGTAGAGTAAAAATGACTTTGTGAAACACCTATCCCTACGAGACTCACCGTTGCCGGCAATAATAATTTCTAATATGTAAGAGTGTAAGTTTCAAGAAGCTCATTTTGATTTGTTATTTTCTGTAATTGGATTTCATTTTAGGATTGTCACAGTTTCTCTGTTTACTGCTCAGTACATTTATCTGGGTAATTATTTAGAAGAAAGACACAGTTTTAAATAACCTGTTACAGTAATCCTTTTTTTTAAGAGTTATTAAAAGAGTGTGTTGTTCTTAATTTGTTGCATTATAATGAGCCTCAAAGTATTGTTTACATCAAACAAATTAAAACTATTTAAAAGATAATATTATTACAGTCATGTTGTTAAGTATTTCAGGTAGTAAATGTCTCATAAAAATGACACATAAAAATCATAACAATTGTCCTCAGTGCAGGAAATAACAGATACCACAATATATTGGTGTTACCATTCCTTGCTCTTGGGCTGCATCACAGTCCAGGCTGCTGACCACCTCTGGAAAGAATGAATGAGAGACCTGGACAGTAATGGCTTATGTATGTTTCTTTTTTTCCCCCAAAGCAGATTGATTTTGGAAAATAAAGTTGAAATAAGCTTTTTATTTTCTCTTCCCTGTGATGCAAGTATGAGAATTAGGATATCTGGATATTTCAGATATATCATACGTGTCTCTTGTTTACCCTTGCCAAGTATAACAGAAATTAGAGGGAAGAGCCCTTTTTTAGTTGTCAAGTGTATTTTGAGAAACTGTGGTTTATTCTGAGTTATCTGGGGAGTACCAGAAAGTCCCCATAGAAGAGTAAATCTTTCTTCAGCTCACCTAACTTTAGATGCTAAGTTAAAGTATCTGCATCAGAAGCCTGCTCACCTGAGGTTCCCTTAATCCTTGATGGAAAGTGATAGGTGCCTCGAGACAGTGATTCAGATGGTGGGCTGAATTGACTTTCTTAACTACCCTCCCCTGTTGATTGTGAAAAGTTTTCTTGATCCTCCTCCACCAGTTTTTGGACTTATCATGGCTTACCTTCTAATAGACATGTGGACTGAGGTTCATATTATTTAAACTTGCAGACAATAAACTTGCTTTCCTTAGCTGTCAGATCTTTCAGTAGC
The DNA here is from genome assembly GCA_013400195.1 of Aramus guarauna. Classification (NCBI taxonomy): domain Eukaryota; kingdom Metazoa; phylum Chordata; class Aves; order Gruiformes; family Aramidae; genus Aramus; species Aramus guarauna. The sequence continues at coordinate 453,388 of VXBL01009131.1, read as the reverse complement.
TGACCGTGGATACAGGGGTCCATGGATCACAAGTTGAAAACCATTTCCATATAGGTAGGAGTTGCTACAACAACAAAGCTCCAACACTGGATAAGCAATTAACTGTAACTGGGATGAATCTGGGCTTTTATAAGCTGTTGTACCTTAATTGAATGGAAGTAGATTTCAGGACATTGAAGGTTTGCATTGAAGGAGAATATGTAAAATTAAAATTTCTTCTCTTCAACAGAATAAGGGAAGAATAACTTGCATTACTTAAAATAAATATATCTGTCTTATAGTAGGAGCCATTAAAATGAATCAAGGCTATCTAATACTTTGGGAATTACAATCAAATTGCTAGGTCTCGAGAACCGGCAATGTGCCAAAAATAGGCTCTATTTAGAGACAACAAGGCAAAGAAAATATCACAATTAAGTGGTAAATGTTTGAGCCTTAGGGTCTAAATACTCATTAGAGCAAACAGGCTTATTAGCTTGCAAATGTGGGAAATGTACAGATTTTTGTTCCAAGGAAGAGTCAGCAGCCCTGTGACTGGAGCACTCACTGGGATAAAGTTGCTTGACAGAAATAGAAATTGTTAGGACCTGCCAAATCTGGAAGCCCAGCAGGGGCAAGGCTGCTGCAGCTCCACGATGCCCGCAGGTCCAACTGGCAGTGAGGCTGAGTGTGCACCATAGGCACATGCACTTGCACGTACACACACACAAATGGGTCTCTCGGCAGGCCCCAGGGTCTCTCCAGCAGCTGGCCAGCCCCCCCACACCCCCTCTCCCAGTAGACCATGCCTCCAGGTACCCCATTCCCAGCAACACCCCCTGGCCCCCAGGCCACACACCCCACTTACCAGGTGGTTCAGCTCGGTGCTGGCCAAGGTCACACACTGACAGCACATCCTCGTCATGCCCCGTGCTGGCACCATGGGCACGTGGGGCTCCCACCCCTGGTCCACCCCTGGCACTCAGTCCCCCCATACACACATGGACACAGCTCAGAGAGCCCCACACCCTGGAAAATTGCTAGAAATCGAGTTTAGTGAGAAGCTGGGACAGACTGCGCTGGTCAGGTGCAGGCATGACCTATGCCTGTTACACAAAACTGGCTCCTTTTCTCCCCTTCTGCCTCTGTTTTCCCACACTTGTTCCTCCCCAAACCATCTCAACCCATCCCTTTCCCCACCTTTATTGCCTCTCCTAAAAATCCCACCATAAGTCCCGTGCAGTCCCCAAATGCTCTTTCCTGCACCCGACAGGGAACTCTGCACCCCAGGCAGCACCCCTGGTCTGTGGGGTGACCCAGAGAGTCTCCTCACTGACTCCTGGGGCTGGGTGGCCACAGGCCCCCGTGCCTGGCGCTGGGGTCTGGGGCTGCCCTGGGACAGCCCTGGGGATGGAGTGGGCTCTCCTGTCTCTGACTGGGGCATTGGGGTGTCCCTCCCCCGTGCCTTTGGGGCTGTGGGGATGAGGTTTTCACAGGGTGGTGGCTCCTGTGAAGCCCCAGGAGGAGGTGGGCAGGGGAATATTGGGGTTCCCCCAGCTGCGGTGCTCCTCTGCACTCCTTTGTGTGAGTGTGGCAGCTTTTGTCATATTAGCTAACAGAAAGTGCAGGGACTTAGGTCAAAATTAACAACATCTCATGAAAATGTTATAGCCATCAAGTATTCAGGGTCATCCTCTGAAGTTTCTCATCCTGCATCCAAAAATTCTTCCAATAAACATTTTACAGAATTTGCATGTTCTAGGGAAAAAAGACCAACATTTTAATGAATCAACTCTTGCTGATGGAAACCACTTTACAAGCAAATTTTTAACCAACCATCGATGAACAGCTCTAGTCCTGCATCTCCCAGCTGCTATAATCAGAAGCTGATGGTTACATTTCTGTTGCCCAGGCGAGAATAGAGCACATGCTGGTATTGATTTCAGCCAGGAGAGGAGCATAGCAGAGTCTTCTAGGAACACTTAGAAGTAATGCTTTAATTTTATCACTTTTACTTTTTTCCAGCCAAAAGAAAGACTATTAAGACACTCCTAATAGCCAAATCTTTTTCTTGAGTTCCTCAGTTAAAACCTGTATTGACTACACGGACACTTATTCTTTGTGGGGAGCTATAGAATAAATTACATACTTGTGAATGGTTTGTCGCATTTCATGTAACAAATGTGTCTCAGCACAGTGATTTTTGCGCTGCTGCACACATCACATTTGTGTTCATCTTTTGACCGGAAAATATTGGTCATTTTTAAGAGAAGACTCATGCACAGCAGATGCACTTTATCATGCAGACTGCTATTTTCAACTGCACTCTAACTTATGCAGTGTCCTCTATAATATGCATTTTGATGAGCAGATCAACAAAAAATGAACGATTAAACTAATTCATTTCCCTTATTTCTGCATTTTCCCTGTATCTGTTAGACTTTTTCACATGGTGCATTTCATCGGTGACGTTTAACACCCAGAACTGAACGGATTATTGCAGCAAAGTCAGCATCTGTGCGGGTGTACATGCAGCAGAAGGCAAACACCTCTCATAGCTGCCTGCCACTGCAGAAGTTCGGAGGCCTCAAGATGGCCAAGATTTTACTGGTCATTATTAATAGTGTTTAGAGCAAACATATGGTTTTAAGTATAGGTTTAATTGTTTATTCTCTAGACTTATATGTTTTCAGAATAGTTTATAAATTGTGTAGTTTGTTTGCTTACCTTAACTTGTCCTCATTTTCTTTTTTGGTACAAAACCTGATTGGTTTAAAACCTTAAGTATTGCTTGTGGCCCATGGAACTTATAACTGGGAGTAAGAAATTTATTTTTATTAATCTAGATCTGCATTTGGTCAATGTCTTCTCATGAAGTACCACGGTCTCCCCTCCCGATGACTTCTGGCTGTGATATATTATGCTAGTGTTTTGACTGAGAGTCCAGCCCCTAGCAGAGACAAAAAGAACCTCAGTTGGGCTTTCATGTGTCTTTACAGGAACATAGCCAAATCAAAATATTTAGTTTTCAGGCCTCTGGTCTTTAAGGAAAATGAAATAAAACAAAAGCAGTTTTCTATGGAACGCACACAGTTTTTGCAAAGAAAAAAATATTGGTTTGGTCAAAAGCCCAATTTTCCATTGAAAGAATTTCAATGTAAAATGTTCAAGCAACCATAAAATATAGTAAAAATATAAATTAATGGAATTTAATATTTCAGGCTATCTCCTTACACTCAATCTCACACACACAGACACACACATGCTGCTAGTAAGACTGTAGTGTTCATTTTACTTGTCATTTAAAGAATCAGGGAGAAGACAGTGAAGAGATGTTTTCTAAGTTATAATCCTAAAATAAGTGAAAAAAAATAAATTATTCTCCTGCAAGGTGTATTGAGACCAACATCATTAACTTGACAGTTCACTGAGAAACTACTTCCTAGCCTTTAATGCAGACACCTGTAAAAGATAACTGAGCTTAGATAAAATTTTTAGAATATTAATTCACTGAATAAGCATGGGTTGTCTAATTGTACAATTTTAACAGGAAAGACAAATGTGAGATGATTATAGTATTCCCAACACTGCTTAATGAGACAGAGAATTAGCTCAACTTCAGATGTGTCATATCTGGTAAGTCAATGGATTATTAACTTTAATGCAGTAAATGCATTGTTAGTCTCACATTTAACAACATAAAAGACCAACATAATGGTTGGGAAGCTGTGAAATAATAATCTGTACATTACAAGTTCATAATAAAAATAGTGACCTGTGTGTATACGTAAGTGGATAAGGGGGATGGCGAATAACAGCAAAAGAAGCAGAGGAGGAGAGAAGGGAGAAACAAAGCTGCATACCAGTGACCATTTATAATGATATCACCCAGAAAGCAGTTTAAGCACAGCCGTAACCCATGTGCTTTCTACTCTTGTCACTGGCTAAATCTCAAAAGCTAAGTAATTATAAAATGCTAAGGAAGTGCAGAAACCATAGTACCAGCTACTGGATAGAGCACATGGATGCTTAACTCCACCTGATACATCAGGTTCGCACAGAAGGGAGGTTAAATGGGCCTTTGATTAAGGTATTAGACACACCCAGGGTTTTGTTTTCAAGGCTGGAATCAGGTGCAGCATAGATGTACCCAGATAAACTCCACTCCCCAGCCATGCCGTAACAGACAGAGGTGCTCCTACAGCTGCACGGGAGCAGCCATTAACCAACGCCAGCATTGGCGTGGACTGGCCCGCGGCAGGAGTTTCTGGGTGAGACATCCCCGAGTTTCATCTACGCACCTCAGGGCTGGATCTCACACATTTAGCTGTGAAGTCCTTACAGAAGACATGCAGGTGTTGTGAGTGGAAAAAGGCAGTTGTATGACAACTGTGCAGGAAAACAATTAGAATGTGGGTCAATGTGGTAAAACATAAGGTAAGACTAGGTTACAATTCTTAGAATATGGATCAATATGGTAAAAACATTAGATTATAATTTGTCGTGGTCCTCAAGCAGCTGAAAAAAAACCAACCTGCTGTTTTGAATGGGCAACAGAAGAGATTATAAGCAAGTATACAAACCACCTCTTTTATTTTGAAATATCCTAGAACAATGGTAGTCCTGAGAGCCTTCAGGAACCACGGGTATTGTTTTTTGTTCTTTTTCACACAGAGAGATCTTGAATATGCTGCCCTTGTGCACAGGAACAGTAGCTATATGCTGCAGTGAGAGATGGGACTCCTTTCCAGGCAGTTTTTGGCTGCTTTCTGCTTTGATCTTAATAAACAAAATCTTTCAGAAATTAGGTGAAGTAATGGAAAGTCTCAAGACAATGAAGCAAAGGGCTACAGATGCATGTTTCTGTTATAGACCAATTAGCCAGCAAACAGGGAGTGAAATAAAGCCAGGTTAGCTCATTACATTTTATGTACTTGGGATCAACAGAGATGATTCAGAGATTCCTTGGATTGCTTTTGTGCTGAATTTAGGGTAGTTTGTTTTGTAAATACCTGCTTATTATCAGACATTTTGTTCTGTGTAAAGGATCTCAAAGCAGTAGTTTTCTTTGTAGAAGGATGTTTGAAAATTTTATGTAAACATTCGTCTTGAGTATCGTGGTTTTGTTAAAAATGACTTTATATCAATCTGAAAATGTCAATGCTCATAGTGAACTTTAATTGAGTTTTACACATGTAAGCATCTAAGCATTATAGGCACATTTACAGGTAGGTGCTAAGGTGAGATTTTTGGAGCAGTATATTTTCATTTAGGTATTTCAAATAATACTCAGTTCTTCTGCTGACCTTTTTTCTAGGCATAATTACAGCTGCACAATGCACATTTCCAAATATTCAAGAGAAGGTTAGAAAACCTTATAGTGGACAGACTGTTTTGAGACAGAAACATTTTGATACAGGCTGCTGCTTCCATATTTGACTTTATTGGGAGGGCTGAGGTGAATGGGAGAGTATCTCAGAAGCTCCTTTACTTTAGGCTGAATCTGATAAATTTTCAATTTAAGGAGAAGAGTTCAGGGTGAGTTTTTTAGCTGGAAAGGAGCAGACTGATTCAGGAAGAAAAAGGAGCCACCCCAAACTTTTATTGTAAGGTCATGCTGATTTTAAAGCAAAATATTTTGAAGTTGTTTGGTTTTTTTTCTTTTCTTTTTTCTAAATAAGAGTTATTTTTTGGTATTCTTAGTGTACTAAACATTCTCAGGAGTTTCCCAAATGGCAAAAGTTGGTGAGCATACTACAAACTACAATAGGAATTCCCTCTCTGCAAGGAAACACACTAAGCAATAGCAAAAATACGGAAATTTGAAGGATTATATAAATCACAGTAGCAAAATCTTAAACGTCTCATGAAAAAAGATTTTGAAGTAGCTTTTGAAATAAGAATTGGAGTATGATGATTGTAGAGATCACTCCAAAACAAGGTCATCTATAACTGACTTACATCTCTTCTCTGTAGATGCAACTGATGAGAAAGTCACAAACATTTTATTACCTCTCTCCAAGGTTATAAAGTTCTCATTTGTAACAATTTTTCCTGTTGACATCTGACCCTGTTCTACCATGTCAGAAGAAAGACTATTGTGATTAGAGAATATCAGTACAAAAGACCATAATGCGTAGCTCTAGCAGGAACCCTTCCTCCTCCCAAATGGCACCATTTTATTCAGCAAATCTCCTTTCTCCATGCATTCTGTAATAGCTGCCTGTGCCAGTAATATAAATAAGCTTTCTCTCCTGCGGAGCCATCACAGCTTGGAAATGCTAAGCTGCAAATTTTGTCCCATCTTGTATATCATCAACAGAGCTGTTTAATAACTTTCAGCTGGATACACCTGTGCAATTCTGTTGAGAGAAATAGGGTGATGGTACCATCCATAGAGAACTTAATATGGAATTTAGTGTTGCACAGATGTAGCTGGGAGCTCATTTGCTTTGCAGAACATTTATAACTAGAAACCATAAGTGACTTGAAAAAAACCCAACACCCTAGAACATCTAGTTTGATTCTAAGGAATACAGAGAAAGCAGACAAAAAAAACCCAACACAACAACAAAACAAAAACAAAACCCACCCACTCATTTTATTTGTAAACTAGCCACATTTGATACAGAAATTCCTGAGTGATAATGATGCGGAACCCACAATACCATTAGCACAGGGATTTTCTGGGATACGACCCCACTTGTATTAAGAAATCAAAAGCTACAGACTAAACTAGCAATTAGTCTGTGCTAGGGCATTTTTTCACCACTGGGGAAACAGTTTTATTCAAAATTTGCAAATCTAAATTTGTATTGAGGGATGGTTTGACCAATATATCCAATATTTCAACATGCAAAAAAAATTAGAATTAATGTTATCTTAATTTTCTAATGAGAGTAGTTGCTGCAAAGACCTAGAAACATTTGTCAAGACGTCTAATCCAGAGCCTTGTTTTAGGGTGAATTTTGCTTGAAAATGAGCTATATCATGATTTATGTACTTTTGTGAGTAACCACTCCAGAGCCATAGAGTACAGAAAACTGTTTCTTCTAAAACAGTTGACTACAAAGATGTGTTCATTAACTGTCTTAGGCAGTGTGGTTTTGTGCTGTCCTACATCTGTGTGTGTTATAAAATGTGGTCAGAGGATTTGATTTGTCTGCACCTGCCTGCATAAACAGCCTGATCAAGAAGCTGCACAGGTTTTGTAGAGTCTGCACGGCAGTTAATCTATGAGTTAAATCTACAAAGCCAAATATTTGCCTTGGAAGTGTTCATGAATACAATTATAAGTATTTATATCAAATTAAATGTTAGTAATTTTCCTTTTCATTTATTCAGGAAGAAAAGTAAGTATTCTGACATGTATTTTTTAGCAGAATTGTAAGTTAAATCACAAAAACAATTTGTGCATATTAACAGAAAGTCTTATACTTTAGAATTGTAGACTTTCATGAATATTAGTAGAGCTATTGTGCATTGTATTAATGTCATTCAGTCTTTCAGTCTATAAGACAATATACCTATGACTTTTGCATGTATGATACCAGTTCTGCAAGTCCAAGTTCGTTATATTTCTGTATAAACTGTAATCAGGTTTGCAGATGTCAGAATTGTCAAGGCAGTTCACATAGTATGAAATCTTCTACTGCTTTGGTGAAAAGATCTTCAATAGATGGAAAATATCTCCCTTCCAAATAATTATTATTTTCATTATTTATGTATATCCATCTAGATTCTCACTCTTTATAGAAAAGTATGAAGTAATTGCCCTGAAGTTAAAAATTTGGTTGAAATTCAGAGCTTTTCAATGGGCTTTTACTTATCTATCCCTTTTCCCCTGCCTTCTATAAGAAAAAAAAAAAAAAAAAAAGAAAGTCTTGTAAGGTCTTTCCTTGCCTTCTTTGATTTGTATTACTACGATTTTTTTATATACTCCGACCTTTTTATTAAGACTTCCTTCAGACTGGATAGCCAGCATGATATACTATTGCTTGTTTCTTATAGCATAAGCACTTGTCTTATGCCCAGCAAAGGCTTACTTGATTTGTGCATAGGCCTTGCTTAAATTCAAGGTCCTTGCTTTTAAATTCAAAGGTGTTAATTTGTTCTCTTACCAGACGAAGCAGAATACATGATTAAAGTAACTGTACAGAAACTGCAGAGGTATCAGTGTCACTGTCTTTCATTGTGGTATCCATGCCTGGGGTTATTCTCCTTGAAGCCCCAGCTTCTGGAGTCATGTAACTTTACAGAATTTGAAAAAATTGTACAGACCCTAGAAGCAAGTAAAATAAATGAAAACTATTGGGTTTAATTCCACAATTTTAAAGATTTCTCAAGATTTGATGGTCTGACTCATGACTTTTGGAGACTGGTTTGGCAATATTGATACACACAATATTCTCCTAGCCAAGTCTTACGAAAGAGTTAGAAGTGCAGCGGTACAAACACATTTAAAACCACAGTCTATCCAGAGATAGACACAAAGATGTATTGGGGCATGAGCAGACAGAAAAAAATAACTCTCCCAGACAAAAACACATGAATACAAATGAGAAACTTTATATACTGCCCAATGTTAGATGTGCCTTCAGTTCCTGGATACATTTCCAGTGCTGAAATCTGGACATGCCATTGCTGAGCCACTATCCAAATTCTAGCAATGTTTAGACATGAATATATCCCACCTTGTTTAGACTCGTAATTGAGGGCTCTCAATTGAGACAGTTTGTTATTTTCCCACTTTTCCTTAAAGGTAAGAGGCATCTGCAGAAAGCACACAGGAAAAACTTGGATCCCATTGGGAAACTGAAGTTGTTGAAGTCAGAGCGGGCCAGACAGCTCTCTGAGACCTCCATTCTGCAGACCCCTGCACGGCACGGAGTCCTGTGCCTGCTGATTGCCCCGAGTGAAGTCAGAACTGAAGGTCAAAATCCCTTTTTTACTATAGGAAGGGAATGGGAACAAGTGTCCTAAGCACAGTTGTAATGACATTCAGGAATGATCCCAGGAAGCAGAATGTTCTCCAGATGGTGAGGAAGAGACCTAAACATCTGAACTGTCATCTCGTTGGCTACAGAAATCATTATCTTTCAACTTTATGTGTCTCGGCATAAATGATATGGGATAAACCCAGAATCTCATAGTTGGGTATAGGTCACATTGTCTACATCACTATTTTTGTGTATAAAATCTACATTTATGAATATATATTTATACATAAATTTTATAGATTAAAATATTTAAAAGGTACATGGGTGAACACCTCAGTTATGAAATGCAAGTATACAGTAAGTGTACGTGCTCAGAACATGTCTGCTTACAGAAAACTGAAGAAAGAAGAGTCCTGTCTTGCCTATCAATAGTTCAAGTATCCAATGGGAAAAGACAGAAGTACAGGTTCTACAGTCCAAGAATAATTTATATTATTTGTATATTTGCAATACTTCAACCTTCAGTCTCAATCTAGCATCTTACCTCTACCAAAGATACTGATATGTCTTTAAAAATCAGGTTTCCTAGATAAATCTTTATCATAACATAGTAAAAAATATTTTTTTGATTATTAAATCAATATTTCTTCAAAAGGACTTGAACCTGGAAAAGCATATCACAGGAAGCCAAAAAGAACAGCATAGTGGAAATCACTTCGCAAGTCACAAAGTGGAAACAAATGGGGAATTGCTTTTCTTGTCTCTGAATAAAATTGAAGAAGAAAGAAACAATCAACGAAAAGAATTTGGGGGGGATATTTTATAAGACAGTGTGGACATGTGCAAGCAACTCAAAGTTGTGAGCTATTAATAATTAGTTATTAGTAAGTTGCTTAAACTTCTCTGAAATTATGGTAATTCAGACTTTCTGCATTAGTCCTGTACAGTCACAATAAAATATTCAATGAATGTTCTACAGTTAGCATTTACCTAGCCCTCCTCCTCTGCTAGCAGGAAGTCTGTCTGGAAAAAACTGTCAGTGAAATGGTAAGCTGTAAAGAGTAACATTAGTAAATTCCATGTAAAGAAAATATTTTAACAGTGAATTACTGCCAAGAAATTCAGAAAAGTGATTCTCAGCAGATGTATTTTTAATTCCTGATTTTGCAAATATATCCAGATGTGATTAAAATCAGTCTATTCTGTATCAATCATCTACACATTTTTTAAGATAAAGATGGTCTTTTGTAAATATTTATGTAGCTTTGGAAAACCCCAATCCTGCACACACTCACGAATAAGTGGAGTGCTTATGACAAGTACAACTGTCCATAGCAGTGGTCTAAAATTTATACTACGGTAGTAGTCAGTCTGTGTGAAGTAAAATTGTACTTACTCAGGAATGCATTGAAACACTCTCTTAATCTTATCTTTAGTCACAAATATGCTCAACAGAATGAACACTAGGACTAAAGAACCTAAATCCCACTGACCCAGTTGTTTTCTGAGAGACCTGTTTCCTTCTCCTTCTTCAGCATGTGGTCTGAAATCACATTCCTTTTTTACTGCATGACATAGCTTCTCCTTTTATAAAATCAAGTTTGGGAGCTACCAGCTCAGAGAAGATAATCTCTGAAACCTGTCTAAGCTGTATCTTTTCTGTCTCTGCTGAACTGCTGTTAAAGTACAGTAATTTGCAGTAGTTTGATATATATCTCAAAATAGTAATTTGTGGCCAGCATTGTCTCATGATTTAAGATATCAATAGACAGTCCAGAATTTACTAGAATGGACTTTTACTGCAAAACTTGCTCCTGTGATTTTCTTGGGCTTTTTCCATTTTGATACTAAATCTATTTAATTCTGTTTGGTATTTTCACAGCATGATGGGCTGAAGTAGTTAGTGAAAATGAAACAGTATTACTTGTCCATGCAGTCAGGGAAGTTTTGTTTCACACAGGCCTGGTAGGGTGTAAGTCTGATGGCCACCTCAACCTAAGTGTAGGTAGTTTTTCTAAATGCTGTTAGAAATAATACTACAAAGAACTAAAGTGAGAAAATATTGCAGCTAAAGCATTCTGTTGCTCTTTTCATGTTGTGTTTTCTATGCCAAGGATTTTCTTAAACTGCTAGCTGCTTTGGATATTTCATGCTGTCCATGCCAGAAGATACAATGTACCTGAGATTCCACGGGCTTTTTGCACGAGTATTTTAAAGGATGTAAGGTTGTTGTGGTTTTGTTAGAGAGTCTAGCTGTTTTTCTGATTTTAGGGTGAAACACAAATGGCTGGGAAGTTTCGAGGGGAGTTTCTCTAGAGGTGGACAAAGTGATTCTATAGTACTGGGACAATATATGTATCACATGTCGTCCACACCGAATCTCTGTGATTTGACCCAAGAAGTTCACTTACCAACTGTTGTTGCACCAATTGTCCCAAAGTGCCACCCAGCTGAATCTGGAGCCTGGCTGGGGAGTTTTCTTCCTGTTCTTTTCTAGCAGACAGGTTCTGGAAGGTTACACCTACCTGGAAAAGAAATGACAGAAATAAATGCATTCTATTTGTAACTAGTTTCACATAGAAGACAAAAAATAAATCACATTAAAATACTTTTTCTCATTTGCCACTCATTCTATCTTAACAATAGGAAATGCTAGAGTCTCTGGGAAGTAGAATCCATCAGGGCAGGCTCTTCTCTGCAGTCCAGTAAAAGGCAGAAGAGGGAAGCTGCTAATTAGCATTACTCATCACTGCAGAGAGATGGTTACTGATTCCTACTGCGATGATGGTCAAAAATATTGTCCTAATTTTACTGCTGATTATTTTGCCTATTTGTTCTTAAGTCAGAAGTGCCTTTTATATTTTAAAGACAAATATCTCTAGCTTACTCATAGAGAAAGAGAGTATTCTATCCTAGTTTTCATTCAGTGCTTTCAAAAAGTCAAGGTTTCCTCTGCATGCCAGGTTGCCCATTTGACAATATCTTTCTGGAAAGAAAGCGTGTGCTGACACCAGTCACAAATGCGCACTAAGTAGACTCCTCCACAAACACTGACCTGCACTACTGAGTTCAGTGGCACATTACACTGATGTGTAAAGTGAGCAGCCGTAAGCAGCAGTGAGCAGCTGAGAGCTGTGCCCGTAGGTTACACTAGGCTGCATGCACACGGCTGTGTTGCTTCTGGATGCAAACTGGCTTCTGTGGAACTACCTTTAATATCTCTTGACCAAATTTTCTTGTGCTTCAAGTGTCATAACTAGCTTATGTGAACAGACATGGGTGCCTCTTCAGCATCCTCAAATTGTTCTTCATTTTTCAAGTGCTGTGAAGGCTTAATTTATCTTGCCCTCATCTACTAAGCCAAGTGGGACAAAATGCAACTGTTCAGTTATAGGGTGATTAAGTCTGTATTTTCTCCCAGGGAAAAAGGGTCTTCCATACAGTGAAAGCACATTGCATTTTCCTGTATTTGAGTACATTAGCCCTCCTTGATGGTAATACCTATAATGTTATTCTCATTGCTTTGATTTTTTTTTTCTTAGATGTATTGATTAAAAAGCATATTACTAAATGTCTCTAGATCCTGTACTATTATATCCACAGTATCTGTATTACACTCTTCCAAGAAATAACCATCACAACTAGCTAATGGAGTAATTGCATAGTTTAGATACACAACCAAAGGGATTTCTATTTTGTTTTATTTCACTGATGTGTTTATTCTTAAAGGCTTTCTTCTCCTTTTCACTGTCTGATATTCCAAAGGCAGTGTATACTTTATCTTAACAAGAAAAAATATGGTTCTGTACAATAAAAAAAAAATTGTTTGAAATAATGAATTGTATAGATTTCCTATATTCCTGATATGTATGAGGAAAATTGTTCTATACATAGAATTGAAAATGCTCCATCTATTTTTCAGCATGAAGTTAAATATAATGACTCACAATTCTATAATGGGTTTCAGTTAACTGAGATTGTACTAGCAGAATATGTGATGTTCAGAGCTCTTGTTTCACTTGAAGAAAACAAAGAAGCAATCAAAATACCCTCATAAGGACAATCACTGCTCTTCATCGATGCCCCTTGTTAGTCTGGAAATTATTATTAGATATACTAATAATATCTTCTGAGATTGAATTGTTGGGATAGTTAAATAACCTGGGTCATATGAAAATTAATATTTGTTCAGTGGTTTTCTCTGTGTTGAGGTGGTGTTGATGTAGGCCTAGACATTGATTAACTGGTTCTTGGCCGAAGAAGTGAAGCAGAGCTCTCCTTCCCTCACTCGTAATGCAAAAGAACCAGTGATTAGGCAGCAGCCTTTGGTGGCTTCGTCACTGCCTACGGGCAGCTGATGGCTGCCACCCCCTTTGCTGCTCAGCAAGAGCAAGTTAAGATACCCACCATTTTTGTTGATCTGTGGTCACAGATCTTCCACTTCAGATGTCTCTACTTTGTGCCACTTTAATCACTTCCCTCCATGGCAAACACTTTAAATGGGAAAGGAAAACATGGCTAATTTTCAGCATGATTTTTCCAATGTTACAGAAAATTAAGAGTCTAAGTAGTTTTTATTAGTAGCTGGTGCTTCTTTGGCTAGTTAAGGAAAATAAAGTATTTGGTCTAGAAACCCTAGCAAATTAAAAGTTGAGAAGGTAGTGTATGAGAAATATGATTTTTTTTTTCCAATTTATTTATAGAAATTTTACAAGAATTAAGTGTAAGTAAACAGGAATATTCATAATTTTTATTTTTAAGACTCCAAATTTCTGTTAATGAAGATTGCAAATTAAACTCAATTTAAAGGAGAAATTTTATCTAAATATAATTATTCAGATTTTGGACACCATATGTGAATTAAGGCTTTCAAAAATTATAAATCATCCTCTGTGATAAAATAAACATTATTCCCCTGTAGAAGCAGATTATATTCTCACATTTTCAAATCTCTGAAGTTTCCCAGTCCTGCCCCTTTCTTTCCTCCATACACCAAAAAAAGTTAAGATTTTACTTTCCTTTTTTAAATGAAAGTGAGGAACTGACAACATCTTATATTTTTAGTAAAATTCTCCTATATTACAAAGATCAATAGACATCCATTCCTGTTTTGATTTAAATGTTCTTCTGTGCATAAAAGATAAACATTGTTTCATTGCATTAATACCTTTGAAAAATGATGAAATTCAGTAGAAAAATGTGCATAACTCTCCATCGGTAAAATCGGAGGTTAAAGTATTTAAACTAAGAAGATGATGATTTAATTTTTACATACATTTCATCTTTATTGATGTATAACTTAGACAAACAGTACAATATTATTACCACTTTTACTTGTATGAGAACTGCTACTTGGCTAATATTTTACATGAGAGTTTGTCTCCGATATCCAAAAAAGAAGCATCGTGCAGAGTGGCAATGTTTTTCATCACCTTTTGCAGTCACTGAAGTAGATTCATGATTTTAAACACGACAGCACATTTTTAAACAGGAGAAAAAAGTAATGTTTAAATCTATTTTAATTAATTTAGGGCTAATGCACAACCCATCAGGCTGAGTAGCATCTGTGTCTCTATGAATGAATGTGTAATGTCTTGAGTGAATAAATGTTTCCATCTGCTACTGGTTCTTAATCAAGAATTATTTTTTTCCAACAGATATTCAAGCGCTTTATTTTTAACCTGTTCTTGATAAGGTATTACATCCTCCCACAACTCCATCTTTAAAACTTAATTTTTAAACTTTTCTTTCTATTCCAAAATGTTATTTGAGTTTCTATGATTATTCAAATTTTTATTATCTTCTTCACTCAATTTACTTCAGAGATATAGGGAAAATGAACTCATGCTAAAATGTCTAATAACATGGTTTTGATTTGTTCATTATTATTCTGGATTGGCAGCTAACCATTATGAAGTAGAAATTAATTTTATGTTCTCTTTTTTTTTAATGTAAAACAGTCCAACTTCATTGAAGAGAGCTGTATAAAACCCCAGAAAACTGTAACTAAATGTGAAATGATGTAGAAAACAGTTTTCACTTTTTTACCCAATGGTGAATGCAATCAGGTGGGAGTGAGGGAGACCCGTGGTACTCACTTCTCCTCTCAGGAAATATTGCCCTGAAGATTTTTGCCAAGTCTTCTCCCTGCCCGATTTTACCCTTCAAGACACTGCTGAGGTTCGTGCATTCATGGACAAGTTAATGTGCAGGATATATACCGTACTTGCAGGTGTGCAGCTCCAGCAGATGGGACCAAGAATTCATCCCAGTCATGGTGACAGAGGAAGGGGAGTGATTTGGGCAGACAAGCGCTTCAAATCCATCTCTAATCTAAATGCAAGGTTATTGGATAAAAGTGAGGAGGGAGATGGAGAATTTCAGGTTTCTTCTGTAAACTCCTCCCTGACACTTTAACAGTATTTCAGTAGAAATGACATCCAGGGGTGCCTCCTGGAAGAGCCTGAGGACAAATTTCTATAGGGCATTTCCGTAGCCTGAGTTTTTCCTCATCCAGGTTTCAGGATGATAGAAGATAACACAGGTGAATGCATACAAAGCGGCTAAGTAAAATCAAGATATGCTGATTTATAAAAATAGCTTCTGGGAGATTATCAGTGCTCATTATTTACTGTCTTTCCTGAGAGCAGCTCTGAAAGGCCAGAGTAGCAGCTCTGATTTGTCTAAGTTGACTAAACTTTGTGAGTTACCTAAAAGATGTAAAATGCTTGATGCGATCATCTGGAAGAGACATTACCTCAGTGATGGATAGCGGAACCTGCAATTAATGAGACCTTTGGTGAACTATCACCTTTTCCCATTCAACTCTGAGTCTCAGATAAAATTAAAGCAAAGCTAGGCTATAGTACTAAAAAAAATCTGGTTTCTTTGGCCTTGAGGTCAAGTGACAGTACACAACTCACTTCTACCCACCTAAACACTTTTCTATGGAAAGATTGTGGCTGTAGTCATACTGCCTTACTGGGAACAGTGCTGGTCACACAATGTCTCTTAAACTGTGCCTGGCACTGTTTTAAATAGGCTATAACAATACTAAAAAGCTAAACGATGACAGCAGGTGTG
Organism: Aramus guarauna; assembly: GCA_013400195.1. Classification (NCBI taxonomy): domain Eukaryota; kingdom Metazoa; phylum Chordata; class Aves; order Gruiformes; family Aramidae; genus Aramus; species Aramus guarauna. The sequence continues at coordinate 437,387 of VXBL01009131.1, read as the reverse complement.
CTAGTAATTAAGCAATATATCATGTCATTGCTTAGGGCTGTGCCTTGTTTTTTTATTAGTATACTCCGTGAGACCATTGACTCCACTGGTTATGTTAGACTTAACTGCACGCTACCCTTTAAGTTTTGGGTTTTTTTAAACATTGTGGTCTTGATCACGATCACCTCTAAGTCATATATTTTTGGGTTTCGGTTTGATTTATTTTTTCCATTTGACTTAGTGCAAAAGCCATTAGATCATCTAGTCTGACCTCCTGTATACCAGACAATTGCTTTTCACCTACATCAAACTGCATTAACTCCCATTTAGCTAAAGTAAATCTTTTCTAAATGCATTTAGTCTTGATGTAAAGACATGTAAAGATAGTGCTTGTCTTGGTATTTTGATTCAGTGGAAAAATTGTTCACCTTGTTAAGATAGCATGCCTTACTTCTCATTTAAAAATGTCTTGATTCAGTTTCTACACAATTGCTGTTCTTAAACATCAGTCAATCATAGTAGAGATTCTTTTAGCACTGGGTAGTTTGTTTTCAGTAATTAACTATTGTCTTGATTTTGGCTGAGAAAGAGTTAATTTTCTTTCTAGCAGCTGGTATAGTGTTGCATTTTGGATTTAATATGAGAATAATGTTGATAACTCACTGATGTTTTTAGTTGTTGCTAGGTAGTTGTAGTGTCTTCACTAAGTCAAGGACTTTTCAGCTTCTCACAAGAAGAGGACAAGCCAGGACAGCTGACCCAGATTGGCCAGAGGGATATTCCCTACCATATAATGTCATGTTCCATACATAACTGAGGAGGCTAGCCAGAAGGTAGATTTGTGGCTCAGAAACAGACTGGGCATTGGGTTGTTTTTTGTTCCTTCTGTGTGTGGTGAGTAATTGTATTTGTGCATCACCTGATTGTTATTGTTCTCCTCTCCCTTTGTTGTCCTATTAAACTGTCTTTATCTCAACCCATGAGATTTTTTTTTACCATTCTCCTACCCATCCCTTGGGGTGTGTGTGTGTGTGGGGGGGGGAGCTGTGTGGTGCTTAGTTATTGGCTGGAATTAAAGCATGGCAATTATGCATGACAGATAAATAATAATCTATTTCATAATTGTATATTTATAAACACAGGCCTACAGTCATATATTTCTACATATGGTTTTAATAAATATGAATAAAGTATATATTATGGAATGCATATGGTGTCTTAAGGTTGGCCTAAGGACTGTTATGTTGCAGAGATATTGTGCTTCCCCGTATACACATATATCCTTCAGGACCATTTTAGAACACTTTGCAGACTAAAACTGAATCCTAGCCTAGAGCTTAGAGACAGGTAGACTTATATTATTTTTTTTCTTACTATTTTACATTAATATTTTTTAAAACTTATTTTGTAAAAATGACCCTGTTGACCATAAAAATAGTAACCAGATCATATAATAAGGTTGTCATTTTCTCTCTTCATTTATCATCTAAGCATTCCTTCTTACCTGTGTAGTTTATTGTCTGTGATTTCATATTTGTCTCAATATCATTAATGCAGATGTTGAATTCAGCTCATTATATAGTTAATCCCTGAAGAACCTGCAAGGAAGCTCTCATATAATGTTGATTTACCACTGACCTTTTCTCTCTCTGCCAGTTGTTAATTCATTTATGCCTTATTGCTATTCTATGGTCTACTCTTTTAACCAGAATACCACAGTAGTTCAAAAACCATACAAAATCTTATGTCACTTCTAGACTATCTTTATTAGTCACCTTTATTGAAAAATTTGTAATCTCATCAAAGAATGAAAGCAATTTTCTTTGATGGTATCTCTGCTCTTTAAAATCCTGCTCACAAGCATTAATAAAAATCTTGTTTGAGCAGTCCTATACAAAATAAAAAATCCTGTCAATTTTCCTATCATTTTTCTTTGGATCAATGTAAAAGAAGATATAGCCTGTGGTAACTCTGAATCACCCCACTGGCCTTTATTAACATTGCTATAACTTTAGTGGGTTCCCAGTCTTTGGAACTGCCAAGGGCTTTAAGGTAATTAAAAATTAACAGTGAGTTAGCTATTTCTTCAGACAACGCTTTGGGCTTCAAGTACAAGTTATCTGAACTTAAGATATCCAGAGCAGATATCATCTTACTTTCCTGATGGTGACTGAAAGATAGGAAAGTACTTCATTATCCCATACAGTAGGAATAGATCACCTTTCTTTTCCAATATGTTTCAGAAATTCATATTAACTATCCAGAAATTGATCTAAACAGAATCTGTAACGGGACATTTCAATGTCAGGAGCCAGCTATCAGACTCGTAGTTCTTTCCTTTCTTCATTTTCTGTCTTCTTGCAGCACAGATCTCATATGGGAGGTTCCCCTCTGTGCCCATGAACCAAGCATAGCTGAACGTGCTGTCATGTTCAGGGAATATTGTGCTGGACACACTGCTTGTGTTACTGTCATCTTCTCTCTCTCTGGGGTCATTCTTACAAGGCTTCTGGCAACAATCTTTGCAAAAATGCCTTTTCTGTTCCCCCCCCCC
>VXBL01009131.1:411010-434823 GCA_013400195.1 Aramus guarauna | reverse complement strand
TCCCCCCACCCCGTATGTAAAAAAACCCTCTCATTGACTAGCCTTGCATTTTTTTCTCCAGAGTCTTTATCTTCCCTAATAGACTTTCTATATCCTTCTATATCTTGAATTTGTCTTAGTATAAGCTTTTGTTTCTAATTTCTGCTTTTACCATTCCAGAAAGAATATCTACTGAAAATCATCCTCTGTCTTTAGCAAAGAATTGTGAAAGAAACTGTTTATTTAATAGATGCCATCAGGACATGAAAGAATCTAGTCTTCCATATTTTGGCACTTACCTGCATTGAGATATATAATGTTTTGAACCTAGGTGTTATTCACTGTGTGTGAGTCAAGAGCTTCAGGCTTTGTTGGTGGGGCTGGGATCTACTTCCTTCTAAACTTTGCAGAATTTAATATCAATGTTTTAAGACAAGAGGTTGTTTCCTGGAAAATTTCTTGCCAGTTCTGCAACTTAATGGGCGTCTGCTGCTTCTCACATGATCCAGTGGTTCTAACTTTCATTTGAAGTGTCCGAGAAATAGGCTTAACAAAGTAAAATGTTCCCTTCCCTGGCAGCTGCCATGCTTTGGCATTCAGAGTATCCTAGGCCCTGAAGATAGGAATAAAGAGGTGTACATAAGATGACCACTGACAGTCTATTTTATTCTTTTATTCACTTTTTTTTTTTTTTTTTTTTTTCCCANTTTTTTTTTTTTTTACTCCCAGATCTCAAGAGAAGAAATTCGCAAATGGTAAAAAAAGACACAATTCCTATCAGACCAACGGTTCAGTGAGTTTCATGGTGTTCGTGACACTGCTACGGTACAGATGACAGGCAGCAAGGGCAGAAATTCAGCTTTCCCTGTAGCCTGTCTAAATCTCCTCAAGTACTTGATCTGTGCAAAGAAAATATGAATCTATATAAAATACAACTAAGTATCCTTTTGCTATTTTTTTCCCCATAAGAAACATTAGGCAATTTAGGCAACAAAAGAATACAATTCTTCAAGCAAGCCGCAATGGACAAACTGGGAATGGGAAACAAGAAAAGGAGTAACGTAAGGCTCTCAGGGATGCTGATGCACCTTGAACTATCTACAGCCCCCGGCAGCGTATAAAGATACCTCTTTACATCACCAGAATGGACACTAGCCAGCCTCTTACATTGTGATTCAGGTTTCAGTTAACCCCTCCCTTCTGCATGCTGATACCTGGTAAGGCATGTAACTCATGTTTTCCTAAATAGCCCTAATTTTTTTCATGCGTATAGTGCATAAAGGATCTTTGTTACTTTTTGAGATTTGTCTAAACAGAAATGTAGCTATAATATCTATCCTTAACTATCCTCAGTGAAATCCTCACACAATAGCCATAATACCTACCAGAATAGGATACAGATTTCAATTTCAGTTCTTTCCCCCTCTCCCTTTTTGGTGGGTCTGCAATAAAAGCATTTCTTAAATTCATGTAGTAATGTATCTAATCTTTGCCTTTAAAGACTGTGCATCTACTTTTACTTTCATATAAACTATAGGCTTCTACTAATCTTACAGCAGTAATGTTGATAAACATGCAAAATCCATATGTAAAATAAAGACTTTTTTACTATTCCTCTGCTGACTTGTTTAATGTTGGGTTTGCGCTTTCAGTTTTCGGTGCATTAGAGCTGCCCACTAGTGGGCACCTGAAATCCCTGTCAGTACTTAATTCCTGAACAGAGGTTCATTATTAATCACATTTATTTGGCCAGGTGATTGATTTTAAGTAACTATAATACTTATGGTTTTTTGCATTTTAAATCCATTCATCACTGAATTCAATTATTTTCTCTTTAAATTACTTTCAAAGTGAAAGGAGCTCAAAAAGGATTGAGCCATGGGCTCAGAGGATCATTGCTGAATTTTGATTGAGGACAGAGACCCTAAAAATAAGCAATGAATTCTTTAAAACAGTAAAAAATTTCTTTTATCAAAATTTTTGACAAGGACTCATCAGAGACATTTATAATAATTGATCTGATTATGTTGTACCATCAAGCACCATTGCTTCTTCAGAACCTTCAGTAACTGAAAAAGGCATGTTTACACAGCAAACTTAAAATCCTGTCACCAAATGAGAAGCGCTGAGGAAAATACATAGAGGAAAATATCTGTTCTGTATTCCTTCCTCTCCTGTGTGAGTGACTACAGAGCTTTAATATCTCTGCCTGACAGCCACACAGGCTTCAAACAGACCTTACAGGCCTCTTGCTGCAATCCAGGTTCCTATTTGTGCTCTTGCTATGCTTATAATCTAATATAAAGACCGGCTTTTTTACACAGTTACCTCCTCCTGCTGTTTCTATTTACTGTATGATAGGCTAAATTCATTCAAACTCACCTCAGACCAGACCTAAATTGACCTGAAAAGTTGGCTAAAGCTGTAGGAGATATTTATAGGTTTCGATTTGTAGTATTTCACTTACTTGCAAGGGCTTCTTCAGTTATTAGCAACGGATGTCACCTGCAAAAACTGACCAAGAAAACCAAGTTTATAGTATGTTATGAATCATACCTAATCCAACTGATGAACAGTGATTTCCTAAATTAGACTATGTTCCCAAGGGTAATGTCTAATTTTTCCAAATATTTTGTAAAAGAGGAAAACTGCCATGTTAGCTCAAAAGTTAAATGCTGCATCTACATATCCATTTCTAGAAAATGCCGAAGCAGGCTTTGGTCTAAGAACTTCCCTGGAAAGAGAAGATGACCTGGGGAAATAGCCAGTCTAGAAAAATGAAAACTCACCCATTTCAGCTGATATATTACTTACTGGAGTGCACGGAAATTACACACAAGAAATAAATTATACGGGCAAATTCTGAAACACTCATTTCAGTGTATTACATGGGTCAAAGATTAAGCATATGAATAATGGCGCAGAACTCTTGCATATGTAATTGTAGATATGTGCTAAACTAATTGAGCTTAACTTTACAATTCTAATGTTTACTTGGGTCAACTCTATTTCACAGTTCTCATTCCTTATCTTTTTAGTACAGAATATAAATTTTTGTTTTCTTCTTATACTTAGAGTAGGATTTATGACGTCTTTTCAGAAATGCCATTGAAATGGTAAGTAATATTTCTTCTGTTGAAATGTGGTATAGAGAAAATGACCATTTGGCCAGGGTACACAACTATGCAACTACAATGCCAAGGTTTTTTGTACTACAATTAATTTCTTCAAATTGTTTCACTAGGAGAAGTATCTTTGTTGTATCTTTGGTATCTTTGTTGTCATATCATGTTGTAAACACTTCTTACTTTTAGCTTTGTATGAAATTTTCTCTTTTGGCAAAGCAATATTCATACAAAACTTACTGACTGCAGGGTGAACTTCCAGTCAGGTCACCATGTCCTGTTGCTCTCCACAACGTGCATGCAGAACTCCTGATGATTGTGTTGAGAGAAGTTTGAGTTTCTTCAGGCCTTGCAATATTACATGTTTCCAAACTTCATTATCTATTAAGAACCACTGCTTGTAAAAAGGAAAGCATGTAGAAATTATTATCAAATAGGAGTCTCAAGCCATATGATGTTAATTTAATAATGGCTATACAGTATATTAGAGGTGCTCATTTGGGAACTGCCAGAAATAGCTTCAGCAGCCTCAACAACATAATCCCTAGCAACCTCTACAGCTTTCTTGAAGAGAATCAACAAGGATTCAATAGATCAATTATTTTATGGCTCAATCAGGATTCAATATATCAAGATATATTGCCTAAATTAGTATATTAAAGAGTAATGCCAGGACAATTTCATACAATTATACTTTTCACTGAGGGACTGATCATTATTTGATTATATGATGCTGTTGTCTATTGGTTGTGTAACTTGTTTACAGCTGACAGTGAAATCAATTAGCCCATGAATAATTATCCCCCGTGAATAAGTGGCAAAAACTGTGGCAACTTTAGTAATATGGACAACATGGCCCAGCATTGTTAACCATTGTGATGGACAGACACATACTTGGCTTCTTCAGCACTTGCAACACCTCTCCTTCCCCTACACCAACTACCTCCACTTCATCCTTCCATTTGCCACACTGCATGTTTACATGACTGACACTCAAACATCCACCCCTTTCAAGCTTTCATCTACTATGAAATTTACTTACCAATGCCTTCTACTGAGTTTCTTAGGACAAAGATGCGATGGGAGAATGACAATTCAAATGGCACTCTGCATACTTTTGTTGCTATGTTGGAAAGAAGTATAGGAACTGGGAAGATGGCATGGAGTGGTAGCCACCTGATGCAGGGAGCTAATCTGCAGCAGCCACTGTGAACTGTAAGGAACAGGAGGAACATCTCTTTTTGGGGTATTCAGGGTAATGCAAGTGATGTTGTTCATCTTTGCTGTTTGAAGAGGTTCTCCGTTTTCTTTGGATCTGGTCTTTAAGTCAAGACTTTTGTCAATGTTTCTACAGGTCATAAAGTACACTGGGCCATTTTCAGCAACCCTTCAAACACTGCTTCTAATGCCTAGTCTAAGGAGATGTAAAAAGTCAAGTAGAATTTTGCATGGTAGATTCTCATCCTCCCTCATTCCTTCCATGAGTTTTTTCATTCAAATGTTTGAGAAAATGATGCTGTATGAAGATTTTAAAACTATAAAAAAAGCCAGGACATGCCAAAAATCATTGAATGACAAGTTCAGGTTCCATTCATAATTTTGTCACTGTTAGCTTAGATTGACTCATTCCATTTCTTCTGGTCATTCTTATTATAGGAGGGTCAGCTTTGCTCATAGCAACTAAAACCTAAATTATTGAAAAGTCCTTCAGAAATCAGTAGAGTAAAACACTGCTGCAAAAATACTGGTGCAATCTTTGGCTGAAGAATATTTCCATATTTCATTGCTTCTGAAGTAGTTTCTGAAAGTCTTGGACTTATATAGCATTTGCTTAAAACCTTACTAGTTGACGCAGGCAATCTAATTTTTTATTGAACAATCTCATATTTTCCCCTCTTTCACAAGCTGACAAGATAATTCTCAGTGTTGATACACCTTGATCTTATTGATCTTGGTTAATCTGCATAGAGATGAAAATTTGATGTACAGGCTGCTATGGCTAGTGATCTCTTATCATTGAATGAAGGAGCATATATCTGTGCGAATTGACTGTCTTTGTTTGTGTTGAAGATATGATGCTGTCACCTAGATGCAGATTTCTGTGGGATGCTTTTGAATTATTTCTTTTTTTTTTTTTTCCTTCAGAAATCAACACATTTCTGAACAATTGATTTTACTGTAACAGGATAATAGAATAACAGGTTTTTATAAATATTGGTTAAGAATAAGAGCTTTTTAAAACTGCACTGTGATCAGTCGTAATGAAGTGAAGTTGTTTCTGGTTGCTCAAGAGAAAAAAAACAAAATTTCTAGCATTTTTTTTCCCCCGCAAGTGAAAATATCTGATTTTGTTGAATCATCATTTTTCATTGGAAAGTAATCTTGAAGGAAAATTTCTAACTTTCCACTCAGGCAGAAGACCACTACCATATCACTGCCATGAGGTGAATTATTCATAATAAATATATGCTTGGTAAGAATGATTATTTTAATTCTGCTGAGATTTTATTAGATTCTGAACATAAGGTTAAGGTACTGAGAACACAGAAGAATAATATTTTTCAGTAACTTGAGTAAACACTTTAATGAAGTCTAAACTTACTTATCCTGTTCTCAAAAATGTCATAGTACTTTAAGTGATGTCTGACAGCTTCTTGAGATTCATTTGTGTAAAAAAAAAACCCCAAAACCAAACTACTCTAACAGGTTCTGACACTCTGCGCAGCTTTGTGCTGGGGAGGTTGAGGTTAGGGAAGGTCTGTTCTCCCAAATCTAATACCTGTTTCACCTAGTTGTTGATAATAAGGAAGACAGAGTGTTACTTGCGAAGTCTGCCTTTTAAGTGTTCAGACAGTGTCGTAGACATGTCATGACAAGAGTATCTACTGTACCCTTGAGATTATTCCACATCTATTACTCTATCCTGTGATGCCAGACTGAATCAGTATAGCCTGACAGAAGATTGAGCAGTAGCAGAAATTTCAATTACTCTTTCAGAAGATGAAAAATAATAGGAGATGGGGGGAAGACTTCGTCAGACTAAGGGAATCATAGACTCATAGACACATAGAATGGTTTGGGTTGGAAGGGACCTCAAAGACCACCTAGTTCCAACCCCCCTGCTACGGGCAGGGACAGCCTCCACTAGACCACATTGCCCAAAGCCCCATCCAACCTGGCCTTGAACGCTTCCAGGGATGGGGCATCCACAACCTCTCTGGGCAACCTGTTCCAGTGCCTCACCACCCTCACAGTGAAGAATTTCTTTCTAGCATCTAATCGAAATCAACTCTCCTTCAGCTTAAACCCATTACCCCTTGTCCTACCACTACACTCCCTGATAAACAGTCCCTCACCATCTATTCTGTAGGCTCCTTCAGGTACTGGAAGGCCACAGTTAGACCTCCCCAGAGCCATCTCTTCTCCAGGCAAAACAACCCCAACTGTCTCAGCCTGTCCTGATAGGGGAGATGCTCCAGCCCTCTGATCATCTTTGTGGCCCTCCTCTGGACTCTCTCCAACAGCTCCATGTCCTTCTTGTACTGGGGCCCCCAGTGCTGGATGCAGTACTCCAGGTGGGGTCTCACAAGAATGGAGTAGAGGGGCAGAATTCCCTGCCTTGACCTGCTGGTCACACTTCTTTTGATGCAGCCCAGGACATGGTTGGCTTTCTGGGCTGCAAGCGCAAACTGCTGGCTTATGTCGAGCTTCTCATCAATCAACACCCCCAAGGAGTCCTTCTCCTCAGGGCTGCTTTCAGTCCATTCTCCACCCAGCCTATAGCTGTGCTCGGGATTGCGCTGACCTACATGCAGGATCTTGCACTTGGCCTTTATGCGGTTTGCACAGACCCACCTCTCAAGCCTGTCAAGGTCCCTCTGAATGGCATCCCTTCCGTCCCTCCAGCATGTTGACCACACCACACAGCTTGGTGTCATTGGCAAACTTGCTGAGGGTGCACTCGATCCCCCTGTCCATGTCGCTGACCAAGATGTTGCACAGTGCCAGTCCCAGTACCAACCCCTGAGGAATGCCACTTGTCACTGTTCTGCACTTGGACATTGAGCCATTGACCACAACTCTTTGAGTGCGACCATCCAGCCAATTCCTTATCCACTGAGTGGTCCATCCACTGAATCCATGTCTCTTCAATTTAGAGACAAGGATGTCATGCGGGACAGTGTCAAATGCTTTGCACAAGTCCAGGTAGATGACGTCAGTTGCTCTTCCCTTGTCCACCAAAGCTGTAACTCCATCATAGAAGGCCGCAAAATTTGTCAGGCATGATTTGCCCTTTGTGAAGCCATGCTGGCTATCATTAATCACCTCCTTATTCTTCATGTGCCTGAGCATAGTCTCCAGGAGGATCTGCTCCATGATCTTGCCAGACACGGAGGTGAGACTGACCGGTCTGTAGTTCCCCGGGTCTTCCTTTTTTCCCTTCTTAAAAATGGGGGTTATGTTTCCCCTTTTCCAGCCAGTGGGAACTTTGCTGGACTGCCAGGACTTTTCAAATATGATGGAGAGCGGCCTAGCTACTTCATATGCCAGTTCCCTCAAGACCCGCAGATGCATCTCATCAAGTCCCATGGACTTATGCACGTTCAGGTTCCTTATATATTCTTGAATCTGATCTTCTTCTACAGTGGGTGGTTCTGCATTCTCCCAGTCCCTGCCTTTGCCTTCTGTGACCGGGGCAGTGTGGCTCAAGCACTTGCCAGTGAAGAGTGAGGCAAAGAAGTCGTTGAATACCTCAGCCTTCTCCATAACCTGGGTAAAATTGTTTCAGCATCTCCATATCTAATGTCTAAGACTTCAAATGAAACAATGCTAAGTGATCGGTGCTTTAAAAGCCTAAAATTGTCTATGGTGGTGAAAGCCTTTTGGCAACTCAGTGATGGCAGACCACTGTGGAGATTACATTAGTGGAAAGAAAGTTTTCTAGATGTATGTGTGATAGACATAGGTTTGGAGATAAAATTTCCATATGGAGAAATGAAGTGGTTTGAAAACAATTCTACTACAAAGAGGACAGAGTGGTAAAATTCTTGGAGCACTTTGTAACTGCTTCACCCAATGTTCATGTGAGGAAAAAATGATAATGAACTCTAAGCTGAATTCATCTTTTTTTTTTTTTTTTTGCGATATTTGTTATGGGGAGTGAAAAGAATGCAGATCAGGATGCTGTTTCTGCAGGTAATGCCACCAAGGTCAAACTGGATATGATGATTTATGGAATTGTTAGTAACCCTGTGTGATTAGGTTTTACCCTGCTCTTTTTTTCCCCTCTGCTTTTTTTTCCTTCTGTGGCTTCTCAATTTATCTTTCTACACATATAGTTAGACCGAAAACACAGCACTAAGGATACTTGTATCAGGAAAGAACGAACTGTATGCTAACAAAAGATTCAACACCTCCCTTTCAATTAACATGATTTATTAGAGCTGAAACTAAAATAAAGCAGCTGTAGTTTTTGTATTTTTGTTGTTATTGGATACTTTTACTGAATCTCCTGATTTTCTTGTTAACTTTGATAAACTTCTGAAAAAACGGTAAAACCACATGGAGTAGAAAGTCTTGCAGTTCCAAACCTGCCCATGAAGCTATTATCTTCTCCATCCTTAGTTTGACAATGCTTTCAGGAGGCAATAGCTTAAGAAAGTTTATTATAGACAGGATAAAATACAGGATAAGGTACAAGATAGTAATCATTCTGGGCTTGATCTCATTGAAAGGTAAGTGTGGCTAAAATAATTAATGTCCAACTAGATGTTGCTAATTTGTTTTTGAAAAAATTAGTTATCTCCTAAATTATCCTATCTAACATTATTTTCTAGTTTGAGAAGCCACTCTTAAGTAGGAATACTGCCCAGGTCTCCTCCAGCAAACAATGCACTGCAAAGGAGCACATGATTTCTGTGCTGTGTTTCTGGAAAAGCCAACCTCAGAGGACATTAAGCTTTTTCAGGCTTTACCCTGGCAAGGGACCCTTCAGCCCAATGCCGTGGGACTGGCTTTCAGCCCTGCATCTGCAAGTCTTAAAGTTCTTGAATCATTCAATTGAATATTCCAAACCAAGACCTTGGAAAACCTAAAAGTTGTCTAGCATAGATGCTAAAGAAGTGATTCAATTGCCTAAATGCTATTCAATGCCTTTAATGCTTAATTTATTGCCTTCAATGCTATTTTAGATATCCCAGGTTTTCCTGTGGAGATGGCAGATAAAACACAGGATCCATGGGAAACCCATTTTTTTCTAGAGCAATATCGACAGTCCAGGCACAATTTTATACAGCACCTGAAGTGACACCAAAGTACTGTGCCTGAGCAGAGGAAATGAGGTGAGCCTCTTGTCAGTAAAGCCAGTGGAATCCAGACAGGAAAACAGCTGATCAGCTCATAGCAGCAGTATTTGGTTGCATAAATATTGGTGCCCTTGGACGTGCCCTCGGGAGCCTCGGACATCACAGTTTTGTAGCTGTGACACAAGGTGTGTGGAAGGCCTGTGCACTTCTGAAGTAGCCTCTGGGTTCTGACAGCAACACACTAGAACATCTCAGGTAACTCTGGAAATCTAGGGAATTCTCGAGCTACCTACTAATTACTCCCTAAGTTCACCAAAGCCTAAACACTTCAACTTTGTTGTCTCAATTTGTAGGTATCACATGCCTTGTCTTGGACCAAACCCTGTTCTTCCTGCTATGTGCATGCTCATCATGGCAAGGAAATCAGGGAATCCACAGAGTCCTGGGTATGTTTCCAAAGTCCGTGCCTGCTGGAATTATTTGTATCTGTTAGTATCATGCTTGTAATTAATTACTTGACACATGTCTAGAAGCTCTAACTGTATTTCCCAGGAATCATTTCAATGGAGTTGTTCTGAGCTTGAGAAAGTTAAAGTAATGGCTGTTATGAGGAGGTCTGAATCTCTCCACTCATTTTCCTTCAGCATTTTTCAAACACAGAAATGAAAATGATTTCATTCTAGAAAAACTTAGTGTCAGCACTGAACCATAAACTGTTGAGATGTTCAAGCATGTTGCACTTGTTTATAACTTTATATTTTTTGTTGTTGATCATAAAATATTTTTGGCAAATTTCCTATAAATTTTTGGCCTTTCTTTGTAAGTTCCTTGCCTAAAAAGAGATTTATTCCAGTGGTGATGCTGCAGCACCCACTAAAAGTCATTGGCTCCCTTAGCTCACTATTGGCTATTCATGCATTAATATGGGAGCTTTGGAATTGAGTACATTTTCAACAACAACATTTAGGTGAGAAAAATCCTATCCAAACTGAAAAGCCTCATATCGTGCAGAAGAGTCTGTAAAGAAGCTGAGACACAAAGCAAAATATCTCGAACCCTTGGCTAATTTTTGAAACTCTGGGTGAGTGGTCCCCTGTGTATAGGCTAGAAGAGTGAGCATGTTTCAGAATACTTGTAGGCTTTTGCCTGTCTTAGAAAAACTATAAGGATTTTCAATTAACTTTTAGTGATAAACCTATGACTGAAGAACTATCTGACCAAGAAGGACTGTCAAGAACTCTATGCAAAAGGTAATTTCATAATGTTATCATCTGTGTGAAAGAATAATACTTTTTTGCAGCTGATGTGGAAAATTTTTCTCTGACAAATGACATGCACATTCAATCTATAATTACATGGTCACTTAGATGCAGCACAGGTTTCTGACCCCACTTCTTCCCCCTTTATTCCTTCTGCCTCTTGGTGTCATTTCCCTTGTACCAGGCTCTTGTGTGGCTAAGCTATGAGCTGGATGTAGATGAAAATTAACTCTAAAAAACATGTTTTCTTTTCAGATGGATCAGTACTTCACCTCATCATTCAGAAGTCTATGCTGGCTAAAAGAGGATAGAGTAAGAAGTGTTGGGGGCAAGGGCAGAGTGACATTTGAATTTCATCTCTCTGCCAAGCTGCTTTCCAGCTGGTCGTCCCTGGGCATGTACTGGGCCTGGGGTTATTCTTCACAGGTGAAGGACTTGGTGGTTTCTCTCATTGAACTTCCTGACCACTCAATTATCCAGCTTGCCCAGGTCTCTCTGAATGGCAGCACACCCATCTGGTGTATCCACCACTTCTCCCAGTTTTGTATCACCTGCAAACTTGCTCGGGCTCTGCTCTGTCCCATCATGCAGATCATTAATGAAGAGGTTACAATAGTGGCCCCAGTATGGACCCCTAGGTGACTTGTCTGCAGCTGGACTTTGTGTTAGTGTTCGTTACCTTTTGGGCCAGGCTGTTTGGGTGTTTTCAATCCATTTCACTGTCCACTCATCTCACCCATATCAGTATGCCCGTGAGGAGCCCAAGCCTTCCTTCTGTATGTGGTGTAACCAGATGCCCTGCAATTCCCTTCAGCCTTCTTAGAGATTCCTAGTAATACACTCAGTATTTTCTTTTGTTCTGTCTTCTCTGGAGAGATTTATCTTATGTTAATTTTTTTTTTCTGATTTTGTTCCTTGTTTCCTGCTTTTTTTTTTTTTTTTTCAAGTGAGACCATAATAAGCTGGTAATATAGATTCAAGAGGCAACAATTTTCTAATGGTCCTTTTTACTTTTGTCTTTCATTACAATGCACATGGCATCTGATTCATTTCCTGTTGGTGACATTAAAGATGTGTTTGCTGACCTGAGGGGGAGTGAGATTAGTCTTTGATGACGCATGCTTATATTTGACTATGACCACATGCTCTGCTGTTTCTAGAAACTGAGTACAATATTAAACCAAAGAAATATAAACAATCCTTGTTTTACATTATCCCTTGCCAATCTATCTTAGGAAAGAAAAAGTATTTTGGACAACACATCAAACAAACTAATTTGTGAACTCTTCTTTCCCCCTCCCCCCCCTGCTTTAGAGAATGCAGACTGCATTACAAACAGTAATAGATTGTATCAGCTTGGGCTTTTCTCATGGTGGAAGGATCACAAAATGTTGACAATAGGAACCTGGCTCTTTTTCTCAAAGCTATTCCCGCTTATTGGATTTATAAATGACTGAACCAGATGGATTTGTATCCTAGCTTTCACGCTGATGCTATTTCACTTAGATATCATGAAAGAAACAGTAAGCTGAAGACACTTACATGGTTACCAGAGGAGAAAGTTGTGCTTTACAGTCCTGTCTACCAATATATTTTATTGTCTGAAAAATATACATCTGTAAGTCATATCCCTATGTTTCAGAAATAGCGTAGCTACCAGTAGGAGAAACAGGACTTGTGTTTAGCTGTGATGTGATTTTTTTACTTTCTCTGAATAGCTTCCCAAAATAGCATAAAAAATTTCTTTTCTATTGTTCATGATCAAATATTTTGTATATAAGGTTATAGAATAGCTTTAGTCTGTATTCAATATTAGAAAAAATGGGAGTCTGGCTGTCCTGAATTGAGTTTTCTTAGTTTTCAGCCTACAGCTCCTGGCAAGATGTTAACTTGCAGAATCTTCTCCCTCAGAACCCCCCTTAGCAAGTGCTTTCTTCAAGGACCAACAAAAATCACTGTATGAAGTGAAAACTTTGGGGCTGTTGATCAGGAAAGGCTAAACATAAAACATGTGTTTCAAGAGAAAACCTTCTAACCCAAATAAGATATCAATAAATGAGCCTTCCCTTGTTTCACAGGCATCTCTGAATCAGTATTCGTGGAAGAATTGTCTTGCAGTTGTTGCCAGTAATAAAATTTTCTCTAATAGGAAGAGATAGACAAGTGACAGCAAATGCTATTTACAGATGATTTAATATGTGTTAGCTGAGCATATACATGGGCTGAGTTAGTCATGCCTACATAATCGTAAAGTGAGTATTAGGTACATAATCCCATTATCCCCACAGTATTTTGTTTTGTTTCATGTGAATCTGGTTGCACTTTTACTACTTAAATATAAGTACTTAGTTTAATTTCAATTCCATTATCATTGTTTTAAGATGAAAAATGTGTGGTAAATTTAATTTGAGATATCATGGTCTCAAGTCTCTTTTTTCAGTCATGGATCCCAGGAAAAATGCACAGAAAACCCAACAGACTGTAGTCAGAAGACTACCACATCTTCCCATTCTGGAGGCACAGGAATCTTGGGAATCGTTGCTCACCAGGTGAAGAGTGTGGTACTATAGGAGTGGTCAGTGCAGCCAGGCAGTGAGCGTGGAGAAGACACATGCTGCTTCCATGAGCTGGGCTCAAGCAAGCTTATGGTGACTACTATGAAGAACGGTCACAGTTATTTCACTGAATACATGGTGCAGTGCTGCTGAATTCAACCTCTGTCTTGAGCCTGGAGTTTCATATGAATAATTGGTGTTGGTTTCATTGGGGACAACCCTATTCTCAGATTTATGTCCTCTTAGTACCTATGTTTCAGGGTGAGATGAAACATGTTTCACTGTTGTGTTACCAAATAAAAATGTTTATTAGGTTTTATTTTTACCTTCATATAGTGTGATTTTTTTATTATTATTTTTTTTCCAAGAGCACAGAGGCACACAGAGGCATGTAATAGAAAATTAATCTTTGTATTAACCTATGCAATTGTTAGTTTGACCCCATCAGAACCAGGCATATCAAAAGGTATAACCCCAAGTCAGATCACCAGAGGCACTTGACTTTCCAACTTCTGAATAGGTGTCTACAAACTTCACTACCCTATTCCACTATTTAACTCAGAATCATGGCTGAACAAAACTACTGGGATTAAACATAGGTTACAATATTGGGTTTGGTCATGAACAAAAATAGAGACAGTAATAGTAGGGAGATATACCAGGGAAAGTGAAAATGGGACAGGGTGAAGCAGGAAATAGAAAATACTCTCTAGCAATGAAAGAAATGAAACAATTTTGAAGTGAGTTTTCATTTATGAAAATATCCTAATTTATACCTGTATGCATTTAGATTTCATTGCTCTTGTGCAGATTATTCTGTATGTTCACAAATGTCATTCAGGTGAATAACTATTAGCACAAAAAGAGTAGTCATGGGATGCTGGTGCTATCTATTATGAATTAAAATAGAAATGAAATTGGTTATTTGTCAATTCACATTTTCTCCCCTGGTGCACATCATACCTAACAGCACCTGTTCCTCATGTAGTCTTTCTGCTTACTTGTAAAAAAGTCTATGGAGAAAAAACAGATTTTTTTTTATTTTTTTTATTTTTTTTTTAAAAAAGACCTGTAACAAACTGTCTGGTCCTTCAACCAAGTGCAACTGACACTTCCAGAGTTTGATACACCTTTGCTCATATTTCTGCAGGATCTTCGTGTCATCAGTGATATCCTCATTAAGTCACCTAAGCAATGAATTATTTACACATTTTAAAAATATACAAAGATAACTTGGCATTTGAAAATAAAACACATCAAAATATTCAGATCTGAGGCAATGAAATGTATAACAGTAGCTGTGTTGGCAGAAAAGCCATGTGAGACTTCCAAGATCAATATGTAGAGACCCCTGTTCATTTATAAGGTACCTTTCTTTTGTATGCAGTTATGAGCCTTTTGTTCATCACTCACTCATACAAAAAATAACTTGGGTCTCAAAAGTACATTCACTCCCCAAAGCTCATCACAGACATTTACAACAATGCTGGAGACCCCCTCAGCACTCCTGTACAGGGACTCCTGGTAACATAACCACAGCCAGGTTTTCCAGCTTCTCTGTCACCCAATGAGGATGAATTTTTTTAATATATAGACATTGTTTTATATGGACATTTATTTATACTGTATTTATTCTCAAGTCAGAAGAGAGACAAGACATTAGGCCCTCCCAGAAACATACCGAAAAATTGGCAGAAACATATGTTCCTTCCAATCAAGTTGAGGAGAGGAGAGGAGAGGAGAGGAGAGGAGAGGAGGGAAAGGAAGGACTAGGGAATGGCTTAATATATTGCTCAGAGCTGTGAGGGTTTGTAATTTATGTAAGGCATTTCAGGCAAATTTTAAATCAGAGTCTCCAGACCACAAAAGTTTGTACCAGATTATCAAGAGAATATAACGGCAATGTTATTGTGCAGTTTACTATTGCTTACAATTCATATTCATTATGAATTACTACTTTTGTGCCTGCAGAAACTTATAGCAATGCTGGATACAAGCTACCAGAGACAAATATTGCACAGAGACATCATGATTCACAGATGACACAGCCTTGGCCCCTGAGCAAAATACAGTCTTGCTGCAAGATGGCAAAGAGCATAGGCCAAAGGGTGGCTGCTTCAGACATTGCTGTCACCTCCCATTTCTCAGCTGGTGTCCATACACCAGTATCTCAGATGCAAAGCTTGTTTTGTTACTATCTCTGATGGTAACAGTCAACTTGAGTTCTCTGCATTGGTGATAAGTAGCCAGTCCAGATAGAAAGAAACAAAATCTACATTTTGCCTACATTCAGAAATCTGAGATGGTCAATGAATTGATGCCATCTCAAACAGAAGTTGCTAGCCTGGTTAGTCTCATATTTTAATATGTCCACCATTGCAACCATAAGCAAAATTTTATCTTTAATCATTTCAGAAAAACAAGACAGAAGATAATATTCAAGCAGTAATAACAGAGAAAGAATGCCACGATCCAGTAGCATTCATATTCTTAAACCTTTTATAGTACAGCAGTTGAATGATTCCTGCTAAGAGACTGCTGAATCTTAACCTGAATATATCTCCAGTGCTGGGACAGGTTGCCTGTCTCTTTCTGGACATGATCCAGGTGAAAGCATCCATTGCTGCTGAGCTATATATGAACTAAGAGACTTTATAGTGTGTCAGTGTACTTTACGCAAGGCTCAATCAGTACAAATGGGCAAAACCCACCATGTCTCCCCCTGCATGTTCCTGTTGCCCCATATGACAGTTACAAGTCACAGAACCACACTGTGAAAGCAAGGAGAAACTGCAAATGGTCTTGTGACTCAGTGGTCCATGGGTCGCAGGCTCTAGGGCTTTCAGTCCTTCATTTCCATTCACAGACACAGTAGCACACTCGCTTTGCCTAGCCAGCCTGGAAGAAATTATCCATAGGTCTATCCTCTACTAATATTTTTCTTTCTGTGCAATACAGAAAAGTAAATGGGAATAAAAATTCACAGCTTCATAAAGAGCAACAACAACAAAACCATGGATGGGAGGAGTATCAGAAACAAGGATTATATTGGTGCTTTTGCAGTCTTCCTAGACCACCTTCTTGTTCTGCTCAATCGCTCCTTCTGTCTGCCCTACCTCACTTTCTCTGTCACTGACTCTTCTCAGATTTTCTGTCTTTCCTCTCTCTCTCTGTCTTTCAAGGAATATGAAGGGAAAGCACATATATATCCCACCATAAATTAAAAAATGCACTGAAAGAACTTTAGAAACTTTTGATGTGCTGTTGGGCATAGGGAAGAACTGAAAGAAAAGTAAGATTCTCAGCCCAGTGTCCACTGAACTAAAGCATGTTTATGGGGTAGTCTCACCCAGAGCTCAGATAATATTAGTATAAACTACTTTTCTATGGAAAGATTTGCAACGTACCAAAAAAAATTCTGAGGAAGATTTATCTCTAAGAGACCCTTAACCTTATTCCCAACAACAAGCTCACTGGGCTGTACTAGAAATAAACTTGAGATATATTTACATATGTGTATACAAATTTCCCCAGCCCTACCTTGTGAACCAAAATAAACTCTCCAGCAAAAAAGACATCTTTGCTGGGTGCCAAGTTGCATCACTCACTTCTCTGGATATGGGGAATTATTTAAACAACAACGATCTTCCAACTTTTTCTTTTTTTCCTCTTCCCCACTGGCAAATACACCCTGGGGATTGATTTCTGCACAGGATAGAATCTGTTGAAGCTACACGATAAAGTTTTGGCAGTGAAGGTTTGTTCCTGTGATGCTCTCAACACAAGCGCATTCCAGCCACAAGGACTGTTGCGTAAGGATTGGCGTATTGTTCTTGGCACTGTTGCTCAAAGCAGGGACTAGGGGAGCCTGCCACTGCCCATAAATTACACCATGAGAAAATGACTTTCAGCCCAGCTATAAACAGACAATTATGAAAGGCTACGTATTGCCATCCTCAGGCTACCAGTGATGCTAGGAGAATGAATCTGTAATGAGCAATACATACTGACAAGTGTTTTGGGTTTTGTAAAATATGTTAACCCTAAATTGCCTTCAGATTCAGAAAAAAGTAGTGTACAAAATTTAATGTAGAGAAAATATGTGCATAGCAATTCTGGTATTACTGAGTGTTCACATAGAGACAAAAGTTCTTTCCCTGACTAGCAAGATATGACCACTCCTATTTAGCAAAATAGCAGAAGAAAATATATATGTTCTTGCCTTTCCCAGAAGCCAGATAACAATGATCACTTTTAGCTTGGAGAGGGCAACTGGGTCTAAGCCTCTCAGTGAAGTTAATCCTTACAGCTCTTAGAAAGTTCACAACTATCTGGAGTCTTCTTGTCTTTGAACTGTTTATTCTTACACAAGAGGTCTGTCAGAAATATGTAAATCATAAAAACCCTCTAGTCATACTTTCACTGTTCTTGGAAAAGTGTATACTATGCTTTTCCTCTCTTTGTTGTCCAAAATATTCTTCATTAAAAGAATATTTCTGAGTGATGTTAACTGGAAAAGGAGTTCGGACTTTGACCTTCAAGGAGCTGTTTTGAGATGCACGGTGCAGCAAATACAATCTTACTTCTGAATGAGATTAAGTTGTGAAACCCTTTATGTTACCACCTGCATGTCCCACCATATGCATCTAAAAATGAATAGGTTGTACTAGACTGTTAAATGGATACACACACACTAGTCCTGCCCTTGCTACACAGGAAAAAGACTGTTAAAACTGTTCATCTTTCCTTCCTTAAGCATCTGATACTAATGTGAGAAGTTACTGAAGCCAAAGACAGGAACAGATGGATGATCCTGTCTGGTAGCTTGTTCTTATGATCCCAGGACAAAAGCAGAAAGTTTGCAGTGCCCAGAGCAGAGACACGTAAACCAATGGTAATTCTGCTATTTTGGCCACTCACGGCCTATGCTCTGTTGTGCAGCACAGGAGTATCCTGAAGGTATTTGAACACGTTTGCCTTCCGTGGTACAATTTCAGAGCACTTTCTAACCCTTGAAGAGTAGCTTCCTTGTGAAAGAGGTATTCACCTCATTTTACAGGTTCATAAATGTGACTGATAGAGCATATGTGTGAAGCAGAGAGAGAAAGAGAAAGAGGGAATGAGGGAGGGAGAAATGAAGTGATTTGCCTACTTCTGTGCTTTAATTACAAAGCAGCCTTTGCTTGATGACACAACTATCCTAATTAAGCATCATTACGCTTCCCTTGGGAACTTTCCGATTAAGCATGCCCCAATTATGTGTAGTATACATGATGATGGTAAAAACCAGCACATTTTCTGATTGTTGCAGCACAAGATAATTATGTGAACATCTCTCTTGGGATCAAAGGATACAAACAGTTTGACTGTGCTTTTAGAGACCCAACAACACATTCCACACTCAAAGATTTCTGAAATATTGACAAATGGTTTGGGTCAGATTTAAGGTAATCTAAGGCTTTTTAAAAATGCTGAAAGAATGGATAAGCATTCAACAATGGATATTTGAAGACTTAAAACCCAGTCTTTTTTTCACCTCATTTTCTTAGACATCAGTGGCGTGAGAAGTGTTTCTTCAAACGCTTGACTTCAATGCAAATTTCATTCGTGCACAGTACATTTCTCTTATCAGCAAATTCATAGATTTTTTTGCCTAGTCTGATGTCTCTGTATTATATGACTGATCTGTTGCCACAGAATTCCTACTCTGAACAGTATATGTAACCATTCTTAGAGAAAGGCACATGAAGGCATAAATATTGCATGATGTCTAATAGGATGACTGAGAATGGTGGAATTTCCCTGTTGATCTGAAACAGGACAGCAATGTCTTCTTTTCTGACTACAGAGGATGCATTTAGCTAACAGACATACTGACACTGTGAAAATTCTGTTCAAGACTATTAGCAGCCATTATACTGAAGCAGTAAAAAGATCTTTGAAAGTTTTCTTCTTCAAAGAGTAGAACAAAGTGACAGTAACAGGGGACAGAAATTTTAGACAGATGTGAGTTCTCCCATTCTATGGGGTGTCTTTGTCTATTTAAAAGGTCCACGATAGCAGACCTGCCATAATGATCTTCTCTACCAAACTTCTTTAGACTTTGATAAATGTAAAAATAAGCTTGTCAAGATAATATTAAGGCTCATTGCTCATAGGTACAAACATGCAATGAACTTAAAAGCTGAAGAAAAATTAAAGTATAATATTGTCAATGGAGCAGCTAGATAATTTCCCCTTTGTTCAACTCCCAAAAGTAAAATTGAGTTGTTTTCAAAAGCAAAGGAGTCATATAAATTAAAATATGATGAAGGCCAGAAAGGCTAAAGACCATAATTACAAAAGAACTATTTGCATTAAAAAAGTAGAATCAATCCTTAATCCTTAAAACAGTGAAAGAAGCCAGGCATTAACATATTTTGAAAATCTATCAGAACTGAATAATAGGTTCTTTAGACTGTCATGACAGAGCCTGCTTTATACTGTATTAATTAACTTCTCCAGTAGCCAAACGTTTATAAATAAACTGAAAGGCAATCCACATACTTGCCAAACTTATTGCTTTGATCATGAGGGGTTTTTTTCCTCAAATCATACCTGTTTATTCTAAATAAATATATTGCACTGTCAGAGTATGAGATGTTCAGCAAGCTGGCTGTCTGGATAGTTACCTGTGAGATGAATCTCTTTTTCTATTGTTTCTTGTATCCTTGTTTGCCTCAAATATGTGTGTCATGTTAAAATGATAGATAATAAGGATATCAGCTCATGATTTCCTTTATCTGCTGGAAGACCACTGTAGCCTTCTGATAATGTAGAAGGTGACAAAGTTAAAGTGAAAATTTTGCTAAAATGTAAACCAATGCCTTAGGAGGTAATGTAATTGTTTTGTTTATTGTAACAGCAGTCTCTCTGTTTCAGTCACACATCACAATATCATTATGCAGGCCTTCAAAATAATACTAATATCTCTAAGCATGGAAAAAAGTCAAATAATGGCTACAGTGGCAAAGTCATTTATTCACTGAAAAATTCAGCTTCAAGGCAAACAAGGAATTCATGGTTATTTTTGGCTAAAACAAAAGTGTCAAACCGTGTCAAAAACTTTGTTCACAAAATGTAAAGGAATTTCAAACTGTTGAACTGCTTTGGTATTTCTGAAATGTTTACATTTAATGTAATACTAAAAAAACCAAAACAATCCCCTACCTCACCTCAAGAAGATGTGCCTAGCTTGCAAAAAACAACCTTCCACAACAGAGCATTCCCAAGACTGAGTCTAAGAACCACAACTACACCAGAAGGAAAAGAGTCACCTGCTGAAGGTCTTGTCCTTGCACCAATATCAGCTAGTAATAAAAAAAATAGAGGCTGGTGTACCACCTCAAGTGGCCTGACCAGATGGCATATGCATAAACTATACATAATCTAGTTAGTAGATCCAGGCTCTTTCTGTGTCCATTTTGTCTTCTAAGTAATGAGCAAATAATAACAATAATTTAAAAAGGCATTTGTCTAGAATAAACCACTTTTAGCTCAGAAACTCTCTGAGTCACAGATCTGTAACAACATGAATATTTGGGGTAAATATCAATGCTTTCTTCTCCTGTTCTTAAATACTTCTTTAGGCACTCAGTAATTGCCATTCTCATACATGATTATTATTGGACATGATAATTATTGAAATTAATCTTTGATTTGATCCCTTATTACACTTCTTACATTCTCATGTTCATATAAATAGCCTCATCTACAAAGCTATTTGCAATGCTTAGCAAAATGACTATTTAATCCTCAGATCCCAGGAGATAATGCTATATGTTCTCAACCACATTTTATTGATGTGTTATTAAGAAGCTATCACAGATATAGTTGTCTTTATTTAGTCAATGTTTTAATTCTGTGAGTTAGGTGTTAAGGGATTAAAAGGGTAAGAAGGTGTTTATTAAATTTATTTAGCTCTACCTATCTGTAACACCAGCTGAGAAGCCCAGCTGGAAAATAAATAAAACACAATTCTGTATCCTATCTATTTAGGAGTTCCATTAATTGAATGCATTTGCCTCTTTTACTTGAAAGCAAAACAATTAGACAATGGGAAGGGTTTAAAAAGAGTAAGATCTTATTGTGATTTCTGGAGTTAAGTCTTGTAAGGTGAAGTGGAACCTGGAGGGAAGCTGGCCACTTCCCCCTTCCCTCCCCTTCCCTTCCCTTCCCTTCCCTTCCCTTCCCTTAAATCCCTGCCCCCCCCTCACATAGCACATGCCTCATNCCTTCCCCTCCCTTCCCTTCCCTTCCCTTCCCTTCCCTTCCCTTCCCTTCCCTTCCTCATCTGTTATTCTTGGAATACCTCACAAATGAGACTGAGACCTGTATTGGCAGGTATTTTTCTGGGTCTGGCTTTTCTGGATCCCTAGATACAATCACAAAACTAAAGCAAGTGTTTGAAACTCAAAGGCTAAGAAATCCCAGTCTTCCACTTCAAGCTGATTTGTTGTATCTTTTCCACCACACTGTTTGAAAAGGTTTCTTTTAAAAAAAAAAAAAAAAAGAAAAATTAGTATTTTTGTCACCAATTTGACATGGGCATCTGCCAGCCCAACAGCTGTCACTCTTATGTAATTGCCCATTCTGGAACAGGAGAGGAAGCTCTGTTACAAAAGGCTTGCAGAGTGACATTATGAGGTGACTCCAATGTTCCATTTCATTATTCCAAAGTGATAGTTTTAAAAGCATTTTGCATCACCCCTTTAATGGAAAAAAGAAAGAAAAAAAAAACTTTAGCAGACAGTGTCAGGCTGAATAATTCTGGCATAAAAGCTAAAGTTCTACCGATGACTCATGGAAATCATTCTTTCTGTAAACAATTCTGTTCATCAGGAAAATAAGATGTTTATCAGATAAGTAATTAAATATTGTATTTTTTTTGCTTATTCCAATCAGGTCTGCAAGTTGAAGTTACTTGGCACACTGGCCAAGAGAAATGCAGATCTTACTACTGAATGTGCTAGAGGTTTTAGAAGTTGGAGTTAGTGATGTTAGTTTCCTGACTTTTTGTTACTACTTGGTTGTGAATTCATGCAGTTAGACAGAAGCAGTGCAGCAAAATTAGGCTAAATGGAGACCAGGTGAGTATGGATTTAGAAGAAGAGGGACAGGTTGGAATGTGTCATTTGAATGTGTGAATGACAGGTAGAAGCAATATCTCAGGTTAGCACAAGGTTATGGTACGATGAAGGATGAATAATTATGTAATCTAGGGCCTTTATTTTGCATATGCAAAAGCACACCTGTGAATAACATACATACCTTTATTAGACGATAGCATGAAAGCTAATGGTAGACGTTTCTTCAGATAACTACATCCCCAGACCAAACTTCTAGAATCATTGTTACTTGAAATTTCAACTGAACTGAGTAATTTTGCAATGCAGACACAAAAAGTGGTCCCTCAGATCAGATTGAAGCCTTTGACAATAGAAATGTTGGCATGGAGGAACTCCAAAATCTTAACCTAGCACAGCAAGCAGCAAATGCCCATGTATAAGCTTGCACAAATTGTCGTGTTTTTTTTCCAGCATCAGCTGAGGGAGGACAATTGCCCTTAGCACACTGGATGAAGCCCTGTGTGTGACAGCCAAGTAAACTGAAGAGCACTCAGGGACTTTATCAGCCACTAGAACCTGAAAGTCTGTTCCACTGAACTGTGAGAATGGTTCCTGACATGCTTTGGGATCAGGCCAACTAGCAGTCTCCCAGATAAAACTTGGGCATGATTCAGCGTTTGCTAGGTCCCAGGAAATATTCTCAAAAGGCAACTTTGCCACCCCCACTTTGGAAACTGTAAGACTGGCATAAACACAAGTTGTTTTAAGCCAGCTGGTCTTTGTGCCCAGAATATTCCTGGATATGTTTCATAAAGGTAGGGCATGAAGATTCAGTACATTTGAAAGCCACTTTGAAAAAAAAAAGGGAAACAAAAAGAAGAAGCAGCAGAAGCTATTACGGCTTCTTTTGTCTGAGGTGACCTTCATTTTTTTGTGGCCTAGATGATGCTGGATAGTCTGGGTGTTTGTTGCCCAGAACTCTGGTTGAAATTCTTACAATATTTACCTCTCACCTTGCCAAGAAGGTTTTATCCTCATGTTCTTCATACACTGAACCTTGACTCCATCATTCACACTTCTGACCCCTCATCAAGTTGTGTACCTCAAAACCATTCAAAAATATGACATCTCCCTGAGTGGTGCTTTCTTCCAGAATATGTACTTTGTAACCCTATTATTTCATCCACAACATTTAACAGTCAATTTTCAGGAGAGATTTATAGATTTGGCTTTGACCTTTTCCAAAACAGTTTGAATTCTACTTAGCTGAGACTCATTTCTCTGCCAGTGTCAGGTCACGGAATACTCATAATTACCAGAGAAGGTCTGGATTAAATGAAGTAGGTTGGCCTAAGGTAAAATATTCAGTCTGAACTCACTTTTCCTCTTAGTTTGCCAACTCTTGATCTTTGTGACATGCAGAAATCTTTTGTTTTTCTAGGACTTTGCTTTTAGGAGAAGATGTTGATTGATTGATTGAAGT
>VXBL01009131.1:327865-410459 GCA_013400195.1 Aramus guarauna | reverse complement strand
TTTTTTTTTTTTTTAACAGAAGAGACCTTTCATCTTAAAATAGGTGGTCTTTTTAAAATAAGGGATTTATATAGTCTGGATAATGCAGACTGCATTGGTCTTTTCTAGATTTATGAATTCAGCACTTAGTGCTACTACCTATTACCACAGTGTAAAAGGGTGCTATTTGCATTGCTGGATTTTCACAGTGTATTTTTCAAAGGTTTAGGTGTGGTGGTGGTTGTTGTTGTTGTTGTTGTTCTTCTTCTTCTTCTTCTTTACTAGGATTTCTTTTCTTTTACTTCTAAAACAAAGAAACTTTTTTTGAGTGTATACTAACTTTCTTTAGTTAGTTCTTTAGTGGCATTAGTAGGAGTTCTGAACACGTTTTCTGTGAAGTTTAAGTGGATGCAAGCCACCTTTCTCAATACCTACTGTTTAGGTTGGAAGATCCATATTTGGGTATATATAAAAATCCCATTCAATTGTGTTGTTTTCACAGGGGTATGCACAGTAAACAGGCAGAACAACTGAATTTGCACGTTTATTAATTGTAGCACTATGTTACATGCTCCTGAATCAGACTGTATTCTCTAATCCTTCAAGGGTAATATCCCAGATATCCTCCTGCATTTCAACACAAACAGTCTCCTAATATCGGGATGGAAATACATCAACCTATATCTGTTCAGAGGCATTTTCTTTCATAAACCACATCATCATGTGAGGAATAACTGGCAAAAAAATATATATTTCCAAATAAAGAACCCATTTTAGATATTTTATGTTGGTAACTTAAACACAAAGAAAATAATCCAGGTAGCATATAATGTGAAGTTTTTTTTAAGAATATTTTAAAAGATCTGAAGAGAAAAAAGAGAAATAGCATTGTGGCTGTATGTTAACTGGCTACCTGTACTGACCGCAGAAGTTCATGTTACAGAGTCTGTTCCAGAAAACTTCAGTTGACATTAGACGTGCACAGAGTTTGGCACCCTAGGTGATGTAACCATTCTGCTAAGTAAAAAATCACCCCTTTCAAAAATGCAGAATAGAAACAGAATGAAGGCTTTACAAGAGAAAGGCAAAAATATGCTTTCAATGAAGAAATTATATTATTTCTCTATTTCTGTTTTTAGATAAGATGCTTTTAGAAGATGATGAGTACCTCAAATATTTATCAGGTCAAATAACAAGGGGTTTTTCCACTATCCAAAATAAACAGGTTTATAAACTTACATTAATTTCCAGTATGGAATTTGCTATTCTCGGCAGGCTACTGTAACTTACACACTTAATTTCTCTGGCCAATTCCTCTTTTAATATCAGGTAAGTTTGGAGTAGCCCCCCTGCCTGGGGGGAATTTAATTAATCTGAAGCAGTCTGTGCAATTTTAATATTCAACAAAAAAGGGGGAATTAAATATTTTCTTTAGGACTAAAATGACATTCTGTGTCTCTCTGCTTATACTCTCCCTGACAGTCAAAAGAAGAACTTCAAATCACTTTCTGGGGCACCATCCGTGTTCTGAAATACTTTTTCATTCCACACAGTTCATGAAAACAGAAACTTTTAAGTGACAGTCCTTTGACGTTCAAGGCAAGGAGTTGTGTCTTTCTTCCATTCTCTGTCTTGCTGTCTTTCTAAAAGTTACAGCAACAAATTTTTGCCAAACTGTTTCAATTGATTCAGCCATATTAACTCCTTTCTTTCTGAGTATTTTAAAGGAACCTTGAACTGGATGGAAGGCTTGCTTGTATAAATCTGAGCTGTAATTTCACTTCCTTTATCCTTGAAAACTTTGAAGGATAAATTACATGATAACATGTTCTATGTGATAGTGTAAATATATCAAGTAGTTAGATGTGTATTCTACCTGAATGACCACAGACACAAATGGCATGAAACTATATGAGTAATGTAAACCTCATGTCTATCTGCTCTCCAGGTTGTCTGCATCATATAAAACTCACACCAAAATCAGACCACAGTATGGTAGAATGTACATGTCCCCAGAAACCACTTGAAAGCCTGTCTATTCTGTGGAATATGGGTCTAGTGAATATTCTGCATAAAGCACTGTGTGATAAGCAGTCACCTACATTTTGGACCAGCGGTGTTTTCTCAGTGATTTTTAGTCATCAGTCAATAAAAATTCTATTTCAATACAGTATTTCTAATATTCAAACGATTCAGCATTACAGTCCACAATGAAAATAAGATCTGCTTATCCTCCACACCCCGGTTAATTCAGAGCAGTCCATGCAACAGGAGTAAAGAAAGACTGGCATGACTTTTATCTCATCTGCATGCCCACAAATACAGTCCTGAAAAATGTATGCAGGTTCCTCAGAAAAGATAGAAGAAATAATTCCTGCCCTGTTAATCATTAGCTAAACAGTGCTACCTCGGTCATGTCTAAAATGAGTTTCACAGATCTCATTCAAATGCTACATAAGTCCAACAGCACTTTTGCTTTCTCTTGATGCACCTTGTGAGTTTCATTTAAGTTAGAGGTAGCAGTGAATCAAATTGGAACAAATCAGGACTGACATAGAAGTAAAAACTTTTTTCTTTTTTCTTTTTTTTTTTTTTTTGAGCAGTAACTGAATTAAAACTCACTGAAAGTAACAAAACCTTCTTGCACCAAAATAAAGACTTGCACCCAGAACCCAAAGAAGAGAACCCCACAGACATACCTTTAGGAATGGCCTGTGTTTTGACATCACTACTATCTATTTACTGTGTTTCAGCATCACTATTAACTAATAGGAAAAATCAGAATCCAAACTTCATTATTTTCTTTTGATTATGGGTAAAAGTGGACTAAATATCTCTAGCACAGTTTCCAAACTGGTCACAAAATTAAGAAATAATTTTCCTCCATGCAATAAATTCTGAAAACTCTAGAAGAATTGCCTTGACTCACCCATCTACTGTCCCTTCAAAGATAAGAGAAGAATGAAAAATGAAAGAAGGTCAATATACCATCAACATGAATAGTATGTTTTTTCTGCTCTGTCTGAAAAGTTTCTCTGTTTATGACACCATTATCCAGGCTGTCTGAATAAATTCAACAAAACTATTATTGCTGCTGTTATTCAGCAAGCAAGACCAGAGATGGCTTTTATTCATCATCTAAAACTACTCTAACACTTTTAGAAATCTGGTGGCAGTTACCAGCTAAAGGTCGAGCATAGCAAAAGTTGACCCTTTCTGGTGTCATGAAGGCCAATAGGGCTATCTGTGGCTGAGTTTTTCTGTAAAGTAACTCATAGTATGTATTGCTTAACTGTGAGTGCAGAACACAGATAAATCAGTTGGGTAATTTTTATTGTTTGGAAATCAGCAGGAGAAGAAACATATATTAAATAAAAACTGAGCAACCAGCTCTTCAGTAACTACATGATCTGTGAAATCTTCAAACCCACTAGATCTTTTCTGTCATATCGCATCTGTGACAGATAACTATAGACAGGACCACGAAGGCAGTCATGCTAAGGAAGCAATACTTTTTTGCCTTTATTTTCACTGTTTTACTGAAGGCAATAATGTCTGATCAAACTAATTTATTTGATGAATCTATGATGTTATACTGAGTGTGAAAGACAAAAGGCGCAGGGTTGAAATCTAGTTCAGTTTAAGGTACCCTTGCAGCCAGTTCAGAGAAATAAGCTCTTTTAGTCCAGGTATTTTAGCCATCTACTTTGAGATAAAAAGAATCATGTCAATGCAGTCCTAATTTTCTCTGTTGCCCTATGAAGGGAGCCCAGGGTGCCTAGGTCAGCTTGCAGCTAAGCCACAGACTACACCAAGATTAAGGACACACTAATGTAAACATGCAATATATGAAATATGATTTTGAGAGGTACGGGTGAAGATCCCACACTTGACTTAAAGTCTCCCTTTTCAGCCTCTTGCTATGGTTCTCAAAGGTACTGTTCTACTCAGTCTGCAAAACACTTTGAGGTGATGGAGATTTATCTTGCTTGTTCACCTGAAAACTGATATTTTTAACTCTCAGTTTAGCAATTTTTCACACTTCCTTTTTTTTATGTTTAGCATAATTTGAATTATTCCATTGCAAAAGTGAAAAGTTTTTTTTGTTTGTTTGTTTGTTTTTTTTTGGGGGGGGGTATGGTTCAGCACTGACAAGTCTATATTTTTCTATCCTATTTCATCATCTACTTTATCAAAACACCATTATTGTATTCCACACTGCTGTCAGATTTAAGCATCATAAGGTTATTACTTATCTGAAATTTAGTCATGATTATTTAGCCTGAAATAAAAATATTTGACAAATACTTTCAATAAATGAACACCTGAAAACTGGAAATCATATAATGACAGGCCTGTATAAGATAGCTTGTTAAATCATGGTGGGATGTACATGCCACAAGCAAGGATGAGAATTATTATTGCAGTATCTGAATTTACTAAGGCTAATCCACATAATAAAAATGTGAAGAGTCTCTACTCCATTTAAAGGGCTGTGGGTTTATCTTAATATTTCACTGATTTTGTTATAAAATAAAACATGTCAATTTGCATGTTGTATTGGGTTTGCGCGGCAAGGTTTTTGTAGTGAGGGAGCTACAGGGGTGGCTTCTGTGAGAAGCTGCTAGAAGCTTCCCCCATGTCAGATAGACCCAATGCCAGCCAGCTCCAAGATGGACCCACCACTGGCCAAGGCCAAGCCCATCAGTGATGGTGGTAGCACCTCTGAGATAACATATTTAAGAAAGGGAAAAAAAAACCAAACCAAAATCCAGCAGTTTTTGCATCCAGAGAGAGGAACGAGAATATGTGAGAGGAACAACTCTGCAGACACCCAGGTCAGTGAAGAGGGAGGGGGATGAGTTGCTCCAGGTGCTGGAGCAGAGATTCCCCTGCAGCCCCCAGAGAAGACCATCATGAGGCAGGCTGTCCACCTGCAACCCATGGAGGATGATGGTGGAGCAGATATCCACCTGCAGCCCGTGGAGGATCCCACGCCAGAGCAGGGGGAGGCACCTGAAGGAGGCTGTGGTCCTGTGGGAAGCCTGTGCTAGAGCAGGCTCCTGGCAGGACCTGTAGCCCCATGGAGAAAGGAGCCCATGCTGGAGCAGGTATTCTGGCAGGATTTGTGACCCCGTGGGGGACCCACACTGCAGCAGTCTGCTCCTGGAGGTCTGCACCCTGTGGGACGAACCCACACTGGAGCAGTTGGTGAAGGACTGTAGCCAGTGGGAAGGACTCATGTTGGAGAAGTTGGTGGAGGACTGTCACCTGTGAGAGGGACTCCATGCTGGAGCAGGGGCAGAGTGTGAGGAGCCCTCCCCCTGGGGAGGAAGGAGCAGCAGAGACAATGTGTGATGAACTGACCACAACCCCCATTCCCCAACCTCCTCTGCTGCTGTGGGGGAGCAGGGAGAGAAATGGGGAGTGAAGTTGAGCCCGGGAAGAAGGGGGGAGGGGGGAAGGTGTTTTAAGATTTGTTTTTATTTCTCATTATCATAGTCTGATTTGATTTGGTAATGAATTAAACTAATTTCCCCAAGTCTGTTTTGCCCATGACAGTAATTGGTGAGTGATCTCTCCCTGTCCTTAACTTGACCCACGAGCCTTTTGTTGTATTTTCTCTCCCCTGTCCAGCTGAGGAGGGCAGTGATAGAGTGGCTTTGGTGGACACTTGGCCTCCAGCCTGGGTCAACGCCCCGCACATGTTAGTTAAGTTTCTCTAAAAATCAGCATTTTAA
Organism: Aramus guarauna; assembly: GCA_013400195.1. Taxonomy (NCBI): domain Eukaryota; kingdom Metazoa; phylum Chordata; class Aves; order Gruiformes; family Aramidae; genus Aramus; species Aramus guarauna. The sequence continues at coordinate 404,739 of VXBL01009131.1, read as the reverse complement.
AATTTTAAATCTTCTTTGCAATACTACACAATTTTTCATGTCTCATATCTCACATTAAATTCTGTATAGCAAAATTTACTTTCCTGTGTTGTTGAAACACCAAAGAGTTTTATAAGCTGGAAATGTTGAATATTTCCATTGCTGTTTGTTGACAATAAAATATTAATTAATTTAAAAAATAGTAACAAAGTAACAGAGATGCTGTCATTATAATTATGATTGCCTGGTAACAGTATGCTTCTCAGTGACAAGGAGAATTAATCAAATAATTAGTACTTTGCGCTGCTGCCCATGTTGTTCTTTTTTTAATGTAGTTTTCATTCCCAGGTGGTGATTACCTGTTAGGTGAAGTCATGTGCATGAAATACTCTTTTACCCCATACATTTTCAATATACAGTCTGAGACCTACAGCAACCTCTGATTAACCACCTACTAATTGGATCATTCCTTCACTGTCAATAAGTTACAAACTGCATACAAGGCATTCAACTCCATTGTTTACCAGATCCCAGCTCCTCTAGAGAAACAGCACATTTTACAATAAGACAATCATCACAACGACAGCAAAAATGTTTTCTATTCAAATGCAAAATGCGCTCAATTTCACCATATTACATTCCATAATACTTTTGCTTCCAAGAAGAAAAAAGNAAACTTTTTCTCCAAAAAAAAAAAAAAAAAAAAAAAAAAAAAAAAAAAAAAAAAGAAATAGAAACCTTTCCAAGCAAGTGTATTCATTAAAACCCTAATTCTCCTCCTGGAAACTTACATGGCTTCCATTGGCCTTATTGAAACTGAAATGTTAGGTAGATTGGGTAGAGTTTAGCCCATACATACGTATGAGAATGGCATCTATTAAAAAACCCTTCAAAACACGCAACAAAGATAAGATCACCTCTTGCACTTCTTGCATATCTGAGGATGAATGTTTCTGCCAAATTCAATTTTAGAAACTACATAGACGGAAAGGTATGGTTGTGATACTTCATGTAAATATACATTTGTACGTGTTTAAGATGAGCCAAGCCTGAGGTAACACTAAAGACTGTAACATATAAATTTAGATATGACTACTCTTTCTGTACGAAAGTATTTGCCTATGTTCACTTCAATACGTTAATATCTCTTTCTGCCATACAAGTAGTTGTGTGTAGCCTCCCAATAACTGGGTTCAACACTTAATTATTTGAAAGTTTAATTTTTTTCTGGTTAAAATTGGCTGCCTTTCATTAACCCTTGGTGACATCAGTACTGAACAACTGTAGGAGAACAGTAGATTTAATTTGTATTTTTATTTTATCAGATCCCAAACTCTTTATTATGGTTAGAAGTGTGAGACCACTGAATAAATGTGGAAATACACAAACATGAATTTAAAAGCACTTACTAGCAGGTATATACTCCAATGGAGGAGCTTACAGCAGTTTTTCTTCTTGCTCAGTTTAAGTGAAGTTCCATAAAACATGCAAATATTATTTTTTATTATAAGACTTTTTTATAATAAGATAGTTAATTGGGTGAAACAACTCACTTTGTGTCTTTAGAAGTGGGATGTCACACCATATGTGCAGAGACACACAGACACACACACTCAGACACATTCATGTTGATCCCAACCACATGAATAGAGGACAACTGGAAAGGACTACACATTGTCTTTAGGGCCTCTGAATTCACTCCCTCATGAGCTCATCGATGAAGGAAAAAATACACCCCTACTAACAAGGAAGAAAAAAAGATTAATAATTTAAAAAGGACTAGTTCATCAATGTTTCTTGATTTCTATGTTATTACAAGTCCATAGAAACAGGGCTGAAAATTGAATTTTGGGGAGCAGGAGATGGCAGGATATTTCTGACTAAAATTTCTGCTTAAACTATCAGCCCATTCTCACTGCAGTGAAGTCACTGAGCTGTTGCCATCCCACACTGTTGCTTTGCTGGAGGTTTTGAAGTACTGATGGAAGGAGCTAACAGAAGCAGCCAAGAGATAGGTGCTGGTGCAATTAATTGAAGCATCCAGAATTGACGAGTGCTGTCAAGAGCTCGCTATGAGGATGGCTACCAGGGGAGCCTAATAAAGTGACTTGAAGAGATCAAGGTTATTAGAGGATCTCAGGGAAATGGCTGGAAGCAACAAAAAACAATGGGAGAGCACAGTGTGGCATGTAAGAAAGTAGAACAATACTTGTAAACCAAATTATGCATTAAGGAGTGAGTACGGTGCCAGGGGGAATTAAAACACTGCATAGTAAATCCCAACTTCTACTTATCAATGATTAAGACATCTCTAGCTTGTGAAGATAATATTAACTTATTTAGTTCTATGATAGCATGAGCCTTGCATTTCACATACACTTAATGAAAGCTATACTGGCTGGGCTGTTGATATTTTCTTTCTGGCTAAACTTTCAAAACAGCAAAAATAAACTCTATATTAGGTTTTGTTTTTCTTTTTTTCTAAGGATACCGTACAGTGCGTATCTTTCAAGTGTGAATAAGCAGCTGAGATCTCACTGCAAAATGTTCTTGGCTGAGTAAAAAAGTAGTAATGTATATTTTACAAAAAGAATTAAAAAGAAAATAAAAGCATCGTGTAACAGTATCACAGAGAGAGGAAAAAGGGATAAGGCACACAAAGAGAGAGAGGCAGAGAGAGAGTGAAGTTGTTTTACCAAGCAGTCTAATCCTTTGCATGACTACAGAAATAAAAACCTGTTAGCAGGTTCCACAGGAGTCTCAAGATTGATTATGTGTCCTAGCTCCCCTGTGCTTCCCGTGCTGAGAATGTCTTTTTAAACTGCTGATTTCACAGTCTATGAAAGGGCTGAAGAAGGAGGCATTGGCTGTGATCTAGGTATAAGATTGAAAGGTTCAGAAACCACCTTGAGAACATGATAAATATTTCTGCTTCTCCCAGCACTTCAGAGAATTGCAGTCACCCAAAGATGTGAATTTCTTGATTGATAAGAGGTAGTTCACCTTGCATAAGCCTTCACTTTACAGCTGAATCAGAGACACAAAACCAAAAGTCCTGGAATCAGATTAATCAAGTCACTGACTCAATGAATTACTTAAGAGTACATGCATTTGCCCTGCTCAGTAGTCAGACCCTCACTCAGTGAAATTTGCTGCGATACCTAAATGAACAGCCCTTCCCAAATGTTCAAGAAGGTAACAGAGTCATTACAATTTGCACCAGATGAAGATATGGTGTAAGAATATTTCTTGAGTCATTTGACAAAAAATGAACACCTTTTGATGAAATAGCTGTTTCCTTCCATTATTCATTCCAGACATTGGTTTAACTCACAGTAACATTTGGTCTTCCATGCAGCTTTTGTTTGTTTGCTTGGTTGGTTTTGGGTTGGGGTTTTTTGTTTGTTTTCCACGGATTAAGATCATTTGTCACATTGTAAAATTATTTGCTGGGACATTCTCTTTCTTTTTATTAGGCTCTGTAGTCATTACTTAAATAATAATGTATTAACCTTTGCAATCAACTCTCTGATTAAATTTTGTAATTGTAAATACAGCAAGGAGGAGGAGGAAAAAAGTGAATGTGCAATATTGACCAAAGAATTTTGAAGAAACTAAAATCTTTTACAAATACAATAACACAGTATAACAATCTGTAACATCGTAGCAAAATAAAACTCTGTGCTATCCAATATGCTACTGTTATGTTGCTAAATTCTCTTTAAACTTAGAAAAGAAAATGAAATTGTAGAGTATTCTGAATTTCATTGGGATTGACATTTATGGTACATGTTACGTACCTCTAAAAATCTCCTTAAAACCCCCTTAATTTCAGGAGTTCAGGATTTTTTTCTCAAAAAATTGGATCAGATTTAACTCCATAGATAAAAAATTAAGGGGACTGCTGATTTCTTCAATCATTGGAAAAAGTGACATAAAATAAACACTGTAAACTTCACACCCTCAAAAAATGATATATTCCTTATGTAGTAAAAACCAATCTTTGTTCATTTGAAATGTACAAACAGAAAGAACATGATGAATTGAAACTATCTGTATTCGGGAAAGGGCTAGTTTTGATCAACTGGATTTTTTCAAAATAAATAAACCTTAAGTTAGCTTTGGTATTTCAGTTAATGAAATGGAATAAGACAGAATGAAATGGACAAATTCAGTTTAAAATCTGAATTTTTAATTAAAAATGGTTGTTTTCCAAAATTCCATTTTGCATTAATGTTTTAGTATTTTGATTTGACACCCAAAGCTGGGGAAAACTAAAATGTCATTGATTAACTGAGTCTGAAACAATTGTCTTGGTGGTCTTGCCTGTTTTTTGTAATAAATAAATTAATCCATTAATTTGGAAATTTCCCAGTCCTGTTCATTATTGTAATATATAACATGAGTTCCATTTTCAGACTGATAAGAAATCCTTGCATTAGTAGTATCATTGCAATAGCCAGAACTCCTCCATCAGATGTCCTTTAACAGAAATTTAAACAGTATTCTATGAGAAATTGGTATGCAGGTGTTCCTTTACAAATAAACAAGATTTCTTAGAAGAAGCTTATGTGTAGTGCTTCCATTATTTAATTATATTTATTATGGTAGAATTGCATAAAAGTTGAGGCCATCTGAAATGGCCATTTTAAAATTAAGCATTAACTTTAATGATATTGCCATAACTTCATAAGTTTGGTCTAAAGGTCCGGTGTGGACCTGTGATGTCTCCTACTGACTTCTCTATTATAGGAACATCAAGGAAAAAATTAGCATATTTAATAGATATCTATCATTAATGTTCTTCTATTTTTTTAAATGTTATATGGAATCTTAATCACATACAAATATTTATCCTACATGACTGTGAGCTGTAATCTGATGATACTGAAATACTCGAGGCAAAATGACTGAAAAATGCCAGGCAGAACATGTAGAATATGCTGTTGCATGAGATAGATGAGTCTATGGATGCTCAATGTCTTGTACGTTAACCACTGCACTGTTTTAGGGATATATGAGAATATGAAGGAAAAGAGCAAACTCATAAACAATGAATTACAATAGACCTTCTGTGAGTTTACAGTGACAGGGATTACTAATAAAATACCAGTTTTGCAAACTGAGTATTGTGAGAAGTCTGAAACTGAAAAACAGATGAAGGTGTCTGTAGCTTATGCAAGAAACAACCAGACTCCTGTGCAATGCGCTGAGCAGGGTGTGAAATCACTTCACTGAGATTTATGAGGGAGGAAAATTAGGAATGAAAAATGCATAGAAGAATAATATTTTCAAAATGAGCTTTTAAAAATAAAAAAACAAACCAAGAGTTTTAATAACAGTGTAGTGGTAGTAAATAGTTCAATAATTGTATAAAAATGTTCTGATTTTATTTCTGTACCTTGTTTACACAAGCAGCTTGTGCAACAACACTCAAGAGAGATTACAACTTGGCTTTTGTCATTCTGAGAGAAGTCTACATTTTCTTGCTGTAGGTCTACGAGAGCAGAAGCTGAACCAACAAAAAGGTGAGGAGCAGAAGAGGGTACATATGTGGGGAGAGAAATGGCGTTTGGGCAAACGATTTAGCTGGCGGTAGACGGAAGGTGGAAGTAGGTGCGTGCTGTAGGCAGGAGGGAGGAGTGGGGAGCTGCAGCCTGGAGCTGAGCCAGCGGCTGGTGGTGCAGGGAGCCAAGCACAAGGTCCCTGTGTGGTTCTCGGAGGGCACGGGTGAGCGCCGGCAGGTAGCAGCAGTTACGGAGGGAGGCGAACGTTTTCCAATGCTTTATCAGACCAGAGATTTCACTGAAAACATTCAGCTTTGTTCACTGTTGACAACTCTTCTGTCCACAAAATGCAAACCAGGATTTTTGCAGCCAGAAAGAGAATGGCAACTGTGGGTATTGCGAGCAGCTTAGTGACTCGGTCTAGTGACAGGGAAGCACAGAATTCCCAGACATATCCCAAATAATGACTCCATGATCATAATTAATTCTTGACAGTGAGAACGTGGAAAAGATAGAAAATAAGGGTTTCTTGAGAAGTTTGCAATTTGTAGGGAAGTGACTGTAAGTTGATGCCAAGTGCACACAAACAACATCTATCAACATTACATTTAAAACAGTTCTGTGATATGCAGGTTTGTTATTCAGACAGGCAACCTGACAGCAGAGATTGATGCACCCATCTGAGAAGAATAAGAGTATAAATCTCTGTCTTATCATAAGGAGAATGCAGGGAGCAGATAGGGATGAAGCAGTGGACATAATCTATTTAGGTTTCCAAGAGACATTTGACATTGCATTGTAGAATAGAATAATATATCTTCAGGTTAGCATGTAAGGCACAGCAGTCTCTCTTCCTTCCAGGCTTCTCAAGCCGCAATGTAGGACACTGATTCCCAAGTGCAGATCATATTTTCTTCCCTAGTTTTCTTCTCGACATTTTTGTTTTTCTACTTCTTGTATTTTCTAGAAACCTCTTCTAGAAAATCTCCTCTTATTTGTGTTCCAGTTTTTTTTCTTCATACTGTCTTTTCTATTTTCTTTTATTAATTTTTACTTTTTTTTTTTTTCTTCTGTAAGTGCTGATGAGGCATCCTAACCCAGACGAGTGTGATGTTGCCTTAGCATCCTGAGTTTAACAATTAGAGAATGGGGATGAACCACCATCCATCATGTCCTGGGAACTACAAAAAACATGGCACTTACATCTAGTCTAAATTTCACTTTCTGCAACTCGCATCTCTTTGTTTTTGTGCATTTACTGTGCATCTCCAAGAAGAGTCTGACTCCCCCTTCTCCACAATCCTGCATTAGATAGCTGAAAACAGTCTTTGAGCCCTGTCAGTCTTCTCATCTTCAGGATAAATAAACCCATTTTTCTCAGTGTCCCTTTGGTTTTCAAGTTCTCCAGTCCCCTAAATTGTCCCCAGGAGTGGGCCTTTGCTGGGCTTAGTCCAGTTTCCAATGTCTTTCTTGCACAAGGGACTCCAAAACTGGACACAGAATAGATGTGATGTTCACAAGTGCTGAACAGAGGGGAATGATCATTTAATTGACATGCTGCCAGGCTGTGATTAATGCAGTCCAGTGTATAGTTAGTCTTCATCTACATAATGGACTGCATTAGTAACCGTATTTTAAGATTTTAAGTTTAAGGTGTTTTGTAATTTCAATTTAAGACTAACAGTATATAAAATTTGAAATGTTTAAACTGATGGTAACTTTTAAAGTGCCAGTAATACTTGGACTAACTACTTAGAAAAATTAGCTTTAGAAAATATAGATCTCAGAATTGTTTTGGGAAAAAATGTAACCTTTTTTCTTTTAATCTAAATGTAATTGTATACAAGGACTACCAGCTGACAAGGGAAACTTTTAATGCTTTGAAATAATGTAAAGGAATTCTTCTATCAAACAACTCTTTCAAGTAATGAACACAAATGTAGGATCTATCTTAAGAATTTTCCCAGTGCATTAAACCTGCCCTTTAAAAAAATGGTAATTGCTAAGTGAGATAAAATTCATATGAGTTTGCCCTTTCCACTGCTGTCTATCAAATATTTGTCAGGAATTTTAGGTAATGAAATGATCTTTGAGTTCTTCTGACACAATATAGCAATGACACAAGAAATAATCATCAAGGTCAGCAGGTGTGCTGCTAATTATGGACACAATGACCTATTCAAACCTACACAGCAGGCCTGTTCAGCTTTCATTTGGATACTAATTTATAGCACCATAAATATATACAGATGTGTTTAACTGTGGCTGGAATGGAATGAGAAATCAATTAGATATAAAAGCTTTACAAAGCAAAAGGATATGCCAATGCAATTGAGAAAAGAAAGGAAGACATTTCATATAGGGCAGAAAAATAAGATCAAATAGAGCTAACACAGAAATCAACACAATCCTATAACATAAAGGCAAGGTTCAACTTTGTCAATACCATTGTATAGAAATTTCTTTCTGATATGTGGATTGCATGGAAGTGAAAAATAGATTGCAATAAGTGAATAATGTAAAAAATAGTAACCTACAAATCATGTTGGGCTGTTCAGTTTGACCAAAACATTGGGTTTTGGCTTCACTGGACATTGCACTTGACAAAGCTGAATTTAGACTTTTAGGCTAAGTCCACCCTATTAAACAAAACAAAACCGAGGCACAGTTAGGTTCAGTGATAGGCAACCATCTATAGTATTAATTGTAAGCAAGCTCCCAGGCATGGTTTTACCTCTGCTTACTCATGCTTTTCCAGACAATACTCAAAACAGGTAGGGGAAAACGTGCCAGGGACTGTGCCTAAGACTGTTCCTAATAATACTGTCTCCTCATAATAAGGTAGTTAAGTGAAATACAAACGAAGCAACCACATCACAGATGTACCTCTGTGCTGTGACTTTATTATGAAGTTCTTCACGGCACCTTCTGCAACCAGAGTTCTCAGCCCATCAGCCTTAGGACACTTCATGGACTTAGCACCACTGTCCTGGTTTTAGCCTGCTTTTTAGCTGGTGTTAGATTTCCCTGTAGAAGAAAATGTACATTTTTTTCCAGTTGTGTGGGGATTTTTGTGTTTTGTTTTCTTTTATTTTTTTTCCCCAAACCATTTGCCATTGGAATTTCATGTATTCTTCTTTATGCTCATGAGAAGGACAGAGGAAAATCTACTTTCTAATGTGTATGCTTTGGCTAGACTAGGAAGAAAAAACAGTCCTAAATTTCTGGACATAACAGAATGCAACACTGGCCACGTTCATCTTAGCAAACTTAGATGTCTCATTGTGGATTGCCAAATCTGACCTGGCCCGGTGTAGTATAGGAGTATTATCATCTATAAACTAGAGACTATGTTTGGCCAGATGAATCACTGTGCATGCAGTTAGGTCTCTCCGTTGAAAATAAGTGATTAGTTCTACTTTACATAGGTATAAAATGGATATAATCAAATCTCACTCCAAGTTTTATGGACTGTATAAAACAAAGCTGATATTTCCTGACTAAAGCAAGCAATTGTATATTGGCAAGGACACTTGTCATCTTTGGAAAGTCTGTGATCTCCCACCCTAAACCTTGGCAATTCCTTCTTCAGACAACATTGTACTGAAGTCTGTCACCTAACATGGAGGAAGTGAAGAGCCGTCTCTAAAGCAAATAGCAAACCAGCTTTGATTATTGTCCATTTAGACAAGTTGTTTTAAGCTTTAAGATTTACTTGGTGTGTAAAAAAAAAACAAACCAAACCAAACAAACAAACAAACAAACAAAACCAACAAAAAAAACCCCAAACCCCAAAACTCCACATCTCTTTTCCTCACTGATGAATTAGCTCCTGGGTCCTGAGAAACAGAATTAAATGGTCTCTTAGTCACAAAGTGGAAGAGCACTCAGCAGAGCAGTGAAAAGAAAAAAAAACAACAACTTGAACTCTACACCTATTGCTATCACCAATACCGTGTGCAGCCTTGAGTAAGTCACTTATCCTCCTTACATCTTCGGTTACCCAGCTGACAAATGAGTAAATCCCAATGCATTGAGTGCTGGGAAAAATAATTAGCTTTTGAAAAGCACTTTCAAAGGGTCTGGCACAGTATAAATGACAGATACTTATTTTAGACAAGAAAGCAACAGATATGACCGTTTTGTTTCAAGGATTTTATTAAAGGAAAACAGAACTGTTGTCAGTGTAAGTTATTTTCTAACATAGCAGCAATAGAGAGGTGAATACCTCTCTATTGTATGTGAATACAGTAGATGTAAGGCAGCTACTTTTAAGCTGACACATTAAGACGCTGAACTGGTTATATGAGATAGCTGAGGGAGTGCGCTGACATTTATGCTGTACCTCAGGTTTATGCTATCATTATTCTACATGCCATAGAACATATACTGAGATGCCCTAGTATGTGACAGTGCATATAAATTCTGACCAAAAAAANAAAAAAAAAAAAAAAAAAAAAAAAAAAAAAAAAAAAAAAAAAAAAAGAGATGTATTCTTAATGTTAATATACTAGTATGAAATTCCCTGTGGTGTGATGAAAGATATGTCCACACTGAATACATCTCAGCACAGAACACATGGATTGAAAAAGGATTTTGGAATTATTTCTAATGCTTTCACTGTGAAAGGATCGATTTCTTCCAAACCTGACATAATAGACCTTAGCCTTATTAGAAACTGCTAATTAAAATGGTCTGCACTTCTGAATATCACTTCTAGAAAAATGTCATGAAAAACGAGATTCATTTCTGGTGTATATGTTTTCAATAAAGAGGTAGGAGTGGAATGAACAATAGAGTTATGTGAAAGAGGATATCACTTTTAACTGTTTTTTAAAAAAATTCAAACTGTTCAGCATTTCCCTTCTCTCTCCAACACTGTCGTGGAGAATTTGGTTTGGATCCAGAGCTGGAAGAGGGGACTGACAATTAGTAGAGAATCTAACACCGACATGGTTTCCCTTCCTTCTCTCTTTGCTTTACCCGCAGTAGCAAGGGCACAACATTAATGGTTTCATAGCTGGCTGGAAACTATATTTTCACATTTCAATCAAATCTCATATTCTGAAAGGGAAATCCAGCATTTTTAAGAATTGTTTTGTTTCCAAATTAACATAAAAGCCTGGTATCTGTAATTATCAGTGAAAAGAGCACTTCCTTCAGTCAAAGGAATGAACTTGGATCTCATAGAACCTTGCACGCTGACAACAAAAATTTTTAAGGTTAAACATCACATAAATGAAATATTATTCAATTTATATAATACGATACCAAAATAATTTAAATATTATCTAAAATTCATAATCATCTGAATGTAAACAAGGACTGTATAACAAAATATGTTTTACCATTGTCATTATAGGAAAATCAAGCTAATCAGCTAATTTTTTTCCCCAGGAGAAATATTGTCCAACTACCACATTCCCACAGGTTATTCTGAGTGAGATGACACTGCATTTTCAAATGGGAAATTATTGTGTCATTTTTTTCTTTTTTAATTTGAATCAGCTTTTTTACCTAACAGGCTCTCAGCAAGTCATCATTATGGCAGGCCAGGACAACTTGTCCAGATGGCTCCCTGCTCTACCAGTCAGGCTGTCTAAGGAAACAGTGAGTATCTGCAGGGATGTAAGAAGCTGGATGAAAACAGGCTATTCTTTTACCTTGAGTTTTTTAAAAACACAAGAAAATGATAAAAAGACACATTCTGGTATGTGTTAACCTTCCCCATGAGAATTCAACATCGAAATATCAGCTAGTGTTGCTATTAATGTTTGAGAGCATAAGGCTTTGTTTATTTTCTGGATTTGGTCAAACTGTGAAGTGTCTTGAGTTTTTAGCAACCATTTCAGAGGCTTAGTCCTTTCTTAACACACTAAACCAGCAACATAACAGCAAAACCAACAATTTTTTCCCCAAATGTCTCATAGTACTAAAGGCAATTAGCCACATCTATCTCTAGTTACTGTTAATTGATCAATTCTGAATGAATCTGGAAACAATGAAAAATTCTTGTGCTTGATTCAGATACAGTGAGTTTCTAAATATAAGCATCCAGTGTCATCTGAGATGTAATTTATCAGAGATGATGTTCACATACAGCTGGCATTTATGATACAGGATCTACAGGAGATCCAAGTCCCTGTGAAGTAGTGACAAATGCCAGGACATTTCATATGATATTAGGTGTCTGTATTGACACCCAAATCAAGATCAGAGGCTGGGATTTGTCTCCATATTGAATTGGTAGATCTGTGGCATCTACATGTACATTCATCTAAGTTTTCTATGGCTCTTCCCAGGCATGGGAAACCTGGTCAGTAGGTGGCTACAGGTGTCCAGTGGCTCCTGGACAGGAGTGCATGGCCCATAAGGAAATTCCTAGGTTAAGTTCAGTTGCCTGCTGTCCAGTGCTGTTTCCTAAGAGTATTTAGCCTGGCCTCCTACTAGTTCTAGAGAAGAGATAAAGAGGACTTTTAAGTCTATCATAGGTCTTGATACACAGGAAACCACTCCCACAAGATGTTTTGGACAGCCCAGGATGTCAAAAATGGTGTTGAACATCTGTGAAACTGAGTCCTCTGTACAGCTTGGTCAGCAGAACAGCTCTCTAGATTCCAGTGACTCCACTAGATTTCCAGTGAGCTCTACAATAAAGGTTAAACACAGATTCAGACACCCAGCCACAGATGGAAACCCACATATCAGAAAACATAGTCTTTTCCCAAGCAACTTGCCACTTAAGCAACAGAGATAGCCAAGGATTTGTTGAATTATGAGAAAAGCAGAAGAAAAAAATTAATATTCTTTCACCAAAAAAAATGACTCTGTGAATAAAACATGATGGAAAACTAGGTTCAAAATCCTATATAAATTGTCCTGTGTTCATATGGAGACTAGTCAGGTTTTTTTGGCTCATATTGATTTAGAAATATTTTATTTATATATAAAAGTATAATGCCTAAAGTAAAACACTGCTAGTAGGCTATCTGTCCAACTGTAATTCATGTCTCTTATGCTTGCACTACAGCAGTCTTTAAATTCACCATCAGGGTTTTTTTTCAAAGAACCTCTGCTTCATGTAACACACAGGATGGTTAAACACCTATATTGCTGTAATTTGTGTTGCCTTCCAAACTTGAACCCTATCTTGTATCCTAGCTTTTGAATGTATAATCTAGAATTTGTATGTATTTTCCTGTATAATTTCCTATAGATACTAAAAAGAAAACTGAGCAAGAAAAATTTCATATAAAACCACACTGTCAACTCCAGTTCCTTGGCAGTGTTGAGAACCTCTGGCTAAATCTGTGTTAGTGAACAAATTAAGACCAGGGCACTGGCACCCGTATTGTTTAATCTTTAATGTGTTCTCCACTGGTTTTGCCCTGGGGCAATTAGTAGCTTCCTAGACAATGCCCAGGCTCAGCTAGGGAAAAAGCAGATGCAGTTAGGGAAAAAGCACAAAAATGTCCCACTAAGCAATTTTAACACCATCACTCTGGTCTTGGAGAAGGAATGTAAGGAAGTTTAAGCATGTGATGTGAGCCATACCATTTGAGTGGCTCCCCAAATGGTCCCTGGTTTGTTTTATAGTGCCACTAACTAATCATAGAGAGTTACTGTTGTGTGCATTAGATGCCAGTGAGAATTGAAACATTTTACTATCTTCGATTCAGTTCCCAGTTCTGGTAAGGACCAGTTCTTGCACCCTTTTGTCTCTGAAACCTTAATTCTCTTATTTTATTCTTTCAGGGCTCTTTCAGCTAATACATTTCATGAAACTAAGAAAACTAAATACAAAATTCAGTGGAAAGTTAGTGAACCTAAATTACATCTTTTTATACTCCATTCAGGAAAAACTAAATGTTTTGTAGCCTGTGGTTCTCATCCATAGTCATGCATCATTCTCATGTTAAAAAAAAAAAGGACACGAACACATCTTAAGGCTTTTAAATAAATTGTATTCACTGACATGACTGGGATCTAACTGTAAGGCTCTGTAAAACTAAACATCTGTATTAAATTTTCTTCATGAGCAATGAACAGGAGAAAACATATAAAGAATATTCTAGGTAATAAATGTTACAATAGCTTTGGTTCTTAATACCACACTCTTAATTAAATAAAATAAAATGAAGAAAAATCCATTAAGGCTGTACTTTTATTATTGTCACTTATTTTATAGAGGTCCCTTGTCCTTTCCTGTGCTTAGATCTTTAAAACAGTCGTAACAACAGCTGTTCCTGGCTACAGAAGGTGCCTGCAGTGTTTAAAACCAAGCATATGTTTCTAATTGCATTGTCTCACCTGAGTCCAGTTCCCTCACAACTTGAGTTAGCATGAAGGTTTGGGTTTATGTGCACATGTACTGCTGAAATGGCCTATGAATCCTCTGTTGGATATACTCCAGCATAGTCATAAAGTCTCTGGAGCTTGAGGATTCAACCTCCCTCTTTAGTATCTGAGAGATGCTCTGAGCGATGAGAAAGAAATTTACCTCCTTCCCTTCTGTCTAGCCTAGTCCGTGCCAAATCACTTATAATAGATCTGAACAAGAATCACTTTGCATCACCCGGTTCTTTGCTATTATAAAACACAATGGTTGAAGATTCTCCGTGACAACAGATTCCCACACATTTTTTATGTCTGACTATTCAATAGAGCCCATTTTCCTGATGCTAAAGAGATACCAATTATTTCTAGAATTGCCAGTATAAAAAGGCTGTTGTACACTGAAGCTAGCATCTGGCTAGACCATCTTTTGTACATTCAGAAGGGATTATCTGAAACAGAATAGCTCTTTTCAGAACTTTAGACACTAAATCATATTCATCAGCAAGCTCTCCATCTCCCCCTCATTTTGTTTCGCCTCTGTCTTTTCAGAGGTCTGCTGAAATGTTCCTGTTCCTTCACACTTTTAATACTGGGATGGGCGGTAAAGTAATTTCTTGGGTTTCTGTATGTTTCTGCAGCTTCTGACTTCTCTCATCTAAAAGTAATAAAAGATCCTGTATGTTTTGAGTGGACCAAAACACTTTATGGCCTTCACATTTATATCCTTGTTACATTAACCACCACAATGAATAAACACAGAAAACTTACCAGCACTGATGGTCTTCTGTCCCTTTGTGTACTCAGATAGAGACTAGAGGGGACAAACACATATCTCATACCTTGCGGTTACACACATGTGGCAGAAGCAGAGCATTCCCAGAAACATTTCTTTTTAATAGAAAGAAAGAGCATTTTAGCTCTGATGATACACTTAATTTAAGTAATTTTCTGAGTTAGACATATAGCCACCTTAAGCTCCTAACCAGCAGAAGAGATGAGACTGGCACCTCCAGAAAGCAACTGAGGTCTTAGGTGGTTTGAATCACTCTTTATAACAGTATTTGTATCTTTCCACTGAATACAGAGGAGGTCTAGAGGACCTGCTCTTCTAAGTTAGGTGTCTCATGTTTCAAAACTGAGATGACATGGTTCCAGGGGCTATGTGCAGTCGTTGGCCTCATCAGAGATTGATATGATTGCAGAGATACCATGTTGCCTTCTGTAATAAGGGGCTGAGCTCCTTTTAGTCAGTAATTGCTTAATTTTGTAGTAGATCAGCAAAGGTATTTTACATAATATATGGGAAAAATTACTTAGTTATTTAATGAAATCCCTTTTTGCTTTAGTGCATGGAGCAACCTGTTTATTACCTCCTTTAATCTCAAGGAATCTCAATGCACAGAGAATTCAAAACAGAGGAAAAAAAAATAAAATAGAATTTCTACAGAAAACTAGGACCCTGTATGATATTTCTGGACATTTTTCTTCCAGACCACTACAGAAGTCCTTTAAGGTACATATTCCTTTGGATTTCCCTCTATTAAGGTAAAAAGGTTTTACTAGCACAGGCTTCATAGCTTTTTATGCTAGATAGTCTACAGCTGGGAATGTTCTCAATTCAATATCATCAGCTAGTGTATACAGCCCTTGTGACAGTTCACGGTAGTCTTTTGAATAATTTTGTGGGTATAATTATACATACACAAGCACCTTACAGGGCATTCAATTGTAGTTGGAATGAAAAAAAAAAAACAACTATTATTCCATCCAGCAGTATTATCTAAATTTTCTGAGCTTGTTGAAGGAAGCATTCTAGAAAACCTTGCTATTCCCTCCCAATTACCCTTTATATTTCTCTTTGAAAGTCAAGGTCAGGTGAGAATGGTGGCTTTTAGTAGGGGAAGAATATACAAAATAATTATTGCTCTTCTTTTTAAAAGTCATCTAAAAATACGTAGCACTTGAGCTCCTTTTGTACTCTTTTATCCATAGAATCATAGAATCATTTAGGTTGGCATGGCAGCCATAATTACACTTCCATGTGTTTGTCTGGTCCAGAGGTACTGGCAACAACAACTGTTGTAGAAACTGCTTACAAAACCAGTGACTGATCTGAGAATATTTTATACCTTTTCTGATTTGACAAATAATTAACAAACTTGTTACATCTAATCAAAACTTAGGTTTTGTTACTTGTATTTTAATTTAAAAGGAAAATATCCTTGAGATATGGAAGATAGGCAGAAGATATATTATATCTACTGTTAATATTTTGCTGAACTTCATGACTTTTGCCTTTTTTTTTTTTTTTTTTTCAGTTAACCTCTTTATCATTCCAAGAACAGCAAACTTTCTCATGGGAACTCTTATCAAAGCTTCCTTTCACCTTCAGATTTTCAACTAGTTTTCTATATTTATTACTCTTAGATCTAAAGGGGATCTCTTTTTCAGTTATTATCTGTGATTGTCATAAAGTGACAGATATCCCTGAGAATGAGGTTACTGGATAAAGCAGGAAATTTAATAAACTTTTTTTTTTTTAATTAAATACCAAGATTTTCAATAATTTGTGGTTCTGAAGAACTAATATTTTAGAATATCAGAGCCTCAAATTAATTCATCTAACATCAGCATGTAATTGGAGTATCTAAATTACTATCACAGATCTTTGAGGCTCTGCATATGGAGTCTCAGCTAGGGAAAGACAAGCATTTCTGAGAGGATGAGCCAACTTTTACATGGGATGAATCACCTTATACATATTTCCTCACACTGATTCCACAGTGAGCCAAAGGCAGCTGTGTTCTTATTATAGGTACCTCAGGTAGGTCCCTGAAGTTAAATGAGATGAATCTAGGCTCAAGTAATTGCAAAAAATACTAGTGAAAATCTAATTCTACATTCTTAAGAAAAAGCACTATGTTTGAAAGTCAGAAGTGATGGCAGATACACTGACAAGACCCATATCTTTCATCATATAATACGGAACAGCAGATGGCATTTATTAACATGCTATAATAAGTTTGAGATGCCCCAGGCAAACTGACAAAGCAGCAAACAAGATGCAATGTTACAAGCAATAAAACAGTTCAACTCAAAAAGAGAAAGGTGCTGCAGGGTATATATACTGCTAGAAAGAGAGGGATAAGCTTTGTCTTTGATGCGGAACAAACAAAACAATCCAGTGGATTTAGAAGCGAATGTTCTCAGACAAGTACATTTTTCGAAGCTTAAGACAGAGTTGCAACTGAAGTCAGTGCATCTGCTGGTCAGGCATACAAAGGAAACAAACATTGGAGGTCTACAATGAATAAAGTAATGATAATACAGAAGGGCTTACTACTCTGCAGATACCTATTGATTTCTTTGATATGAACATGAAGAAATGCAAATAACTCCTATAGGAAAACCATCCTGCCTGCACATATATTCTGATGGTCATCAAACTGGTTCCTGCTGCTCAGGAAAGACATTTTGGAACCGCTGTGGACAGTTCATCATCTCATTGCTCAGCAAAGTTACAAACACACATATGGTGCTGAAATGGTGATGAGAGATATAGAAAATAAGACAAAAATAACTATCTACCTCTGTGAAAATCCATTTTTATATCCACATCTTGAATGCTATGTGGATTATTTTGGTCACTCCCATATCAAGAAAATATAGCAGAGCTAGCAACAACACAGAGAAGGAAGAAATGGATGACTGGAGGTATGAAACTGCTTCTGTACAAAACCTAAATAGATTAGGACTTATGAGCTGGATAACAGAAAAAAACAGGAGTGTTATGAAAAAGACATAAAATCATGAGTGTCTTTTAAAAAGGGGAAAAACTAACAAATCTAAAATGAAAAGGAAATGCACATCAATTAATCTGTGAAGTTCTTTCCACAGGTTATGGTGAAGGACAGATTGTAAAGGGCTCTTTAAAAGCAAAAGACATTGAAAATTATTAGACAGCAAGTGCAGTACTCCTGAAGATGACTATAACCCTTATCACTACCCAGCACTCAAATTCTCACAGAGAATACATGGAGACAAGTGCACTTCTCCTACTCTTTTGCTCTTTTCCCAAGCATCCACTGCTGGATGTTCTTGTGTGATGTCCAAGAATGGTTACAGCTGCAATCTGACTGAAGAGGAGGGTGCAGAGAGAGTAGGAAGCCTTGCAGTCAGAAAGCCACACGCAGTATGTGATTACATGTCATGATTCGAAGCCTGTAAGCAACACAGATGTTACAGGACCTCAGCTTCTTCGTTCCTGTGAGTACATCCAAATCCAAAAAGCAAAATAAATTCTTGCCCTTGTTCTTGAGAGAAAGACTTCCTAAAAATCACTCACAAAACCCTATGATGTTAAAACTGGTGGCCTCTGGAAAGCAACCTCAACCCCAGGTATTTGAGCAAAGGACTACAAGGCAGTATTTTAAAAAAATTAGGGCCAAATGACAACTTGAACATAAAAGCCAGTGAGCATGTAAGAGTAACCAAGATGCAAAGATAAAAGCTGGAAAACCAAATGAGGTTTTTATCTAACAGTAGCACTGCACTGGTGTATTTCTAGTTGGGAGCAGGTTAGTTGGCCATGGACAACTCTCCTGTCTTTGCTTCCCCTGAGAAATAATATTTGCAGTAGAAAGACATGAAGAGCATAAAAACAGGTAAAGAAATGTCAAGTTAAGTTCTCTGCAGGCAAATTCTATGCACAGAAGAGGTATAAAACCTCTGGTCATAAGTCATAAAAAATAAGGTCCAGTCTTACAGCTGGTCGCACACAGACAGACTGACTGTCCCTGCGCAGCCAAACTAACTTCACTTATTTACAGAATAAAGACTTAACATGTTATCATCTCTATCTCACAACAGCCCTAGCTGCAGAAAGACTTGTTTGCCTTAAAGACAATGATGGAATGTGAATATTGTATTCTCACTCAGTTCTGCTGATGTTCTCTTTAATGATAAAAAACAAACTAAAAAATGGTAGTTTGTTTTTGCTACAATAACAATAGAAACCTATTGGCATTTAAAGCATTGTGATAAATACTGATTTTTTTTTTTTTTTTGGACGTATGGTATGAGTTTCTTGCCAGCAAAACAATACCAAACAAGACATTGCACAATTTATTGAAATTGTTTAAGGAATATATTTCCTGTTTCTCTGTGCATGCAGCACATACTTATCTAGTGAACTATCCAGATGAAGAGCAAATAAAATTGAATGCAGCCTTCATGTAAAAATTCTAAAAACAAAGCCATGTAACAACAGAATACAATGCTTCTTTTAGGTAGTGTCCTTTATACAAAGCCTCAGACAAGGCTTTCAAAGCCTTGTTCTCTGAAGTTAATTGAGTTAGTTGTGAAATAAGATCCTCCTGAAACTTACTTTTTCCCAAAACAATACAACAAAAAGATATGTTTTGATTTCTATTTAAATTTTTGTAAACACTACAAGTGTTGTAGAACATCATTTTAAACAGAGATAGGAGTCAAATCTTTTAAAGGAAGGATGCACTGAATTATAAACTGTTTTAGCACTTTCCTACATATAAACAGTTTTTATTGCCTTTCTCTTAAAATCTACGTTAAAACATATTCATCATCTACTAGGTACAATTCACATAGGTACAAATAAAGAAATACAAACAAAAATATACAAATAATAAATACAAATCCTGGTAGTTCTGAATGATTAAGTTTGTTCTGTCAGCTCTAAAACTCTGATCATTACTTCAATGAAAGAATCAAAGCAACTCAACAGTTTGACCTATTCCGAAGAAGAATCACAATAATAAAGAGTAATTTTATAAAATGTCAGTTAACAAATAAGTGTTCTGGATTTAGCCAGGGACATCTTTTTCTACTGTTGGAGTACCTACTTTTACAATTCATGTCACTGGAGAGTTGGTTTACAATTCATGTCACTAGAGACCATGGTTGCTGAAGAGCAAAATCTTTCAGTTCCCTCATTATCAGTAAATTGTTTCTTAAAATAATGATATTTCCATAAAATAAGAGCAGATACAGATGTTTAGTTATCCATATAGCACCACCAAGGTTTCTGAATTCATATCCACGCACAGAATCAAAGGTGCAGAGTGACCAATTAGAGCTAGGACACTTTTAATTTATTTCAGCTTGTGTAGGTTGCAGGGGGGCTTTGCTTGCAAATAAGTGAGGCTGTAAGTTGAAAGGCCTCCAGATTGTGGACCTTTGTGATTTCCCAGTCCCCTCTTTCAGGATACCCCAGAGAAACTGATGTTAAGCAGAACATTAATTCTGTACGGTTCCTGCAGAAGACGAATTGTGGCAGGACTGTAATGCATGCGGCATGCACGTTTGAAGGAAAGAGATAAGGGACATCTGGGTACATGTGCTTTGTTTCTGTCTTGCCTTCTGGGATTCAAATCACCCATGGAGGGACAATCCTTGCTCCTCTAGCAATGACTTCTGCACAGTCATACTGGTTTAAAAGCCCCAGAAATTCTCTCTCCTGTGGACCATTTCAAATGCAGCTCTAAATTCTGCCTGTACAGTCTTCACTGTACAATCTGTACGATCAGAAGAAAATTTTATTTTTGGATCTCAAACTAATTTTGAAGACAGGGAGTTCCAAAGAAACCTTCACTATATCTGCCTTGTCTCCTACATTCCCTGAAGGGCATGTAAAAAATAATAATAAAAAAATTCTTAGTGCGAATTCATTTATAGGTGCTTTCCAAAATTAAAATTATGTTTTAAAAAGGTTTTTTTTTTATTTATATATTTTGATGTTTTATTATTTTGTAGACACTTTTTCTCTGTTGTTGATTGCTCCAAATCACATGAAGATGTGGTTGCAAATATTTTGGTGTTATTTGATGTAATTTGTAAATACAAAATATGATTAACAAAGTGTTTATCAAATATTATTCAATTTCACGTAGACTTTGAAATAATCTCTTTGATGGAAACAAATCCAAAAGTAGTGGCATAAATTATTCACCCCAAGTAATTCAGCCAAGCCTAACGAATGCAGTACAGTAAAGAGGAGTTTGCATATTGCACAAAGGGATCATTTTAAATCCTTTATCACTTTGTTCACCTCTCCTGCCCTTCTTCATCTTCTTTGCAATTCCAATAAGGCTGCAACATCACTGCAACATAAAGAGCATTAGTGATTCTATTTAAAAGGTGCCAACCCTCCTGATCATCTGCTACCCCATTGTCAGTATGAAAGCGTATTTTATTTATATTCTGGAAGGGCTATGGGAACTGTTTTGGTGAGCTAGCACTTTTCTCTGAGTCTGTACTTCAAAACAAAACTAAACTCTTGCTAGAGTCTTATAGTATCATAATCATTTTCATTTTTGAATAAACAGATTATTACTTTGGACTTCTGTGAAGGTTGCCAATTTTGCCTTGTCATCACAACTTACTATGGAGCACTAAAAAAATCAACCAACCAACCAACCAACCAACCAACCATCCAACCAACCGAGTTACCACAGCAAAAGAATCCCTAAACTTGCTTGGTTTGAAGCATAATGGAGAGCATAATAGGATAACACTAAGAGCCACACACACATCCCCCATGCCACCTCTGCCGCATTTCTTTGGTTTCCTTTCTACACAAACAACTCCTCTGTGCTCCAGCTGAGCCCTACGTCTGGTGCCAGCTCTTCATCCCAGTCCTTTCCTGCTCACATCCATCCCGGCAGGCAGGGCTGGTGTCTGCGGGGATTCCTGGTAAGTTGTGGGCTCTGAGGAGAGGAGGTGCTTGGACGTGCAAATGGGCCCCTGTTGTTGATGCCACCACTGTCTGCTCTGTTCACTTGCCACGTGGTTCCCGCACCCCAACCACATAGTATTTTAGGTATTATCCTGAAGAAAAGGGCCTGGATTTCTCAGTTTTAGGAAAAAATACTCAAATACTTTCAGTTGATTTTCATTTGTGAAAATAAGAGTTGGAAAGCAGGTGATAGATCAGATATATGCCCTCGTTTCTATTTTACCACCCTGAAAACAGCAGTTAAGTCTCTGTTTTGTCAACAGGAACAGAATTTGTCAAAGGTTATATGACCTGGACCTCATAATTCCCTGTGCTGGGATAAGCTGTGTTTCCTACCTTTCCAGATGATTAATGTGTTCGGTTTTCTGTACTTCAACTCTTTAGTACATGAGAAGGAAAAGTATTCCACAAGAGAGATTATTTCTGTGCTTTCTAACAGTCTGATAAATCCTGGAAGGTATTAAAAATCAGGCAGAATTACTCAAAACTATTTCCAAAAAGTTTCTAAGAAGTTTAAGTGCTTGAACCATATCATCATGTTACAAAATAGTCTCACAAAGCATACAGTTGGTCACTGTCTCATGAAGAACTTGGCATAATATTTATTCATAAGAAACTGAAAGGAGAGAATGCCGAAAGATTTTCAGTGTAGGACTAAATCTGAGAAAAGTTCATGGAGTCTATGTATTTGTGCTTACAATTCCACACAGAACTTCTTGGATTTATCTTCAAGTTATATTGCTTACTAAATGAGGATTTAAAAAACCAAATGAAAAATCCCAACAGCACATTCTTTCTCTTTTAGGAAGCTTGGGTATTACCAGAAAATGTGAAGACTCCTCTGTCACAGAGTAGGGCTACTCATGCCTGACGCACTACCTCTTCATTTCTCTGCTGCACAACACAGAAATCCAATCAGTCTTCTGGCTTCATTACATCCTGAACAATAACAACTGCATATTTGCACATTTGCTAATAGTACCTCTTTGTGTTGCCAGCGTACCCTCGCTGACACCCTGTTTTCTTTGCTTGACACTCCACTTGCTGTTGACTCTTCGTGAGAGGGACGGAATTGAAAGCCCTGGCATTTCAGTGTGTGAAACAAGGCAGTAGCTGATGAAGTACAATTTCTCATACTGTGAGAAATTATCAGTTATATCAGCTTTGGGAAGGCTTTCAGAACTCTCATTCACAATACTGTCTTAATGCTTTCTGAACTGAAACCAAACCCTGAGAAAATATTCATGCATAACCATGATATGAGTGCCTACTGGGCCTTGCTGAAGA
This sequence comes from Aramus guarauna, assembly GCA_013400195.1. Classification (NCBI taxonomy): domain Eukaryota; kingdom Metazoa; phylum Chordata; class Aves; order Gruiformes; family Aramidae; genus Aramus; species Aramus guarauna. The sequence goes on along the minus strand of VXBL01009131.1, from coordinate 381,858 downwards.
ACCATCTGAATAAAGTTACTGACTCACTGGCAAGTGATACAGAGTACTCCATGTAATTAAACTAAATGAGATTGTGTCTCAGATTAGGAGGCATAGAAAGTAGCTTTTGCTTTCAGTGTTACATGCGATTTTTGGCAGACATGAGAAACAAAGCTGTTACAGACTGCCATAATTTATAAAAATACAGCCATGTTAATAAATACAATTTAATTTGCATTAAATTATAATGAAGTCTGTTATAGACACTATTTTGGAAGAAAAAGTTGTTATAGTTATTTCCAAACTAAATCCATATAATTTTTCCTTCTTATTTTCTCCCCCTCCCTGTCCTGCTGAGGAGGGGACTGACAGAGCGGCTTGGTGGGCACCTGGCATCCAGCCAAGGTCAACCCACCACTCTTGGTGTCAGTCAGCTCTAAGCCTACTTCCTCCTGAGTTTGCTTCTTAGCTAGTTATTGGGATCATATGCATTTCTCTGGTGCACAAATAAGAGATTCATTCAGTAAGTGAAAAGGGGCTTTATCAGTCTACTAAAACTTTGCTACACTTAAGAGAATTCCAAAATTCCTTATTTCAGTTTTCCTGGGGTCATGAGATAGAAGATCCATAAGGTCCAAATGCTTTCAGAATCTGAGGTGTCTTTTTTAATGAAAATGCACAGAGGTCTTTTAGCAATTTCTGATAAAAGTAGCATTTCCTTACAAATAGTAGGAGTTTCAATTTTCTCTATAGGCAAGCATACATTTATATCTCTGAGCTTGCATTAAATGACATGTAATCTATTCAACCTCAACACAGAAATTACTATGTATGTGTTAACTGCCACCTAGGTTAACAGTTTTTCGATTCTGTGCTAACAAATCATTTGGATTTCATAAAATTGTAGAATACAGAACTCAGCAAGACCTTGAGAGGTCAATCTAGTTCAACTGCTTGCCCACAGCAGGAACAGCTGTCTTCAAACCATTCTTGAAAGAACCTTGCATAACCTATTCTTTAAAAACAAGACAAGAGAAAAGCCTCCACAGACATTCCCTGTGCTCCCCGTGGGTGTGTACCATGCTCCTCCCTGGGCAACTTATTCCAGGTTTTAATTATCCTCATAGTGTAGGCTGTTCTTTTCCCAATATCCAACCCAAACCTAACCTACCATTACTTCTGATTATTACTTTTCTCTTTGAAACAACCTTTTGCTTTTTGAAGACTTATTCCACCTCTTAGTTTTCTGTGGTTTGAACAAACTTTGTGTATTCTGATGTTTTCTCAGGTTTGCAGGAGATATGAGATCACACACATGACATGCAGAAGACTTTTAGTATCTCCACAGTGATAAGATCTTCCACTTGATTGGAACTGAATACAATTTCATGATGTAATTTCAGTATTTTTGAAATGGACCTGACTAAGCAGAAAGGGTTAGTTCCTCAGTATTATATGTTTGTCATGATTTTTTCTCTCTTCCTTCTCTTTCCTTTTCCTTTTCCTTTTTCTTTCAGACATCTAGGAAATAGACCTTTGTCCATTAGTTGGTAGTAAAGGCATGGTAAGCCAAAGACATCTGTCAGATCACAATACTGTTGTGCGGGACGGGTGTGCATGAATAACATGTTACTTTCACTTATTTCTGTCTTTCATGTCTTTTACTAAAAGGAAAAATCTTACTTGACAATCTCAACAGTCCTCATTCCACCTAGAAATTCAGACACTAAAAAGAATCTAAATTAAGTTAGACAACTGATGCAGCATTTTGATATTCTAAAGCAGATTTCAATATTATTTTTCAAAGAGTTTTGCCCCTTCATGAACATCAATCCAAAATATATCAGTCACCACAGAAATCCCACTTCTTTGTACCTAAGTGAGCACCTGCTAACAGGTGAGTCTTTACAATCAAAGAATAAATGGAAATAATTGTAAATGGAAACATTAGGTAATATGTTGTAGGTGGGCTGTGAGAAGAAATCATGTTTTAAAAGTAACTCAGGCATTGTTTTTGAATTAATTTATATTTTATAAAAAAAATTCTTTTTTTCTCCATGTATAGCCTTTCATCCCAACTCTTTCATCTTATTTTTCAGTTGCTAGTACATATTCTCCAGCTGTGCATGAGAACTCTGGCTGCATTTAACCTACCAAGCAATGTGTGTTCTTATCCTAATGAAAAACTACCCATCTTCAAAAAAGCAACTGACTATATATGAAAGAGAGTGGGTATAGTGCATGCCTCTTTTTGGTTTTGCTGGCTGAAAATGATGTGTTTTTCTAACCCCTTCAACCCCTTCACTCTAGTCAATAGGGATGGGCAGCTCCAACAGGTGACTAAATCCGTTATACAACAAGAATTTAAGGTAGGTGGATTGAATCACTGTTTAGAAGAATATCTCTTGCCAGGAGATATAAAGGGAACCTGTGTGGTTTATCTAAACTTGAGGGTTTACCTTTCAGAGGACATAATTGAAGCCCTTGCATCACAACCTTCATATCTCTGCTCTTCAATGTCTTTGTTCTTCTAACTCCTTTGTTCCCACGCCTGAAATTTACTGTACCATCCACCCAAAAGCTGCACTTCCACCAAGATGTATAAAGCAGATTGGTATATGCCTTCAGTGTATCTCAGTGAATATTGTTATTGTAATATAACGTCTATCGTAACTTCTAGTTTTCTTGAGATTTCGACTTCTGTTCTTGAAACTTAGTATATGACCCCAGAATCATAGGAATGTCCAAATGCCACTTACAATCTGATTCTCACATTTGCATTTTTCAGGCAGCTCTTGATTCTCACAATCAGATTTCCAGGGAAATATCCCCTCACTGTTCGCTGTTGATTTTTGTGATTTGGGTCTGAAAAAAAAACTTTGATAAGACCCAGACCTTGCATGCTCTGCTATTTCTGCCTTATATCAATGATATACATGGAATACAAGCTCCAAGAAGTGCTACTTGATGAAAACAGAATTAGTTTCAAACTAATTATGTGTGCGATGAAAATGGATGATTCTACTTCATGACTAAGCACTGTAGATCCCCTTCATACTCCTGTAACTTCTCCTTAGACTGAGGTCTGTTAACAGTAAGTGTTCATTGAGGTAAATGAAAGTTTTCAGATTTTGTATGATTTCTAACCCAATGATTATTCAATAATCTTCCTGTTCCTATTAAAACAGGAAACTAAATGTGTGTGGCAGCATATTCAACTGAAAAGAAAGCAGAGGACAGAAATAAGAAAGGAAAGGAAACTAAGCACGCACCAGACTTCTTCCTAGTGCAGGAAAATTTAGGTAATTGCTTGTTGTGGTTTAACCTGGCAGCTAAAACAACCACACAGGCATTCACTCACTCACCCTCCCCAGTGGGTTGGGGGAGACAATTGAAAAATGTAAAACCTGTGGGTTGAGATAAGACAGTTTAATAGAACAGATAATAATAATAATAATAATAATAATAATATACAAAACAGTGCAATTGCTCACCAACTGCTAGTTCCCAAGCTGTGGTGCTCTCACCCCCTCCCCCAGCCAACTNCTGTCTCAGCCTGTCCTGATAGGGGAGGTGCTCCAGCCCTCTGATCATCTTTGTGGCCCTCCTCTGGATTCTCTCCAACAGCTCGATGTCTTTCTTGTACTGGGGACCCAGTCTGGATCAGCTGTCCTGGCTGTGTCCCCTCCCACATTCTTGTGCACCCCCGACTTCTCATTGGCAGGCCCGTATGAGAAGCTGAAAAGTCCTTGACTGCTTAGCAACAACTAAATCATCAATATGTTATCATCATTATTCTCATCCTAAATCCAAAACACAGCACTATGGCAGCTGCTAGGAAGAAAATTGACTCTATCCTAGCCAAAATGAGGACAATGCTATTACTGTGGGGCAAGGTCTTAATCAAATCTGAATGCAAAGGTCATGCTAAGAAATTTTAAAACTTTACCCCTGCTCAAACCCTCAATATTTCCCTTCATCCACTTCTGCAGAAGGACAGTTGTATCTTCTGCAGGGACACAGCTTATGGGCTCCCCTTGAGCAGCTCCAGGATTTCTGCTGTGCTGCTTATCACAGCTTTTTGATGCCTTTGTTTCCTTACCTCCTTTTCCATCCTCTAAAAAGGTGCAACTCCACCAAGACGTTTGAAGCAGATTGGTATGTTCCTTGAGATTTCCTAATACATTACAAAGAAGTTATAAATCATACAAATGTAAATTATATTAAACTAACTGTATTTATTAAGTATGCAGAAACACCCCTGGGTATAGACACGTGGTAGCTGAAGGTAAGTAGCTGGGGTTGATTGACTAAAGGATCTCAAGCATAATGAGCTCCTCTGATTGAGGAGCAAGATCCAAACTTTTTAAGCTAGGACCTGCAAAGCTAAACTTGCTGCTTGACTTGATCTTCCTCAGTCCTGTCTAACAGGTGAAAAACAGTGGATTCAGGTTCTTGCAGGCTAAGTGAGAAAATTAACTTAGTTTTGCCACTCTCAGGTGAGTTCTTCAGATTGTAGGCCACTATAAATTAATGTGATCCTTTCAGAACATGCAGTTTTGGAGGGTTTTAGGAGTAGCATCTGCTGCTAGGAAGAACAGAACATGGGTAGGAACAGAAACTGAGCCACCAAACACTAGGGAATCCTGGACATGGTAGGGTCATTGCTCAGAGGGCATGAAACTTTCACAGTCAAACAGCAAGACATTTTGGGTAAGATTCTTTGGCTTCAACATAGGTTCTTCTTTTCTTGCCATTTTCTGTCCCCTAAAGCATCTCAGCTGTCTGCCAGCTGCTGTTCCAGAAGACTTAAGGTGGATAACAGATCCATTATTATATCTGTTGTCTTTGTCCACACATCTTGGATACCACAAGGTATATAAGATGATTTAATATACCTCTTCTGACACATGCCTAGCAAATACAGCTCATCTTGCAGTAAGGAGAGCAGTTGATTTGGATGACAGTTTTGGTCATGGGTGTTTTCTTTACTAACAGACATGATACTCCAGTAAGGCTTTACAAGGTGTAACCATGCTTCAAGATGGCTTATTTCCTTCATGGTATCAGCTTCACTGGTTCTGCTCCTGAAATGCACATACAAATTCTGCAAAAATGAGACATTCACATACAACGCAGAACTCACGATTAATCACTTCCACCCTTTCCTACCAGTTCTCCTCACAAAAACACCACCTGTGAAAATGACTTTCCATGACCTTTCTGAATATGCCAGGAAACCAGCTTGATGCTTTCTCAGCATTTAGCTAGAATTTTTGTTGGCTGCAACTGAACATTTTCCAATTCTGTCCATAACTAAATAAAATTACCACTGCATTTGCAGCAGTTTTTGCCTCAGGAAGAGCTTTGAAATACCACAGTAATGGCAGCTGCCTCGTATAACTAACTGGCAAGGTTTTAAGCAACGGCATGACTATTCTGTTTTCAGAAGTTATGCCTGTTAATATGGACGTTGCTGACAATATTCTTTAAGTGTTCTTACTACCTACATGCTTGTATGGGCAAGACTGAAAATCATTACTTTTTTTAATAAACAAACTAGTAGCAGGAATTGTACAGGGTAATCACCTTACCATATAGAAAAATATCTGTTAACTGGCACACAGTATCAATCCTAATGCCACTTTTCTCTTGCCAGCAATCAGTCTGGCTTCTTTTCCAGTTTCAAGTGCAAACTGAACTTTGAAAAGAGCAAAATGCTAGATAAAGTGAGGAAGATTGACCAGCACTCCTTAACATCTGTGAAAGAACTTTAATGTAGCCATCTGAGACTCAGGTTCCATTTTACATCAATTCTAAGCCATCTTGGGAGGGAAGACACAGATTTCCCCTTCCTCACCCAAGCAAAGCTCAGGGTGACTTTGTGCTGTGAACTGTTATTACAATTTTAATCCCCAGATCAGATGATCAAAACCTCCAGAAAAACAGTAACATGTACATTGCTTGGAAGGACTGATAAGGAAATTAAAGTGTAGTCAGGTGGAGTTTAAGGAATTGAAAGGGAATTTTCCTGTTGCACTATTTCTTTACAATAATTGCATAAAATAATGATGAAAAATGCATGAGATGCGTCAAGGAGTTTCTCACCACCCACTGCACTAGTTCATTTAAAATGTTTCCCCTCACTTGGGAAGAGCTGAAATTGCAGCAGTGCCTATTAATAGTTCCAAAGGGAATCTGAAGTAATTTGTCACTGGCAGGTGTTTGAAGTCCATAGCAAGTTTCCCCCCTCTCTACACTTTCTTTGAGTAAATGAGATGAAATAGCACGTCATCCTCCATTTCCGGAACCAAAGAACTGCCACTCATCTACCTCTAAGAGTAGAACAGAGAGGAGATATTTATGCACAATAAAGCAGTATGGAATGCTCAGATCACAGTAAAAATGCATCATGCCATTTTTGAAAGCATGTGCTCACTGAATCACACAGCACCTGGGCTCCCAGTAGTGTAATTTTTTTTTTTATTTTTTTTTTTTAATAACCCCCTCATATTATAACATTGCCATAATATCCATAATAAGTAGCTTTGCGTCAAGAAAAGGCTAACTGGTAATTCCAGAGTACAGCACAGAACATATTTAGCAGTTGGGTGTAAATCAGAACATAGAGGGATAGATTGATAGGAATTATAATGGCAATGGATATGAAGAGACAAACTGAGCAGCAGAACTAGGCAGTCTGTCATCTTCTGCTAGCTATTATGACCAGAATCTATGTATGTTCCTGCTGTGTTATCCATAAGCAATAATATTCATAACCATTATGTGCTATCATAACAAGTCTTGGTATTAGAGTGAATGATTTGCTTCTGTAATATTTTCATATTAAAAATGAACTACAACCTGCAACAAACAAAATACACAAACATCTCCTGCAAAAGGAATGCCATCTTCTCAGTCATACAAAGATTTAGCCATGTAATGTTGGTTGCTGTGGCCTAATAGACTTAAGTTCCTCAAGACTTACTTCATGAATATTTGAGAGATAACACTCTATTTATTACTTTAATACATCCTTTGCCTTGTTATAAGAGGCTTTTCACTATTCAGACTCATAATATGAAATAGCGATGCTTTGTTTCATTGAAACATTTTTATTGCTCATTCAGAGCTATCAAATGACTATCAACATATTACATATTAATTTGTAACCATGAAACAACTTGTAAATTGTATTTTATGCCTGCAATTTTATAAGGTAACTTCCAAGATTTGCTTGCAATTAAACTGGAGAAAGATTTCTGGCTTGAGAATTCAGAGTTTATGAAAACTCTACTTCAGTCTACAGACGTTTCATCTGCCTTTAAAGCTTCTTGGGTCAAGATAAGTTTTTTATATCTATTAATAATTGTCTTGCCCAACAGAGACTATTTTAGAGGGATAACAAATTCTGATACTGAGTTTGAACTACAATAACAATTCTATCCCTTAAAAGATTCTAAGTTACATGAATATTATATTTATATTTTATTGCTATTGTTGCTGTTGTATTGCTTTATTTTGACTGGTTTTGCAGTCCAATCCTGTTTAAAAAATTTGCATTTATTAAAGTACCAATTAACCCAATGAGAGAGTGAGACACTCTGTAAAAAAAAAAAACCAAAACCAAAAACCTAAGGAAGAAATTAAGAAATGTTCTTTAATTACTAACACATATTAGCAATGAAAAATAACCCATTTTCAGTAAAGGTCAGCAAGCCTGAGGGAAAGGAACACTGTAAACATATAAAGCACAGATGACACTACTGGAAATTTGGAAAAAGGACATTTTTTTTTTTTTTTTCCTGGAAATCAGTTGGAGGCACGAGGTCAGGTATTTCTGTATAACCGTGGATCCTACCATGGACATGCATCTATAGGCTTTACAGTTGAAGATGAGAAGTCTAAGTTAATCAATATAGTTTAGTAATGCAGTTGCATTTCTCTTTTTTATGTTGGTACTGGCAGACAAAAAATAAAGCAAATAAATCTTCATACTACAGCTTGTCAGAAACACCTTGATAGTAAATTGTGGTCTGTCAATGAATGTGTCTACTTTGTTGACACATTCCTTCTGAAGAAGAAACAAGGAGAAGAAGGAAAAAAGTTCTGATACTTTCAAAAATTCTATTTTCATATTTTCTATAATAAAATACCTTGATTTTCTTTGTTTCACTCTTTCAGTGAATCCAAAACATCTTTAAAATATTGTTTGACAAAGAGTTTTCGTATTTGAGATTACATACAAAACAAACATTAGATTTCATACACAATGAACATGACTTGAAACCAGGAAGTCTTTTTGAAATGCAATTTTTTGGTCTTGGTGTTATCTATATCCAACATGACAGATGCACATAATGTTTAATATATACCAGAAAGGTCCTATCACAAGATGGCATACTAAAGCCTCAAGCCTGCTCCACTCAGAGCTAGTGGCATCAGACTGGGTTCTGATTCCACGTCATGACAAGGCTACCGTAAAATAAAAAGGATATATTTATTTAAAAAAATTTTTTTTCTTTTTTTCTTTTTTTTTTCCCCCTAAATTGATAGGATTGTGAGGTGGGACTACTGTATTTCCAGTTATATTTTGTTTGTGAGGGATTTCAGACAGGATTCTCTGCTGAAAGTCTCTGCTTGAGTATACGTGAGTGTTACTAAGCAGGAATTTATAATTCAGTGCATGTATGCGTGCGCTGCTAAACTGAGGCCAGAGTGTCTCTTGTAATGAAAAGAAAGCCATGGTCCAAGCCCAGCCATTGGCTTCCCCTCTTGCTGACAGGAGAGGCAACTCAACACTTCATGAATTTAATTCCTAACAAGATTTAAAGGAATTCTCATCTTTTCCTACCCGTCTATACTTAGTTCCCTTTAGCCAAGTCTTTGGAAATTTGCATTACTCATTTTTAAAGAGCTGTTCATCTTCTGCAGCCAGGATGATTTGGCTGGTTTCAGACTTCTCTCTGTATCTCCTCTTTCAGACTTCCCTTATGCCTGAGACCACTGATTACATGCACATTTCAGATATCAGGTCTCTAATGACCATCCAGCGACAAGGAAAGTTAAACCTTCTGGTGAAACTGGCGTGCTTTTATGAAATGTGTATTTTGGCTTGAACAGTTCTGATTCTTTTATCAGAAGCTTTAACCTACTTTCTTCCCAGATTGTTCCTGAAGTGTGAGATGATTTACACTTAATATTCCTCATGGTCTGCCTGTAAATACCTTAATATCTCTTTGTTTAGTCTAATGCTGTATGTTTTACCATCACATTCAGAATGACTCTCAGATAAAGACTGTCTTTAGAACACAGATATCACTTACTGGTTACACAATTTAAATATCTTTAATTTCTGAAACACTACACTTGATGATCTTCACCAGATCTTGCATGGAAATTTGTTATATACTTTTCCTGGTCTCAAGCGATTGATTTACCAAAACCAGAGACCTGAGGAGTTTTGATTCATGGTATAGTGCATATAATGGATGCTAAGGGGCTTTCAAGGTTTCAGAAAGAAAAAAAATATTATTTAAAATACCGTTGCTGTTCCTTGCCTGTCCCATCAGAAGAAGAATGTATGACTAGACTGATGGGATATAAGTCTGGGAGGAAAACCTCAGTTTTTCTAGTGTCTGTCTTTCCCTTGCCTCAGCTACAGAATGTAGACAGATATCCTTCGCCTTTCCTCTGCACTGGTTTGGCAAATGGGGAAAGGAATCACGTGAATATCTCTTCTACCTCTTCCATGTGAGGTATGGAACAGCTAATCTGGAGCAATGGCTACATGGCTGTCACCAGCTTAATTTCTAGAATCGGGGAACAAAACCAAAGGAAAAAAAGGGGGTTTACGTTCTCTGCCTCTGATGTTTCTCCTACATTTCACATTCTATGCCAAGCATATTCAGGGAAGTAAAAAATTGAGAATTTTCATTTCTGAAAGGAAGTGATTCTTTTATGATAGTCTATTGCTTAGAGGGAAGACTGGGCTCAGTAGGAATATAAATAAGAGGCCCAGGAGACAAAGCCTCCTAAAAAAACCTGCTGCAGCTAAGAGAAGATGCTATTTCTTTGCCCACTGAAGTATCCTTTACAGTGTCCTTGTTCCTCCTTGAGAAGGCAGCTAAGCACATTCATAATTAGGCTGAATGTGAGAGGTGAGTTTATATGAGTTCAGGTTTACAGGTTACCAATTCAAACCAGTTTCATCTATGTTTCAGTCTGTTTTATGGCCAGAAAAAATATTTTTACATCTGTGGAAAACTTAGGAAAAAATAAAGTTTCGCACATCATTTCTAAAATTTAGATTTGCCACTTAAACAGTACTCTGTTTATCAAAAGAAAGTTGTTCAAAAAGTTCTGAAGCTGAGTAATAAATAATTTAATTTATCACTCTTATTTAGCACCTTTTCCTCAGTAAGATATTTAGACTCTAAAGCTAGTAAAAAATTTATATATTAAAAACAATAAAACAGCAATTCATATTGTAGGATGATAATGCAATGAATATGTATTTTAAACAAGTGAATCTTGTTAACTCAGTAAACACTCTTCATTTTCTTCTTATTACTACCAGATTTTGCCAGCAGTGCAGTTATTGTATAGCTTGCTATTCTTTAGCATCTTTTAACTTAAAAAAATATATATATATAATTTTTATTCTGAGAAATCTTTGAGCATTGACCAAATGAAAAGAGTAAAAATGTAGAGTTTATGTGACCAATTTGCAATGAATTAAATAATTTGTTAGTTAGACAGAGGATATACAGATGTGCTTGGACTCCTCCGAGATGTTTTATGTAAAAGAGAATTTATGTGCCAGGCTGAGTTTTCAGAAGTTTGGATTAATGTATTGCTGCTCACAGCACCTTTTGGCACCTTTCTTTGAATGAGGGAGAAACTTGCACCATATGGTGGGACTACTGAAGAATGCCTAAAGGAACTATCTCTACTGCTGAGAATGATCCTGCTATAATTGACATCATCCATTGCCCACTCAGAGGTAACAAGGGAGAGAAGAAAAAGCCTGTGGAGGAGACTTTCCCTTTCTGTCCGCAAGTACATTTGCCTCCTAACCAAGATTTGAAGAAAAATGAAATGTAAAGCACTATGTGATAAATAAATGCATGGAAGATTAACTTTTTTTCTTTTCTTTCCCTCTACCTCTTCTAATGACTCTGTCGTTGCTATTATTCTGCTTAATGCTTTGCCATTCTGCAGATCCCCCCTAAATAAGAAATTAGAAGATTTTAGAAGCCTGTTCCTTGACTGAACCATTTCCTGCTTCATCTGCTTACTCATCCTCTTTCACTGTAAATTATCTCCCTACACACACACACACACACACAGACATGCTCACTACCCCCTGCCTAAGCTCGATAATGTTATCATTAGCAGGGAGGGGAACGAGATGGGGAAAACTGAGTAATTATCATCCTTTATTAAATTATGCAGCATTAATTAGTTGACTGGGTAGTTCAGGGACTGCGTCTGCTCATATCAGAACGGTGATTTTCGGTTCAGAACGGCATCTGTTTCACAGCTTTAGAGCAACAACAACAAAAATTAATAATGTATGGATTATGTCACAAAAAGAGAGGTTCTGCATTCATCTGTCTCCCTGCCACTTGCATGTCAGAAATAAAGAGCAGACATCACTGTGCCACAGTCTCTGCAGGACCACAGAGGCTGAAATAAATTTTGCAATTTAGTTTGATAGCAAATGTAATATTTCTGATATAAGGGCAAGGAAGATTAATTTGGTTTCTAAAGACTGGTATTTTGTAATGGAGTTGTTTCACTTTTTGTGATGTTCAAGTTTATTTTGCTTGCTTTAAGAGGGAAAAAGATGGCTTTGACTGGTCGTAGTATCAATTTGCTATCCATCAAAACACAGACCACTTTTATTTCTGCTGGAAAGAAATTGAAGTATGCAGCTTGTTGTCCTAAGAAGTGTGCAATTCTTATGTATGAAAGATACCACAGTGGCTTTCCTTTTGGTCATGTAGTTTATAGGCCTGGATCTACAATTAGAGCTTATTGGTTCACATGTGGTGATGACCTGGAGGTGAATCCTTCTGCTTTGGTTTCACAGTGTCAATAATTACATGATGTAACACTAGACATTTGCAGCAGATGAAAAAGGAAACTGCTGCAGCATCACAAATAGCTGGATTTTTTTTCTTTCTAAAATACCAGCATGGGAAGGTGTCTCTAAGTCTCAAAGGGATTCTTAAAATCAGATTTTGTTAGAATAAAAATATAAAAGGAAAAATTGAAGTATTTTCAACAATATTATAATGCTTTTTCAGGTAAAGAAATACAATCTCATCACCTGTTATTACTTGATTTGCTGTTAACAAAAGCTTTAATATATCCTGTATATCTATACATATATACTGTATATCTATACATATGTATACTTATACCTACACAAACATATACGTATAGAGCATATGCATATCCAGGTAGAACATCCAAATATATGTATATTGCAGAATACTGCAGTGGCAGTGAATAAGGAATGGAAGCAGAACGTACATCTTCCCCGCAGCTGGCAGAGCAGAACGTAGCACCTCCTTGTCAGTCACCAGCCTTTCCAGGAATGGCTCCTGCCCTCCAGAACCCAGACCTGCCAAGACTAGCCAATTACCTAATGAAAACATATGTAAGTTTTCCTTTTTTATTTTAGCTTGTTTAAAAAGATAGCTTGTGAGCTTAGAGCTGCTAGAAAACAGTTTCCAGAAAGATCTTATAAAAAAAAAATGCAAGTGACTTTCACTTCACTTTCACGACAGAATTCGGTTTTCTAACGTCAGTAGCAAGATGCAGAGTGGATAAAAATTGAATACAGTTTCCCCTCAGAACAGCTGGGCAGGGAAATGGCTCTAGCAACTAAGAAAGTAAAACAAGTTTTGCTTTGCTTTGAAAGGTTTGTTCTTGTAGACAATTTAAAATTATCCCGCAACTTCCTTTCTTCCTATAAATTTTGAACGTGTTAGATTAACAAGCTGCTTTGATGCTTTCTCACCCTCCTGCCTGCCCATCCCCTGCCTCTGGAGAGAAATTTTAAATAAAGAATACAGCTTATAAGCAGGTTTAGTCCAGCTTGAGCTTGTTTCTTTCTACACGGTTTCTTTCACAGCACCAAAACCTTTAAGGGAACCCCCAAGCACTGTAACTTCAAGGCACACACAAGTCCTCGTTATTGTCAGAGGCCCCATTGCCCCTCATACAACCCCTGTTAAGGAATCTGAATGCTGCCTCTGGCTCTTCCTTTTACACGCTAGTCAGCTTTCTGTTTAGCCAGGAAAAATAAAAAGGAGTGAGAAATATGCAGAAATTCTGTAAGTTGTTTGCATTCCCCTGAAATATTTCTTTAGCTGAAGGGGATCAAATCAATGAAATATAATGAAACCATATGCTCATTATTTCAAAATAGAGCAGCTGCTTCAGGGAGTATTGAGAAGATTTATTAATTCTACCAGTACTGCTCATTAAATCTAGGTATCTCCATACCTGTCTTCCTCAACAAAAGCTCCTCGATAGCAAAATCACCCCTGTGGAGTTCAAACTGATGTTCATCTTGGCATTCTTCCCTGTATTCTTCCAGGACAGAGAAGACAATATGCTGAGCTGATGCTGCTGGAGAAGTGGAAAAAATCATCTATGTGGAAAAACCTATCTAGCGTGGGTACAATTTGGAAGTGCCGTAAGAGGGATGTGTGTTGGCAAAGACTGATTCTGCCTGCTACGGACCATATGTGCGTTTAATTGAGTTTGCAAGTTTCCAGGCAGAATGCCAAATGGACAGTCTACCATCTGATAAGAGTGATGAAGTTTTCCCCTCTTGTTCTCTCACAAGCTTCAGGTTCATAAAGATTCTGAGAAGTCAAAAAAACCCTGTCCTTCTCCAGGACTGATGGTGGGACGTGTAAGTCAGCAAACAAACATATTACAGAAGACCAAAATATCAGATTTACTTAATGGCTATGACTTCAACCGTAATACTGAATCTTGAATAAAGGAGAATAAAAGAGTATTAAGTAAGAGATTTTGCAAAACCAAAGCAAGGTGAGAGGCTGTGTTTGAACAGATGCTGTGAGGTGGCTTCCACATCTTAACATGGCCTGGCAAGACCTTGTTCCAGGCACTATGGTATGTCTGCACTGATAAACAAAGAGTTTAAACTAAACTAAAGAGCCGGACTCCTGGTTGCCTCTGTCACACAGTTACTAGTTTGCTTCTTGGCTCTGTTTTGCTGGGTTCCTCCTGGGACTGGTTCTCCCCGAGCCATATCTGCCACAGAGCAGATCAGAGACAACCTGTGTGCGGTGTGGTCATGAGCGCCTGTCGGTGTGAATTATCCTTGTGGCATTTCTCCTTCTGGTCAGTACAAGCCTGCTGAACCTCATGGCAAGACAAGAGAAACCATGCTAGTGGTATGCCCAGCAGTCTTCATGACTAAAGGAATAAAATCCCCATAAAAGGTGATTTTCATCCTTTTAATGTCTTGCTACACTTTCCTCTGGCACAGTGTCTTCCATGAGAGAAAATCAGTCCTGCATGAAACTTGACTCATGAGAGTTTTTATTATTTAAAATAAAGGGAATATAAAGACTGATGATCTTTGTGCAGTGATAGTCAGATTCTCCATGTTCAGCTGGTGGTTTAAAGAGCGTTTCCAGGAAGTTCTTGAAACAGGGTACATCAAAAATGGAGAATTCTCAAACGCAGTGGGAGGTGGTCACCATAGTAGGCATTTACGGTGGTACATTCAGTCTTCAAGGAAAGCTCTCCTTTATTCATGAGGTGTAAATTTGGCTATTTGGACAGCTATACAGGAGCCGAAGTCTCTCTTGCTGACAGAATTTCAACCATAATCAAAATTTGCTGACAATACTAGAAATGAAATGGTAGTAAGGGAAGCTAGACCCAGACTATAAACTGGAGAAACGGGGGGAGGGCAACCTGTGAACAAGGACCAAAGCTTAGGTTTTATAAAATGTGTAAAATCTCACATCTCAGGAGAGGGAGAAAATAAACAGCAGATGCACAAAACCAAGTGTGAAAGATAACCACAAACCTGCACCTATCCATTACCCTGAGTTTATTTAAGTTGTGTCTCCTTGCAAACCTCTACTAATATTCTAGTTTAATATTGTCACCCAGCTTAAGTACAACAGAATTGTGAAGCTGAGAAGCGTAGCTGCTCCTTACCTGCTTTCACATACCTTACACATTGGCATGTGATTTGTAAGCACTGTAAAGCAATGGCTCAAAGCATCCTTGGTATCTCTGTTACTCAGAAACATAGCTAATGCAATAAACTCCCTTGCTACTTGAAACTACACGTATGCTTTCAAGAGCAGAAAAAAAAATAATCTAAAATAGACGAAAATTTTTAACTCTCTTGGCTTCAGGTAGTTTCTTCTAGAGCACAAGAGAGCCATAACATAAAAAAGGAACATAATTATGTTTGTAGTGAACATGAGTAGAATGAACGTGGATATAAAAAGAAAAATGTGGTGCACTCCTGAGAAGAAATAGTAGTGAGGGTACATTTCACTATGCTCTTCTCACTGGGCATTTATTAGCCTGTGGCAGCTGTATGTGGGCACAAATGCAGTCATGTCTTCTTGCTTCTTAACTCTGTCCAAATAAAAGAAGCATATTCACAATAAATTCATGATTTTTTTCACAGATGTTTTCACTAGGTTTGGTTTCTATAGCACTGCCTGGGATTGGAGCAAAGCTCATGAACCTCTATATAGCCATGGTCAAATGTCATTTTCTCTATAAGTCATGTTCAAATAGATTTCCGCTCTTAAAGAAGAGAAATATATTTTGTTCTCTTATAATTGTTGTGACTAAAATATACTGCAGACTAATATTTACTGAGGTCAGTCTTTGACATAGACTTGTAAGAGTTTTTCCCTATTAATTGGCACAGTAACTGAGAAACTGTAATGAATACCCCAACATGTAGCTAAGGAAGAGCAAAGGGGGAAAAAATGCCCAAGAAACTGCATTTTTGTATCATCTGCTCCAAAAATAGATGACAGAAAATGGGTTGCTTAATTATCTGGTCTGAGTCAAGTTACCTATCATTTCAACAGAATTCAGAAAAATAGTGCCTTCTGCTCCAAAAAAAGGACACAAAGGATTTCATGTGGTTGGGTTACTTACAGACGAGACCAATAGCTTAAGTCTGACATGGAGCCTCTTAAGAATAGCCATTAGGAAAGAGACAGCAAAAAAGCAAAAGCAGTTTAAAGTTCATCTTTGTTATTTTGCCATTTGGTGTAGGTGTATTTCTTGGAGATCTTTGACTGATGGTAGTAGCAGCTGTCAGCCAGCAGCTATGTATGAAGGATAAGGGTTTGAGAATACAGTGGGAGATTTCAAGAATCTCAGCTATATTTCATAATGATTATTCAACACAGTGGATATTTAGATGATTTTTGGTGATCATAGATACATATTTGAAATGTCTTCAGTGAAGGTAAAATGTGCATTATTCAGTGGAGTTGAGCAGATTTTATCCTGTTAAGCTCAGAAATGTAAAGTTAATGGGATATCACATTGCAATAAAAAATATATTGGATTTCATTTTAGCTGTGCTTATGTTTAAAGCAATCACTGGTCGTGTTGCATTCCTTAGTTAATTTCAAACACACACTGTGAATACGCAAATATCAAGAGTTTTTAATGACTTTATCTGAGTAATAATTATTTATTGGAGAGAGTTTTTTGCTATTAGGCTCTGTTTTCTTAGTTGACCTTTTATTTCTGTAAACCATCTTCTTTCCTGTGTTTTGAATAAAAATACATTTGAATCCCTACAAGCCTTATCATTCCTAAAAATGACTCAGCTACCGAAAACAATAAAAACTAACAGAGCATTATGGATTGTAGCTTAAAAAGAAAAAAGTCCTACTGATAAAAATCTAATATCAAAACTTTGCATTAACAGTCATAAATGAGGGGTCTTTTAAAAACACATTAGTTTTGAATAGAAATGTTTAGAAGCACCACTGAAACCTAAGATTACTGAGAAAGAATAGGATACAAACAAGCACAGCGTGTCTGAGATTTGTATGTTGTTGAAAAGAAGGTATTCTTATTTGTTCAAAATGCTTCCTTTTTCACCTCTACTTTATCTCAACACTGTTCTCTGAGATCATTCAATGTGAAAGTTTGTTTGCTCTCATTTATCTTGTTGGAAGTATTGAAGCCTAAGGTGTTACTGAAGATGTTTAGAAAGTTTCTAAGGTTGTAGAGGACCTTTTCCCCATTCCTTTCACCAAAAGGTATCTTCTCATTTTTTCATAAATATTCTAAAACAAAAACATTTTTAAAATCATAACAGATTTATGGAAAATATTCCCACCCCAGCCCCCCAGATATCTACAAAAATTTTTTTTTTTTCCCCAAAATTCTTGCTTGACTCAGTTTTCTTTATTCTGGAGGAACTGAGATGTAGAAATTGAAAGTTTCTAATGTAGTCCCCCGTGCTAGATAATTCTTTATTTATTAATTTCCCCCATTTTAAGTGATGAATGACACAGCTGACCTGGATCTGGCTAATGTACAAAAGGGCAGCATACAGTTTTCTGTCCTGATAGGTTTTCATGATATTTGATAATACCTTATTACAGAGAGAATAACCCACACCTAGACACAGACTGTCTCTAGAACAGTAAGAAGTAACAACTGCTTGTGGTGTCTCATTTTCCTCTCCTAGTACTTCTAGGTACTATGCCTAGCACAGCACAAGCTGTAAAAGAGTGATTGTGGTGGTGGTGCACCTCATTCCCAGCAATTTCCAGTGATTTGTACGTCCTCTCTTGTTTGTATTATGTGGTGGCACACAGACAACAGTAAATTAAAGAGGCTGATAGAGAAGGTTTGTGCAGGATGCTGATCATTTGTCCAGAACACAGTGGATCAAACATAACCATATAGATCTGTGGCTTCAAGATCTTTTCCCAGTAGTACCATGCCATATGCTTCTCAGGCTTACAGGATCATAACCCTGAATTTTCACATAACTCTGGTCATATCATCAATACCTTTGTCATTTCCCTTACTGTTGCATCATTTAGACAGCATAACTGAACACATTTCAAATCACTTCAGAATTTGAAAGTGCTTGCCAAAGCAAAGCAAGAAGAGAGAGATTTAAAATTATTTTAAAGAAAACATTAAGGTGGAAACATGTAAAATCTTATTTTATTTTCCATAACATGTCAACAACATTAAATCAACATTTCCTCTATTGTGTCTCTCTTTTTCTTTTTTGAGATGTTAAAGTCAGAACTGGTACAGGGGTAAAATTATTCACACTTGTTCTTATCCTATTTCCTTTTGAATAAGTTATGTACAATGAAGTTTTATGACTGTTGAACTCCTGTCAATGGCTCTGTTTTTGTCTCAACCTGTTCACCTACTGAGAACATGTAGTGGAAGCTCTACAAGGAGAAGACTGGGATATTTCAAACCAGAATCAGGATTCATCAATATGTGTTGAGAACCATGTTTAAAAAAGCAACAAACAAAACCACAAAGAAACACACCACAAAAACCCAACAACAAACAATAGGCCATGGGATGGAGAGTAGGGTCAGAAACAAAAGGATGAGACTTGTAAAACTGGCCACACTGACAAAAATAATCTAATTACAAATCCAAGACCATACATATTTGTGTAAATGTAAATAATATAAAAAATAATATACAACTTAAATATTTTCCAGAATTACCCTCTATCTTCAGGTGTCTACAAACATGAGGACCAGCACTAACAAAAGTAATCAGAGATTAGTGGCTTTAGACTTTTGTTTCCTCCCCTGTCATCCAAGGAAAACACTGTAAATTTCCACTACAGAGAATGGTCAAGGAGGGCAAGGAATCTTATGAAACTGGTTTTTTACTGATCCTTTTACTTTATGAAGGTTTAGGTAAGTATTTCCTTCCTTATTCACTATATTTTCCAATGAAGCTACTCAAATGAACTTTAGTAGTGATAAATATAAACCTGAGTGACAGAACAAAAAGCTATTGGCAAAATCTTCCGAATACAAGGTGCAAATAAAGACTGTGTTTTCACCAAAACTGTATTTCTTCAAAAGACCGTTCCTGGTTAGAATGCAATGGATCCAACCGACTACAATGTGATCCTATAATATCTCCTCAGAATCATTCTTTTTTTAATGTGTTATGAATTCGTCTCAAAGAAGAAAGGAATTTGAGGACATAGGGTGCTTCACGAATCAAACACTATCAAGCACATTGCTCAAAGAATATGCACAGATTGCGTGTATAGACAGATCTCAGACTGCCATCTCCAGACAGGCAGTTCTGGCTTTGCACGCTGTGATAGCACACCCCTGCTAGTGTCAGATTCTCTGAAGTGAACTTATAACTGTGTTCTTGATTGCACAGACAAAAATGAACATATTTTTTGAACATATTTCATTTCTGCATTGTAAGAGTCACTCCTCTGGTCATCTAGCTCTTGGTAGGGAATCATCTCCAGGCTGCAGGGAGCTGTTAGTAGTGTTTTAACAGGTGAGGCCAAGCTGCTTTGAAAATAAAGACAAATTGTCAAACAGTTTCTAGGGAAGAGGGAGATGGGAATATTTTGGGAGGGTGAAAAACAGAACAGAAGTGTGGAGAATTGGCAGAAGGGCAATGAACGACTCTACACTGAAACCCAGCTGCTCATGATGAAACCACTCCCACAACAAGAGAGTCTAACTGGAGACATGCATGCATCTCCTAGATGAGGTGTGCATATACTGTGAGGATAGTTAGGGGAATATAGGCACATACGTGCTCCAGAGTCCACAGCGGAGATGCACGCTGTGTCCTCGACCATGATTCCTGCACATTGCTGCAAGTCTCTTCCCACTGCTGCTCTTCTTTCCACAATGTGATGCCAGAGTGCAGAATCAGAGGTTAAATGGACAACTTCATGGCTGTAGTGATGCAATCTGGTAAAAGAGTCTCTGCTGCTGAAATAAGGCTTTGATCTGTTTCTCTAAGAATTTAGAGTGATTTTATACTAGCCATGTTTATTAGGTTTTCTGATTTGGTTTGAAGTAAGTCATGAGATTTTTTAATTTTTTTTTTTATTTTTTTTTTTTTGTGTATGTCATCAGCCTTACACAGCCGTAATTCCCTTTATCATCTGACTGTATCTAGAACAACAACAAAAGAAATGAAGAAAAAAAAAGAAAAAAGAATATCTAGGTAACGAACAAAAACTTTAGGGCTTATGTGAGGTCATTTCTGACTGAGGTATGACTGAACATTTGTTTTAGCAGTACTATTTCTGTGGTTTTTTTGACAAGATGAAAGCTTTTCCCATCAGCATAGGTCAATTGTACATGTTTTGTTGGACAAAAGTTATATAGAAAATAAAAGGAATCTCTAGAGAATACAGATGGTATAAGCTAGAATGTGTTCTGAACAAATTATTTGGTGGTATATATAAAAACCCCACATTATCATTAATAGCTCTAAGTGATTTGGACATTGGATTTATGAAATACTCATGTCAGCGGCATAGATCATAGTGCCAGGTAATGGATCAATACAAAAACAGAATAAGAAATCTTGAATCATTATCAAACTTCTTACTGCTTTTAGATCTTATTTGCTGATTCCCTTTGAAGCCTTGATTGAGTCTGATGCTGTGTAGTTTACAAAATATGATATAATCATAGTTCATAACAGTGTGAAAATTGAGAAAATAAGTGGTGCATAAGTGAAGGAAAATAGGTTTCTTTTCTTTTTTTTTTTCTTCCCTGTGCTATTTCACTGTAATTTCTTTATTGCTATGAAAATTTTAGACAGTTTAAAAAAAAAAAAAAAGTTTCAATGTTTTCATGAACTATTCATAGCATAGCAACAACATTTGCTTAGGAGTCTAAAAATATTTTTAAAATGCATACTTTGAATTTTGTACTAAAAGTTGAAGAGCAAGAGAACATATGGTCAGGCACTTTATGAGTCTTTAGGCTCCTAACTGTTAAAACTGCATACAGAATCAAATTGTGCGCAGATAAAATCATAGTAAACATTTAAATGTGCAAGCCACAAGTGTTTATAAGAGTCCTTGATACACAATAGAACGGTAAAAGAGAAAACATAAGTCGGCCTTTTAATTATTTTTTAAATTTTAGAGGCAGATTTATTTGTAATGTTGATGTAAATGGAATTTAAAAAATCAACTTATCTGGCCTCCAGTTTTATGAAAGAGGGTAACTTCTCAGGAACTGACTACTGGTTGTTCCACCACTATTGCATCAGCTGTGGGACTATATGGCAGTAGCTTTTTTTTTCTTGTGTGCCTTGGGTATTCAAAGCATCAGAGCAGGGAAAAAAAGTAAAAAAAAAAAAAAATTAAAAAAAAAATGGAGGATTACAGCAGGACCCAAATCATCTGGGGGCTGCCACAAATCGTCTGTGTGATCTTGAACAAATAATTTAAACAACTTCTCCTGTGAAACAAGACAATAGCATTGTCTTACTGTAGAGTGATGTGAGCTAATTAGATTCTATGGTAGTAAGGCATAACATTGATTTCTTTACAGATTAAAAACGTTTTATTGGAGTATAATTCTGGAAGACACACATTTCTTCTAGCTCATAACCGGCTATTAAATACTTCAAAAGTGTTATTTTAAGTAGAAAATGAGCTTTAATCTATAGATTTTTGTTTTTTTCCATGCAGACTGCATTTCCCACAATGTTATTGTTATCTTTATTCTTATTATTACTCCTGTCAACTCAGTTTCTACTATGAACAGTTGTTAATTTTAAGAGAAAATTATGCAGCTGAATGACTGTGGAGTTGGGTCAATATCACAATTTGGAACCAATACTTGCATTTAATCTAAGGGTGAGTCAGTGTTAAAAGGTGGTGTGAACTTTCATCTATCTGCAGTAGGTGCATTGTTTGTTTATGTGCTGTGATTTGTTGCTGGAGGAGAAGGCTGTTAATACCAGCTATCATTTAGACTGGTTAATTAACAGATAACCAAATTAATTTTCATCCTAAGGGCCAAAGTGGTTATAGGCTGTGGTTTCCTTTTAAGGCTATTTGGGGCAAGAAGGGAAACGGACAGGATTGGGTTTTGCTAATGAATATTCACACAGCTAGGAAGTGGGAAAATGGTCTATATTGAAGGGAACCAGAAGCTATAAAGCAACTATAGTGTTGCTGTGCAGTAACAAATGCCATTGTGTTAGAACAGCTGCAGATATTTTGAAACAGTAAAACTACCTATAAACTGGGCATTTTGGCCTTCAGTTCCACATTTTGTTTCAGCTCTTAAGCATTTCTTCTTAGACCAATTATTTCCTTTTGTTAACCTCACATGAAGAAGCAAAGCCACACAAGTAGACACATTCAGTCCCATAATCTTATTCCTTTCCCTGATTTTTCCTGGTTCTTCCATTCAAGTCTTTGCATCATCACTCACACCAGCTAGCTGCTTCCCTGGCAAAACTCCTGAAATAAGAACTTTGGATGTCAGCATTTCCCAGCAGCTTTATGACAAAATAAACCGGTTGGGTTCCCCCCCCCCCTCCCCCCCTTTTTATCTAATTCTACTACAATATGCAATAGAGCAGAAAAATAAATAGCCATTTGTATGCACTCATCAGATATGGCATTTTAATCACCATCTGAGCATCAAAACCAATCTTATTAAGGCAAAAACCAGGGTGTACTTTATTAGGTAAAGATTCCTACACCACTGCTTTTCAAAGCAGGGGTCGCAACCCCAAGGGAGGCCATGGCAGACCACAGTAGGGTACCCACTGGGGATTCCATTTTATCTGCTGTTAAATTAATGTTACAGATTATATAAAACAACTGTGATGCAACAAACAACAGTTATCCTCTTGCAGAGGGAATCATGTGGGACATGAAGTCATACTAAAAAATACTAAAAAATTAAAATCTGTAATGGGAGACTTGCCCAAAATTTTCATTTTTAAAGTATCATGGAATATATCTGACTTAAAATTATTTCATTGAATTTCACTTATTTCATTGAATTGACAAACCTTTCTTGCATTGATTCAGAAACAGCGAGTCAAACATTGCATGAATTGAACCATCAGGTGTATGTGTACCACAGGAGGATTCCTTCATTTTTTATAAATCTTACACTGAAAGACGGAATGAAACCAAAATTGAAAAAAATACTAACTTGAGAGAGAAATTCAAGAATATTTCTATTTTGATATTCTTCAAACTCAAGAATAGTCTATTGCAGGTATAACAACTTGATCAACAAAACTGTTACTAGAGTGATGAAGGCACAGAAATCATGACCATCTTTTCACGTCTATATTCACATGGGTTCTACTCCACAGCGAAGTAATCACATTGCCTGTAGAGTACAGCAAATAGAGAATGGGCAAAAGTAAAGCCTGTGTTGAATGTGTCTGATCAATGAAAGATGGTGGTAACAGTTAGGCCATGAGACAGTCGTGCTTCACAGTATGTTGCCTCATCCTGGTCTTCTGATTGCTCCCATCATGGGGCTTTTTGGCAAGGACAGAAACTGTATTCCAGCCCATGTATCTGGAATTCCTTCACAGAGAAATCAAAGCACAGAGTGAGGAAGAAAGGGGAGGGTGGGGAGCAGTTGTGAAGGTTGTGTTCAGATCTGGAGCAAAGCCATGGCTTAGGTATATTCCTGGATCTCAAAGTAGAGATATTGCTAGATCTAAAATTAGGGTAATGGATGCCCAAGCAGTGAATATACTCAAAATTTATGGAAAAGGAAAAAGGTTCTGGGAATAGATAATCAAACTGCTTCCTGTCACTTACTGTCATGAAACATTTGCACAGAGTATTGCATCTGAAAATATATTTCTGATTTTATAAATTCAGTGTCATTTCTGACATTCCAGTCAGCTCAATATCATGATTTTTGATCAGATGTACAGATCATTCAGAAACAGGGTGAAAAAATAACTAACTCGTGCTTTATTTGATCTGTTTCTCGATCTGCTATGCATAAATAGAGAGTTACGTAAACATCAGAGCTATCTGCAACTGCAAAAATCACTGGGGAGCTGGAGCTATTGAGGGAAACCCAAAGGAAGGTACAGTGAAAAGCCAAAAGAATTTAAGAGAAGAATGAAGCTGGTAACTTAGCATAGCCCTTTCTTCCTTCTTCAGGAAGGAAATTGTCAGCATAAATCACACTCTTGGGCTTCCTATTTATTTCCTTTAGCTGTTTATATCATTCAACTCTAATATGCAAAACAGGAAGGAGAGACAGTAAATTAAAACATGAGAATGTATTCTAGCTTAATTTTCTCCAGAACAAACCTAGGCTTTGCTAACTAAAAGCACCTTGGAAAATAAACCAATGCATGGTAAACATCTAAATATAGAAATTGGGGATTAATTTTAAAGATGTACTGCTATTCTGAAACAAATATTAATGGAGACACAACTGCTGACTCCTGTCATCACCTTTTCCAGAGCAACTGCTACATTTGCTATGTTGTGCTAACAATTAAAACTTAGTTGTCAAAGAAAAATTATCACCATTTTTCAGGGGAAGATAACAGGATGAGCTTTAAACTAATTAAAAACATTTGATTTTAAAATTCTGAACACTGAATGTGGGCTAAAAGAAAGAAAATAGGATGTCAAACCAATGACTGCATTTAGCAAATCAGACAGATCTTTGTGACTTCGTTGAAGCTCCTTGAAAACTGTGGCAAATGAAAGAAATGGGATATATAGGATTTTTTATTATTATTATTATTATTTTTGACTGCTCAATGAATTATGAACCCTGTTATAATTTTTCTGTATGTAAGGAGAATTCATCAAAGAGGGGTTTACACTGAATGGTAAACATGTCTTACCCTAAAACTTGTAAAGGTCTTCTGCAGCCTTTAACCCTGAACCTGTGGGATAGATCCATTCACATAACTAAAGATATACAGACTGTATTTGATCTATTCTGCAACTGATAGGGAGGTGAAACACACTTGGTACTTTCTGGACTGGCAACATGCAGTTGGATTAGGATAGAGTCTGATTACGATCAGCCAGTGTACCAGCGAAGCGTGAGCATTGCAGAGGTAGCATCTGCCTCCGTTTTAATACGCTGACCCATATTATCTTACTGTTAGGCTTCACAAATTCCAATTGCTTACCTTAGCTATGTGGTAGATTTATCTGGAAATCAGGAGAAAACAAATGGCCAATAGTTCAAATAAGATGCCCAGAAAAACAAATCATTACTGCATCAAAGGAACATATTTCCATGTATCTGGAGTGGAGCCCGGCTGAAAGCAAACAGAAGCTGAGTAATTCTGCAGCGAATGACTCACTGGCACAGAAGGGACATACCAAACATTTGTCAAACTGGTGCTGAGAATAGGAAGTTAAAAGAGAAAGGTGAGCAGAAAGGATATGTTGGTAGATGCACTGAAATAATTTGTGAGAA
The DNA here is from genome assembly GCA_013400195.1 of Aramus guarauna. Lineage (NCBI taxonomy): Eukaryota > Metazoa > Chordata > Aves > Gruiformes > Aramidae > Aramus > Aramus guarauna. The sequence goes on along the minus strand of VXBL01009131.1, from coordinate 356,380 downwards.
TATTCTACCTTAATATGAGTGAGAGTGAAAGCTATTTCTGATGAGTTAAATGACCCATGCTTCTTCTGGGTTTTACCTTTTAGATACCTGCTTGTTAGGACCAAAGGCAAGGATAGATTTTTCTGGTGGGTAGCAGAAGGCAAGTCACAGGTCAAGAGCCCGTGCCAAGTTTCCAGGTGGAAGCCAAGAGCCAAAGTCAGGAGATGAAAAACATGGCAGTTATTAGGAACACAAAGCAGGAATTGAGAGCTGGGCAGAGGAACAAAACAAGCGTAAGAAGTTGAAGTTAAGAAAATATGAAAAACAGCTATATAGAAAAGTACAGAAAAAGAGACTAGCTTCAGACAAGGAAAAAAAAAAAAGAAAAAGACAAAAAGAAGAATGCTTGAGAAACCTCATCAAATATTTTGAAAGCTCAGACCTTCCACAGGGGCCATAATTGAGCTGAATCGAACAGGGAAGAAAACTTGCCCCTAATTCACAGTCAGTGGTCAAAACTAGAGTTATTTAATCAGATTGGTTAACAGTCAAAAGATAAATCTTTGCCCATCTGTGGCAATGAAGAGCTGCATAACAAAATTTCTGTATTCTGTGTCCACTGGAAAAAAAATAGTCATCATGCCTTCTTGTCTTGAAGTTTGTATCTGTCTTACCTATGACCTGAGTTACAATAATGTTATTGAGCATGACATTAAGTTGATGCCTCACTGTGAAAAATGAAGCAAAATCAACACAGTCCAAATCAACAGATACAGGATAAATCAGAAGAAAATAGGGGAGAAAGTCACTAATCCCATTTTAAAGACATGGAACTGAAGCATACATGAATTTCCACAGTCACAGAGGATATCTGTGGCAGAGCTAGAATGAAGGTGACATCTCCTGCATGTGAGGAAGCAGGTGTTAATACTACTGTCAAATTGCCTCCTTTTGAGACTGTTATTTTCCAGTCATTGGAATATTTCTGTTGGGGTTGATAAAAGAAGGCAGTGATACCAGAAGATATCTGCTCTTTAGATGATGTGGGGAACATGCTAAGCATGCTGAGGTGAAGCTCCCTTTTCTAATCCTGAGACAGACACTGATGCAGAGAAGTGCTTATGATCCTCTGATTTGTTTATCAGACCCGTGAAAGGTGGAATGAGGAGGAGCAAGAAACAATTGCAATTTTCTGGGTACATCATATTAGCTAGGAGATCTTAACGAATTAAAATCCTTGATTCAATTTTGAAAGGGAAAACTGAAAAGTGTAGACCAACTAGGGAAAATAAAATAGATTAGTTTGTCCATAGTAAATTATTCTACAAAAAAGAGGAACAAAAAGGTGTTACAGGATTCTGGGTTTTTTCTGGGTTTTTTGTTGGTTTTGGTGGTGATGGTGGTTTTGTTTTGTTGTGTTTTGTTTTCATTTGGTTTTTAATTTGCATTATCTTATGACTTCACTTCCTTGATCTAATCCCAACTCCCGGAAGAAAGAACCAGCCATATACATCTTTGTATACCGAGCTTAGCAGGTCAGCACTGGTAATAGAATCTGCAGTGAACCAGATATGCTCTGTTAAATGCTTCTTGCTATTTTATGAGTCCCTGTGAAGCAACGCTTATGGCTGTTCAAGCTACAAAAGGCATATTGTTCTTATTGCTCTTTATTTTATTATGAAGTATTAAACCAATATTTTATCAGGATCCAACAAAATATACATATTTCACTTTGTGAATCTTGAAACTCTGTTAAAAGAGTAAAAGAAGTCTTAGCTTACAAGCTGTCAATCCAATCTCTGACTAATAAATTAGCTTCATTCATTTTATGGCAGAACTCCTCTGTTGCAGGGATGATAGCTGCTGCAAGGACAGTGAAAATATAATTGTAAGAAGCCATCTCCCCTGGTGGAAACTCAGTAGAGATAAAAAAATACATTTTATAAAGTTACAAAAAACATGCAAGAAGAAAACAGAAAAGAAAAAAAATGTATTTCTGCTGCTAGAGTGTTCCATGATGTCAGGCCGTTGGTCAGCAGTAACAGAGCCAAGTACCCAGGATGTGAGCTGCCAAGCATTCTTCCTCCAAAAAAAAAAATAGCAGAGAAATGAAGACAGTAACTCACACAGCCAATAAGGTGGCAATAATGTTAAGGAAAGCACAGGACTACAGGTATACTCAATATTCCTGTCAGGAGGATCTGGGCCAGGTCCTGTAGTCAAAAGAAAGAAAGAGAAGGAAGTGTCTCCATCCAGGAAAGTCATCCTATCTATCTGGTATAATTATTTTAAGATGACATGATTTGTTTATTGAGCGTCTCCCTCTCCACTGTACATAGGAGTGGTTAACAAAACTACCTCAGATTAGACCACTAATTTTAAGAGGACTCAAACCAGATGAACTGACTCTTGGTGTTCAGTTGCAAGCCATAGATATAATGGAGCTTTTCGCAGTAGAATATACAAACAGCTGAAAAGTGGTGAAGTACAAAATGACCACAGCTTGCCCCATGGTCCGTGCCTGCTCTGCCTCTCTCAGACACAGGAAGAGAAGAGTCAGGCCACTGAACCAGGACCTCAGTGTTACGCACTGGCTTCTTACTGACTGCAGCCAATGCCAACTGCCTCAGAGGATGGTGTCCCTTTTAGAAAAGCTTTTCTGCCTTCCTCTGAGCATGAGCCCTGCTTCCATGCTACTGGAAGATAATTTTTTTTCTTCTGAGGACAGACCCAGAAACTCACTTTTCAGGACAGTATCAAACCCCCTGGAAAAGTGGGAAAATGTACGGTAGTTCTCAGTTTCTAAAGTTACTTTTCAGTAAATGTCAGCAGTTAGCCTGGGGTGAAGCATGAATAATGAGCCTGGTAGTCAGAGTACACATTCTGGAAGTGGGACTTGCACAGACGAACCTCTGCTCGCAAGGATCATTTTCTACAGAATGAATCTGTTTCATCAAGAAAGCACGAGAGGCTTTCTCCCTGTTCTCTTCACGGCACGGAGACCAGTGCACATTACTGCAAGTTAGAAAACTGCAATCAAATCCTGAATCCACCAAAACTGTGAACAAGAAGAATTTATTTTTCGGTAACTTTGTTAATCAGCTGTTTCTGCTTCCCCTATAACATTTAAATAAATAAATAAATAAATAGAGAGATAAATTAAAAAATAAATAAATAAATAAATTTTGCTTTTCATTCCTCTTTCTAGTTCAGTAGCTAAATAAGCAATTATGTGTCCCACCTCAGTTTTGTCCCTCTTTCTCCACATATATAGCCAACGCTTACACTTATCCTCAGCCCCAGGAAAAACACTGAATTCATCCTCTTCTGTGCAGGAGACAAACAAAGGTGAAAGATGGCATTTTGATTTTAACTCGGATGCTACCTGGAGTACTACACTTGCTGAGAAATCTTGACTTCACTGAAGGAAATGGAACAAAATACTGTTTGGTTCAAGGCGACTGACACTGCAGTGTTATTTATGCATTTTAACCTTATGAAATAATATAAAAGGATAATTTCCAAGTTGTGCCTTCCTGTTCTCATTGTTGCACAGCTGCTAAAAAGTTTGATGGAAAACATATTAGATAGTATTTGCCATTTTAAAATTGACCAGATGAAAGACAGCATGAAAGCCTATAACTTTTGGTTCACCACTCATGCAGTACATGCCACATCTACCATTTTCTTTTTCTGTGAGAAGTGGTCTTTTAAACTTATTTGAAGGATGATGATGCCTTTGTAAAAATGAAGCTGTAAGATGGCATGGAGGTATATATATTTCTCAGAATGTATTTAACAAAGTTAGTTGGTTTTGTAGCAATAATTTTGTAAAGATAATTTAAATTTAAATACAGGTGGATGACAACTATATTTACATGCATTGGGACTACTTCAAGGATCATACAAGGAATTAAGAAAACTTGAAATCAAAAGAAGAGTCTCTGTATGGAGAATACTGATGACAGACCCTAGCTGTCAAAAATTAATAAAGGAACAGGCAATGATATATCTAGTAAGTCTGAGTGGATATAATTCTGTAATTATTCTGTGGAATAGCTCTCTATGGACACAATGGTACCACTGTAAAATTCTTTTCCCTTTATAGAATACACTAAAAGTTTGTTTCCTCTTTTTTGTTTCTTTTTCTCTTTTTTATTTTTTTTTCTCTTTTTTATGTCCTCTGGCTACAGCTGTCTTCACCATTGTCCGCTCCTTGTGTGCCTGTTTGACGGCTAATGAAGACTTTCATGCTGAAGTATCCACAATGTTACCAGTATCCGTGAATATGATTATGTAGTCATCTTGCATAATTTACCTTTTTTCACTCTAGGAATTCTTAAAATGGATCAACATGTATTTATGATCTCAGTAATGGTGACAAATGTCACCAGTAATGGTGACAAATGGTGACAAATTATCCTTCCTAATATACCTTTCAAGTTAAGACTTATACGTAGAATAACTGTAGAAGCAATACCTATGTTCACATGCAAAAGTAGAAATGGCATTATGCTCTATTCAGTGTACTCAGTGTAGAAATTCTAATAATACACAAGCAACTGAATTTGAACAATTGGAATAATTGAGAATATGAACACTGAGATCTGGAGAACATACTTTTGACAAACAAGTATTTATTTCTAATGAGATAAAGCATTTTAAATAGACTTGGATTAAGATTCAAGTCTGAGCAGTTTCAAATGTTTGAGGAATATGAACCTTCCCTTTCTGTCTGAGCTCACTTCCGATTACAAAGTCTTACACAGAACAGAAATTCAGCTAGCAAATCAATATAATTAGCAAGTGGAGAGCAAGTGAAAAGTAGAACGTGTCACTGTTTTCCTCAGAAGTCTCCATTCTGTGACTTGGTGTTTACATATATATTACACACAGAGACTTGTATTTAGAAGGCTGAAGGTGTCTTTATCCAAAAGGAAAATAAGACCCAGGCTCCAACTCTGAATTTTTAATTCTTTCCAAAGGTTCAGAATTAAGTATTATATATATACACACTTTTTTTTTTTTTCCTTTGGGAACTAAGCGATTCTGACCTCATATTATTCTTTAGCTGTCTCAAAGTAGTTTTATACTGAAAAATGACGCCCAAAAATATTTATGTGGGCTTGGTTCATAGAGATTCAGAGACATAAAAGCTGGATCACCTTTTTTATTTTGCTTCTTTTTTTGTAACTTTAACAAGATATCAGACATCGTTTCAATTATTAAAAAAAAAAAAAAAGTCAAAGTATTGTGTCAATCTGTGAGAAGAACACTCAAAGGAAAAGTACCAAATTCAGTTATGATGTGGAGTTCAAAATTAGGCATTTATTACCCTGTTAGATCCCCCAGTAGATCTCAAAGAGGAGCCAAGTGTCTTAGAAAAAAGTTGAAAATAACCACACAGTGAGAGGAAACCTAGCAGGTTGCAATCACTGGTAGCTGTCACTGAGTGCCACTCAACAACGAAATCCAAAGACAAGTCATTGAAGTTCATTGTCTCACTCAACTACGTGAAAAAAAATTCTCATTATTTTGCAACACCCTCCTGGATGTAAAAGTGTAGCCTTTTCATCAAGGGCAGAGTGAAGGTCTCACATTTACAGAACTGTTTTTAGGTGGCCTGCCCACAGGTGAGATGTAGAGTTACTGTCTTCTGCAGCTTTTACACCAATGTTCAATGTCTAATGTTTGCTTTGTGGTGGGGTTCATTCCCTTCTCACCTACTGTCGCCATGTCCCACCTTGGAAAGTCAGACACAGAGGAAAAGGGGCTGGAGGAGGACGATTATGATTTTAGTCCCATGCTTTTGCCCTTTCGGGGAAAGTGTGCCTACTCCTAGGACAGTTCTGGCATTTTTCAGCACTTGTTTGATACATGTAGCACTGAAACCAGCCTGACCAGTGAACTTCAGCATCTTCTCTTTGGTTTCAACAAGAGCTTCTCTTTGTGAATTGTCTTATTAGGCTGGAGCACAGATGGAGGGAGATGCATTTGGCCAAACCACCTGAATTTGTGTTCCTCTTTTGATTCCAGCACAAAGCAGCATCCTCTCATGTTGAAGTGCATAAGTTATGCCCTGGGAGCAGCCACTAGATTAAAGCTCACCAGGGAAAACTGGAGAACCCTTACTGATTAGATAAAAAACACACTTAAACAACTTGTCAGTCATTTCCTGAACCCTTCAAAGTCCTGCATGTAAAAAGTGGATCTTTCATGGACCTATGACACCTCCAAGGCAAAGCAGAAAGTGACCACCATTTATCATTCCTACAGTTTTGAATTTGGGGACTTAGTCTTACCTAAGTCTGTTTTAGCTATGAAATCCTTTTCTGGACCTAGCTGAAAGTTTATTTCAAGTTACAAGAACTGTCAGAAAACAAGGCCAAAATCAAGAATATTAGTTCAATGAGAGACATATTTACAGTTCACACTGACCTTATATGTAAGTAAGTAAAAAATATTCAAGGTAGGATTCAAGTTATTATAACAGAGTATAAAATTGTACTCATGAGAGTTGACCTCACTGTAGCTCTCAAGGTGAAACAAAAAATGAAATTGCCAACAAACATATTACAGCTAGTGATTAAGTGGCTTTTTATACACTCTTGGGAACATTGGGACAGACAGTTCTGATGGGAAAGACATGATTACTTCTGATTACACTGTACTATCCCACTGCAGAGGTCTGATACCAGATTTCAGTGGAAAAATAGTTACAATAAAGATGTGAAGTATATATCATGCAACCATCATAAGTATCCACAGCTACAATGAAATTGAGTTACATATCATGACAAATTACACATGGGATGTCCCTTTGAAAGGTTATTTTTATACTTCCTTCATTTAAGCCATAGATATAAGAGTCTTCAGAGCTCAGGCATTTAAAAAGAAGATATATTGAAAGGAAAAAAAAAAAGTGTCCTTGTGTGAGGCTTTTTAAAATGAAATTAATTCTATTTTATCACACTTTGAAATACCAAAACATGCTGCACACTGTTTATCATAATGGGTTACTAAACTTGGTGTCAGGAGAGATGTGGGGAAGGACTATTCGGTTGCTATCTTTACTGTTGTGATTGTGAAAGGATGGGCTTCTTCAAATGACATAAGACAGGAGAGCCCTGCCAGATTATTCCTTTCAGTATTTAAAACTTATTATGCTTTGTACTTGCTGCCTGCATAGGTTGAAAATGCATGGATACATGCAGACTCAGGGTCATGTAGTTAGTTACATGAATCAGGGAGTAATATTTTGTAAAGCACTGTGATATGTTGGGCATTAGAAGGAATCCTGAGGAGAAATAAATATTTGAGAGGTGAAAAGTATGTCCAGAGTTTTGGCACTCATAAGATAAATAAGGAAAGGACAGGAATACGTGACCATGAATTTTACAACTACTATAATTCAGCAAACATTTGTTACCATTATTAATAACGTGACATAAAATGGAAAACAGCAGACTTAATCCATATACCTGGCAGATATATGAAAAAGCAGATGGCATTTTAAATGGGATGGGGGAATACCCAGCAGATACCAGCACTGCTTGGCCATAGACCTGGCATTTATATAAATGAGCAAGACAAAATCTGGACCTAGCGAAGACCCCACATGTATACACTTGTGCACAATTATTTTTGTGTCTGCTAGGCAGCTTGTAATTCTGGCTACGACATTTTCTCCCCCTCATCTGGGAAACGTTCCAGTCATGTTCAAACTGGGGCTTTAGCAACACAGCCACATATAATCCTCCCTGGGAACAGAAGAGGATGGAAGAAGATTGGCAGGGTCCTGCCCAAATGTGTGTTCTCTGTGACACCAAGGAACAATCTAGTTCTTGCCTGTCTCTTGAAGTGAAGTGATATGCTACCCGCAATGTGTCACATCAACCAGATACAGCTTCCTGTGTGGTATAAGGGCTATACTACTCCTAAGTAAGTATTTTGTCATAGCACTTTGTTAATAGCACCCAATACATTCATATGTGGGTGTAATTTACTGTAATCTGTACACTGTAATCCATACAATAAAATCCATACAACTGTAACTTTACTCTGTTGCACATAATGACCTTCTGTTGTTCTATGTCATTTAAGAGAAAGAAGAAAATTTAGAAACTTGTGTGATCCTTTCTACTGGTTGTATAATCTCAAATGTTGCTCAAGACCAGAAGACACGATGATAGACCATTATTCTTTCTTAGTAAGACACGTTCATCTGAGCATACTTAAGTTATTTGTGTGAATGGTGTTCCACTTTGAAGAAAAGGCTATGTTAATAATAATATCCCAAAATCCAGGCAGTTCTGGAGCTGCAGGACCCCTTTTCTATTGCTTGGAAAAGGACTATTTCTAGACTTAGTTATCTATACCACTGAAGGAACCTTTGATAATGGGAACATTTCATAGGTACATAAAGTAAATAGACTCAATTATATTACAACAGATAATTCTGAAGAAATGCTGTTAGGCATAGAATAAAAATTGTGTCAAGATTTGCTTGAAGCAACTCCCATATATAATCTAGCTTCACTTAATTTTGTATGCACACAGCTGTCAGATCTCTAGCTGATTTTGTAGGCAAATTTAAAAAATGAACTTCAGGACTAATGCTAATTTTGCAGAAGGCAGTGATGCCTATTCCAGAGCACTTAGAACTAGAGCTTATTTTAAAAATGACTTTCTGATATTCTTATATTGAAAAACAAGGGTTTATTACTTTTTTCCATTGTAATTTAGGATCAAAATACTGCAAATATGCAACCAATCGTTACTAGATTAACCAATATAACTTTTGAAGACTAAAGAAATCAGCATTATAGAAATTATTTTCATCGTATCAGTATTTGACCTCATAATATTCTCCTGAGCTTGAGTTCCAGGTTTACCAGCTATTAAATGATTTTCAGCCTGGTCATGGGTAATGGTTAACTGCCATCTTTGTGGTCATAATTAAAAAGAAATCTTTGAAAACTTATGCAGCATTTTGAGAACAAATTTTCTGTGGGGGCAGCTATCATGTATAGTTCTACAGCATGAAGTTATTTCATACTAGGCCAAATTTGGGTAGCAAATTCTGATATGGATTTTCCCTTGCCAATAAATAAGTGAGGGAAATTTTAAAGGCATTATTGGTGATGAAAGTACTTATTTTCTTCAAGGAAGTGTTTTATAAGCTATCCTCCTGGCATGGACAATAACATGGCTTTTGGTGATAGAAAAGCATTCATTTCTACCTTTCCCTTCTCTGAGGGATTTTCAATCCTGTCTCTTAATTCTTCTTCACTGTTACAGCGTGGAGATTTTTGATTTGGGTCAGCAAGTAGCCAAATCTATTTGTATATGAATTCCCCTATGAACAGCATAAGTATTGCCTGTGCTTTTTCTGAAAGTGATCCATTATGAATAGAAGCACAGTGAAAACAGCTGGATTCAGTGACAGGTACAAATCCTTGCTTGGCACACCAGCCGTGATCAGTCCTGTTGGTGTGTAAATACTGCCAAATGACCAGTGTTCAGAATGCAGAGCAGATAACCCTGAGTAATAGCCCTGATTATTTAATCTTCATAGGCAAGAAATAGGCATGTAGAGTTCTCATCTCCCTTTACTAGTGTGAGGCTTTGGGAAAAATTTCTGTAAGAACAATGCACAATACTTAACATTTTTATGGCTTACTGTGAGATAATATTGCAAAGAAAAAAGTGTCTGCAGAATAATGAGAAGAGCTTAAGCTTGAAAATTATACATCTGTTTCACTGCCTTTCTTTCTCAATGGAAAACTGTGTAGTGCAGTATTTAATATTCAGGCTAATTTACCACATCAAATGACTTTAGTAATTTATATCCAACACATGCTATTATTCCCATTTTACTTAATGCTGCACAAGAAAAAGATACTTGAATTGTTCTGTATACATCTCTCCACCCACTTCTGCTGGCAGCTTTTTAGGGCACTTAGTGGTGGGGAGATGAAATATGCTCAGGCAGGAGGGAAATAAGTTTCCATCTCCCACTCACTGGAAGAGTACACTGAGTACTGAGAGGTTCAGAAAGAGACTCGCAGGGAAATAGAACAAGGTAAATTATTAGTTGCTAAACAGTCACAAAATTTACTAGGCTGAAAAGGAACCACTTCATAAGAGACTTGAGTCTCAATAACTACCCCTCAGACTTGGATCTTCCATGCAGGGCTATGAGGCCTCTTCAGGAGGTAGGCCCATCTTTCTTCAAATAAAGATGAGGGACTTCATTCCAGTAGCTCAGAGGTTAGAGCTACCATGCAGCAGAACAGAGTCCAGAGAAGGGCCACAAAGATGATCAGAGGGCTGGAGCACCTCTCCTATGAAGACAGGTTGAGAGAGTTGGGGTTGTTCAGCCTGGAGGATAGCAGGCTCCAGGGACAACTTATAGCAGCCTTCCAGGGCCTGAAGGGGCTTACAAGAAATCTGGAGAGGGACTGTTTACAAGGGTGTGAAGGTCCTTGGACCCCCAGGACAAGGGGTGATGGTTTCAAACTGAAGGAGGGTAGATTTAGATTAGATATTAGCAAGGAATTATTCACTGAAAGGGTGGTGAAGCACTGGAACAGATTGCCTAGAGAAGTTGTGGAGGCCCCCTCCCTGGAAGTGTTCAAGGCCAGGTTGGATGGGGCTTTGGGCAACGTGATCTAGTCGAGAGTGTCCCTGCCCATGGCAGGGGGGTTGGAACTAGATGGTCTTTGAGGTCCCTTCCAACCCAAACCATTCTATGATTCTATGATTCTATTTGAATATGAGATTCAAATAACTGAAAATGACAGGTAGGCTACTAAGACCCTTTGTTAATCTCAAGGTCTTTTGAAAGATATTATATATTATATGGAAAAATTTTGAAATAATCAGCCTTGTAAAAAAGCTCTCTCTCGAATGACCCAATCATTATCCAGAGTTAAAATAACAGTTACTGGCAACAACGGCATTTAAAGGGTGGCAGGTTTCAACTAGTGAACAGAAAAAAGTGCGAAAAAGGTTTGGCAGTAGAACAGACATCCTTGTCAGGAGGACTGAGTTACAATGTTTTGGACAGCAGGCATGGGCAGAGAGTTGAATTAGCTTGATTAATAGATTCTTCCTGGAAGAAGTGCTATATTGCAATGACTGTGACAAATAAATCATTAATTTCCCTATACCAAGTTTTTCAGCTGATCTAAGATCCATAACAAAAGCACATATGTACATGTGCATCACAAGGATCATTATTTACTTATAGGGATTTGAGAAAAATATTTCATCAGGCAGTCAGAATGATGGAAAGATCTTTTTGTCAATTATGAAGCTACTTTCTTTAACATGTATGCAACAGTAGTGCAATCTTTAGGTAAGATACAGCACAAAACAACTTTTCTTTTGCATTTTTTAAATTTCTCAAGAAGACTCAGCCACATAACTGCAAAACATCCTGATGTTAAGACTACCATAGTGTAAGAGAGTCCTTCCAAGTATTTCCTCAAAAGCTATGCTGCCAGCAGGACCAAGTATACCTTCAATTACAAAGAGCAGAAAGCTAAGCCTACAGTCTTGGAAATCTTTCCATTATTTCCTTCACTTACTAGCCCTGAGACCCAGCTTTTCTTCTTCTTCAAATCCCTCCTTAATTAAAATATTACTAAAACAAGGAGTCCAATATAGCATAACACCTACTGTAAGAAGGTACACATTTTTGTTTTGAATGTCACAAAGGAAAAAAAAAGACTGGAATCAGGAAAGTATAAGCAACACTTCACCATTTCTTCCCACAACTTTTTGCCATCTTTTCCTCCTGCAGTCTATGTACAGATTATGTGTCACTGTTCTAAGTTCTTCAAAAACCCAAATCCTTCTTTTTTTGCTGCCTTTCTGGGATTCTAGTGAAAACGGTGACAGCAACCCCCATTATGAATGCTTGTTTTTTACTAACTAGCTTACATAGAGATGGCCAAATAGGCAGAAAATATATTTACTGAATGCAATGGATTATGCATCTTAAAGTGTTCTGGAATTTACCAAATATCAGTAATATTTGACTACCTATTCTCTGGACATGTTTGAATACAGGAAAACAAGTAGACTGTGTTTCTTAAATCATTTGGGGGAAATAAATTGAAATTTATTATTTTACTTAGTTGCCAAAAACTAGAATAGTGCCCACAGCAATATTTTAATGTACCCAACTCAGAAGATGTAGAACCATGCTTTTTGTTTAATGGCTGATTCTGTTTCAGAATGAAAAAGCCTGAAATCTTGTCCTTTCTTTTCCATTGATATATAGAAGATACTTCCTCTCTCTCGAAATTTTGTCAGCCCTAAAGTCCACTGTTGATTTAGAGCAAAATTATGGTGCTTCTGAAATGGAAAAGGGTCAAAAGAAAGATTGGAGACAATCATTAGTTTCCTGAGTAGTCTATCATAGCATTCTGTGTAGGGTGGGGGAAGCTAGTTCTGGTCAGTATTTTACTAAAATTCTAAGCACTAAGCACAATTACAGAATTGGACAAAAAGCTAGGGGATTTCCCACCACTCTTTCACCTATCCTAACCCTTTGTATGTATAGCATTTTAAAATTGTTTATTCTTTTGGATGGCATGTTCAAGCTCCCTCTTACATAAATAGGATTTGTGGTTTGAAAAAGTTTTTTTGTTGTTTTTTTGTTGGTTTTTTTTTGGTTTGGGTTATTTGTTTGTTTGTTTTTCCAAAATGGCTATGTCATTGACTGTTTTTCTTTTACAGAGAGATTCTTCATTCAAATTGTAACAATATTTTATCCATTTGGACTAGGAAGTAAAGTTGAGAATAAAAGATAGCTCTCCAGAACTGTACCTCAGCTTTCATCTTTTTAAAAATTGTTCAAAGATACTTTTTCATTACTGCAAATAGGCTATGCCAAGACTAGGAGGCCCATTAATAAGCAAACTTTCAAGCCTGCTGTGAGGCTTGAGAATGTTGCTTCATTCCCATTCAGAATTCCTCTTATATCTGCACTGCTCAAGCAAACTCTCAGCTTTAAATTCTTGCAGCAAGTTTTCTTGTATTTGCATAAACTGATAGCAAAAGACTGCTATTACCTAGAGTACTTTAGAGAGGCTTATAGATACTGCAGACTATATAGTACAGGGTCTCTCATAGAAATGATTGTTCCACATTTACATACAAAAAATGGTTATACATGTTATACATCTTCACTAATCTTAATAATGAAAGAGATACTGCTAACATGAAAACAAGATTGCATGAAAAATATTTCTCCATGGTCATAACCGTGTGTTGCAAAACAAACAATAGAGGTAAGGTTTCATGACCTCCTTCAAATATCACAAATATTCAAATCCTTGGTCCTTGGAAGTCTGAGTATTTGAAACTATTCCCTATGTATTCTCCAGATTTCTGGAATTTAAAACCTACTCGTTTCCCTCAATTAGGATGCAGCCTGCATAAGGTTTTTCTTCTATAGTATAGTTAGTTAGTACCTCACCTTTGCATTTGAGACAAAAATCCAACAACCTGTTTTGAAAAACTTGGACCAAGTGAAGCTCATGACAACATTCCCACTGCCTGCAGTGGATTCATGATCTCATCTGTAAGGAAAAACACATTTTATCTGTTTCAAACAGTACTGGAAGGCAGTCTGTCAGAGTACTTACAGAACATCAGAAAATGCGTTTCTGGGTAATAAAAATGAATCTTTTTATGGCAACCCTTTTATTTCTTATTTGAAAATACATTAAATGAACCAAGCTTCTGATACAAAGGTTTTCAGAATAGAAAATTTTTATTTTTTCATTTCAATATAATTCATAAATGGGACATTTTGATATTGTAATTTAATCAGAAATAAAAAAAAGAAAAAATCATAATACACTTCTAATGTCAAAAATGCCATCTTACGTAAACCAGCTTTTTCTAGTGGAAAGCTGTATTTTTACAGACTGATATAATTGTGTCTTTCACGCTTGTGTACAAGGCCAATCACATTTTAACGCTAATCACACCCTTATCACTGGAAAGCCAATCATAAATACATGAAGACATTAATTAAAACATCCTGTGGAGTGGAAGTGAAGAAGTTAAGCTTTTAAATCATTTCAAACAATAAAATTTTAGTCACTTACAGAACTGAGGCAAAAAATATTTAGTGTTCACATAACCTAATATTTAGCCTTTTAATGATAAAGAAGTACCACATTTTTTAAAGACATATGTCTGAAAAAAACCCTCTTGACTTCACCATGACTGATTGCTGAAGACTTGGTTGTTCAACCTTAACACTTTACTCGTGTTCAGTTTGTACATGGATTATATAATTTGGAAAAGGACCTTGTGATAAAAGATGTTATGTAAATGTTCTATGTTTATTTTGTTTATCACTGTAGTTAATATCTGTTACTCAATTATGATGACCAAATGCCTCTTCAACCCCAAAAAATGCAGCAATGAAATGGCAGATATTTTTCATGTGTAAAATTTCAGTTTGGTTGATTAAACATTTAGAAATCATATGTGCAAATATAAAATGCATCTTCCTTGATTTTACAAGACAATGTAAAATTTGAAAAGAATCAAGCTCTACTTCACTAATTATCAGGAGTGAAAGCTCCATCCCATCACTAGCTCCTGGATAAAAGTCTGATTCCTAATTATGTTATTATGGATCTATTTAGGTAGATGAATTAGTTAAAAAGGGATTGAATTGTCAATTAAAAAGAACAATAAATAGAATTTTATATTTTTGTTATAGTTCTATGAAAAAAAATTCTATTGTCAATTATACAATACAAAATGTGAATATATAGCATTGTGTGTCTTTCTGTTACCTTTACAGAGGAATAAGGCTCTCATTTACAATCCTGTCTATATTAGAAGTTTTGTTTCAGTAGAAAATATAAAAAAGTTAGTAGCTCTATGGACAATAATGTATTTTTGACATATGTATGACAAGACAGAAATGATAACTAATATCAGAATAAGATAGAAATATGAACTGATTTTCCATAAAATATGTGATTAAAAAGGAGGACAATTCATGAAGTTCTCTCATACTCACTTCATTCAATTAAGCTGGAGGTGACTGAGGGCAGGTGAGGGAAAGGCACCCCACCTCACCTAACCACAACTGAGGGAGGCAAACAGAAACAGACACAGACACTTACTCCCAGATGTCAATTCACTCAAATTCTAGCTGAACTTCTCTCTACAAGAGCACAGAGCGGAGTGAAGCATTGAGTTTAGATGAGTTATTTAATTTTCAGGCAGCTAAAATTTAGTAATATGAATTTGGTCTTATGCAATGATATTGCTATTTGTCTTGCAGCTATTTGCATTGGCTTTCTTTGAACTAATGACAGGAGTATACTAGTGTTGCAAAGTAAATACTGAACAACATAGAAAATAAGAGGTATGTATTTAGTTAGGAGTAATATTTATACTTAATATATATTCATATATATATATATTTATTTCATTCCTCGGGCTTGCTTTTCATTTTGCTGACTTTTCATGCCCTTTTCAGCTGCTAAATCAAAATACTTAATATAATAAAAAATAAAATAAATAAAAGTATATTTTCATCAAGAAAGAATTGCTCGTGAGAATTTTCATGGGTAATCAAATTAATAAAATAAACATTACCATTTTACTGTCCAGAATCAGGCATAAAAGAGACTCAAGTCCTATAAGAACACTGCCACAGTGGAAACCGATGCTGTAAGTTAATTGACTAAACCAGCTGCCAATCTAAGCAGATCTAAGGGTTCAGGGATTTTTCATTTTTCCTAGTGAACAGCCATTACTAATGCTTTTTCACAGAAAAACAGGATACCATTTAAATAAACAAATATTTCCTACTTTAATACTCACTTGGGCATAGTAAAAGATACATTCAGTGAAGTGTCATACTAACAGCACAATGAAGTACACGTACTAAGCAATCTGCCACTTCAGCAATAAGCAAGGAGTCTAGTCTCTCTGGTGGTACTCAGAAAACCGAGAATCTATTTCAAACAAGAATGAAAGGAACTGTACCACTCTCAAAATGCATCATCATATTGTTTCCACTTGGTCTGGATCCTTGCTTATTTTGAAAATCTACAGCATAAATCCGTACACAAAAATGTGACACAGCTGCAGGACATAACAATCAAGCTGTCCAGAAACATGCTTATACATTTGAATTTTTTTCTTGACATGATCTTTTAAAATTGCAGCAAATATTTTTTTTTTAGATTCCCATGAAACTGTGAGTTATTAGCTGTTTTATGAAAGAGAGCTAAGGGGGTTTTTTTTTCATCTTTTTTAAGGATGTACTTAACAAGCCAACAATATCACATGAAGCATATCCAGAGAACATAATTTTGGACTACAATCACTGTAATGTTTTAAGCTAAAGTAAATAAATGATTTGGCTCTTCAACAAAAAGAGTTGGTTTCAGCTGACTTTAAACAAAAATAAAGTTATAATATTCTCATATAAACCTCAGAATATAGTTACTTTTTCAAAAAAATCAAAAAGAACTCTCAAGCTAAGACTAGTTCAACTCTAAATGCACATACTGACTTCTGAATGTTTCAGATTCCAACTCAACTCTTATAAAACATCCAGAAATAAATACGAAAGGTGTTTTGTCGACTTAATAAACAGTGATAGGCATTGTAAAACTGTCCCGGATAAAATACAAGTACCAGGCTGTGACTTAGAATCACAGTTTTGAGTAAAAGGAGCTACAGAATTATTTCAGTAATTAACTGGGACCTAAAAACCACGGAATCTTAGGAGTCAGACAAGGGTATCCCATAGATATGAATTTTCAATAATATAAACCCATACTTTTCTTGCTTTTCTCTTTACGTTCCACTATATTTGAGCCTAATTTGTGCAGCAATTAGCTTTTTGAAGAACTGTCGGAAGAACAAAGAGTTAACAGTTTGGTGTGTAAAGAAAGAGTCTTACTCACTTTTTATTTCTGTATGTCCAAGTAGAACATTGGTTGATTGAGAGAGATCTTTAGTAAAGAGTCAACTGTATCTGTTAATACTTTGTGGAGACACACAACCCAGAACCACTGTTTAAAGAAAATAGCAGCTCACTGCATACGTTTAGAAAGTCTGGCTAGTAGCAAATTAGTGCTGGAATTATATTGCTACTGTGTTCTCAAGTGACTGGTTCTACTAAACATTTGTTTGTAGAAATTTAAAATTATCACACTTGAGACCTCTGTCTTTGACATGAACATAGTTAATACCATATAGAGAAAATTTATTATGAACTTCGTAATACTTGAACAAGTATCATGACCCAAGAAACCCTTTTAAATAGAGTTGCTGTTCTTTTGATTTTAGAGTGACAATTTAATTGTGCAGCGAGTTGTCATCAGTTGAGATTAATCACAGTAATGACATGTTTTTCAGTAAGAAAGTTATTAAAAATTATTTGAATATGTACCAGGAGGAATGAGTTTCTAAGTCAAATGATATAAACATTGAAAAATGGTAAACAACTCATCTGAAAGGTAGGTCTTACATGATTTCTGTTTGCTTGGGAAAGGAAAGTACCAAAATGAGAATGATACCATGGGCAACTCTGTGGCAAAAGTTTATCTACAGAAAGATCAATGCTTGACAATTTAATATGAAAAATTGTCGTATTTGGGAAATTAGAAACTGATTAAGCTAAATAAATTAATCTATTAAAATCAAAACATTTATGAAAGAAACCTACATCAGTGATGTGTGGCTTTTTAGTATTAAAAAATACAGGTTATATTCCTAATCCACATTTGGTTTTATCCAGAAGACTAATTAAAATGTGACTTTTGGTTTGGATGTGACAGCACCAAAATCTTGTGACCTGTGTAAGCAAAAGCCTCTACCATCAGAAGCATTGCAAATCAACTGCTATAACTGTTTTTCTAGTCCTCTACATAATTGCAAGATTAGATGCCCTCGTATGATTTTACCCCTAGCCAGGAAATAAGCTTCCACAGCTAAGGGTCATTTCTGGTTTAGCCTATAGAGCATCAAGTTTGGCTATGGGAATTAAAGTAGGACCACCAGTGTAACAGTGTTGTGTGCTACCAAATAGCAAATAAGTTTCAGATTAATGAATATAAGAACTACATTCATTTTCAGAGCTTTGAAATAAACTAGAAAAAACTGGGAACAGGTCTCCTCTGGCGGAGTTGGTCTGGAAGCTGAGATTCAGAGGAACTTGAAGGCAGAGGCTTTCTTCTGTCATTAAACAGAGGATGTAGGTTAGCACTGGAGCTCATGGCTTTTTTCACACCATGTTAGCCTAAAGAAAGCACTGCTTCTGTTCTGGGTTTTTGTTTGTCCTTTGTCCAAGGATTGCGTTGTCGTTTGGTAAAAACCTAATTTATTTCAAATCCTATGGGACAGATATTTTTTTTCTTTTTTCAAATGTGCTTCAGGCCTTGAGTCATTTTGTTGCTTCAGTCCCTGTCACGGCTTCCAAGTCTGTGGCCAAAAGTTCATAGCCTTCAGGCTGCTTTGCTGTATTTCAGTGCCAGAAAAGGGCAGCCTGATTCAGTGAGGGCATAAGGAGAAAGGAGAAGCAAAAATTAATACCAGGAGTAGAAAAGGCCTGAAAGGAGGGATTAAATCAGTGCCAAAACATTGACAGTGTCAGTGCACTATGAGGATGGGACTGGTGGAGGCTGCCTGTGGGCCAGGCAGAGTGGACATCCACAGCTGGGGGCCAGTTCCATGGCCTCTGGGCCTCAGTCGGAGAGGTCCTGCCCTGACTGCCCCAGCTGGAGACATTGATCCCAAGATTATTTTGTAACATTATGACAATTTTTTTTTTTTTTTTAAGAAACTGAGACAAATGGAAATGCTAGCAAAGCTAGCTACTCATGTTCAAATTCTAAGAGTTTGACAGTAAGAGTAGGGCTCATCTATAAATTTCAGTCTCCTAAAAAGATTTTGTGTTAAATTTAAGGTCACCTGCATTCCCTGCATAGTCCCTGATATGGGACAGGCACCTCATAAAGATATTTTACTGTTCATTGTCCTATAACTAGGATTTCTCTCCAGGTTGCCAACCTGGAGAGGTTGCCTTTGACTACAGAAGGAACTTAGCCAGCTTAGGTAGTCTCTGAACTCTTAGGTAGCTAAAGAGATGTGAGATAAATTCCCTTTCTCAGGAAAGGGCTGGCCAGAAACTGGTCTATTCTCAGTTTGCAGTGGTTGGACTCTCTTGGTATTGGTGCAGCTCTGCTCTTCTCCAAGCATCTGATCTACAATGCCCAGTTTATCAAAGAGGTAAGCTAACTCTCTGTCACCCCAAGTGTTTTCCTTTTTGCTTCTACTGATTAAAAAGATATCTTTCCTGGAACATGATCTCCAATTAAATAACAGAAATCTGACACCTTCTTAAAAAAGGTGTCAGCAACATTAAGGTTACAGTTAGGGTTAGTGTTAGGGTTAGAGTTAGGGTTAGGAACACAGAGCTGTATGGGAGCCTAAGTCCCTTTCTGACGTAGAGAACTATAATCTAGCCCAATTTTCAAAACAGTTAGGTTCTTTGAAATTATTAGGCATAATTTCACCTTTTACTAAGGCATAATTTGTCCAGGGAACAAACAAAAAACCTCAGAACACAGAAGAAAAAACTGTAAATCATATTTAAGGGTAGAATTCCTAGAACTAAGAAATAATTATAACTCTTCAATTACCATCTCTGCAATGAAATGCCAAGCTTCATAACTATGTATGCAATAAATAAGCCTTCCCTGTATAAACACAGCCTCTGGATAGTACACCTGAAATCCTGAACTCAAAGCCATTAGGAGAGCTAAGAAGCATGAACATTTTAAAGATGATAAAATATACAGGCCTCATTCATGCAAGGTGGAAAACTTTTCTTTGCTCTAGAAAACAACCATGAGATCACCTTTAAGTACATGTGTACTTCCAGTGAATTGAATAGTATTCCTTAGGTTCCTGATGAGATTATGAATGTTGAAAGATCAGGACATGCTTAAGTACTCAGACATGCCACAGTGGTGACTATATTCTGGAAATGGAATCTGAGACTCAATGAAGAGTATCTTTGGCTTGAAGTTTTACAAAGGAGAAGCTAACTGTAGCTAAACTGATTAGATCACATGTTCAGGCAATCAAAACCCCGTCATCAGGCTAAAAAGATAAGATTAAATCACTTCCTGACCTCTTCCTATGTCTCTCACCACCTCACTTATTCACTACATGCTTTAGAACATTGGTCCCACCACGACATGTCTGAAGCATCCCACAGGATGCCTTCATGTGTTGTTTTTTTGTAAAGAAAAAACAAATATGTGTTTAGAGTTTAAATTCTTTGAAGATGTGATAATGTCTTTGAATGTGATTGTAGACACTGATGCTGGCTTTACCTTCAGTACAAATTAGAAATATTAGTATAAGTAGCCCTATCTCACTTCTTTGTCCAAAATTATGAAGCTGATGTTTATTGTTAAGTCAAATAATTTATCAGCCAATAGGTGGCACTGAAAGTATTTAACATTTATCTACATCTTCTATTTTCTTTTAGGAGAATTCAGATTTCCCTCAAGTAAATGGTATATTTTGCTCACAAATTAAAAGCCAAGGCACATATTGAATGCTGTCGTTACAAATATTAAGTACTTTTAAATAGTTGGAGAACTGTTGAGAATTTAAACAATTCCCTGGAAATATGAACAAGTGTATCATACTACTTGTATCTTTGTCAAAACCAATTCTAAGGCAGAAGATCCTTTTGAGATCCTGGGACCAGTGACTTTCCAGGGAGTATCTTACTATGAAGTTTAAACTGTAAATATCTGGGGAAACTGTAGCATTCCAGGAATTGGCTTATACTGTAGCTTTTGCATGCTGCATGTCAATTTGTAATTTTTTTTCCAGTTGCTTTCATTTTTGCAATCCTGTGAGGAAAGAAAGAAGATTTTGCAGCAAATAAAATGTAATTTTTCATCACTAGTGTTCACCTGAATTTTATTAGGACAAACTTTACAAGCAACCTTTTCATTCTCTGTGGTAAACAAGCTCATAAACTATTCTACATATAGAGTTAATGAGACATTTCAGATCAGATTTCCAAAGTAACATGCTTTAACATATTCATAAAGAAGCAAAGTTTCCATGTTAAGTCTTTGCTAACTTTAAATGTTCTTTGAGCAAATGTGATTCACATGATATTAAGTATCAGGTTTTGGGTTATACCGAGTGTAATGCAGTCATTTTCTGTGCATTGTGTTTCATACCTGCATGTACACTTCCTCCAAGCTTTCTATTGCAAGATATGCCAAGACGGTGAAGTAGGAGTGATTTGTTCTGAAAAAAATACAACATTGCGATACAACATAGAACATAACCATGCCATTTTCAGACTGCTTCTCTACCGCCTTTATATAACAATCTGTCCTAAGAACAAATGTAGGCCACACAGATTTCAGCTATATGAGACAGGGTTTACTGTACTGTCATTGACTACAATGTTACAGAGGACAAGAAGCAAATAGCATTGAAATCGAAGTATGTCCAAAAAAGGATGGTATGCGAGGATAATCAGTAATTTCTGTGGTGCTGTTTAGTGCTACTTGGCTTGGTACTTCAATACGTAATGAATAATGCTAACATTTGGATCAAAGAGGAGAAACCCATCACATCATGTGTCTAAACAGTAACTATATTTTGCCTACAGTAAGAGCTCTGCTTGTGAGAGATTTTCATTTACTCAGCTGTACTGATGCACCTTAATTACAAGCAACTAGGAGCTTTTCATACATTCCTGCCTTCATCATTCCCTGCTAGCAGGAAAATTAAAGTGTCTTCAAATCACAGAGCAGCAGAACATAACAATTTAATGTTACAGCACCAGGACTAAGCCAGTTGTAAGACTTACCAGCTTTACCTGAATTGGTTCTGGAGACTTATGATACTGCAGCTGGTCACACTAATGAATGTATCATATCAGAAAGTATTTCAAGTTAAAACTCAAACCACTCATTTAAAGTTAGGTACTGTTTTCTCTGTTCAGGAAGAAAAGTGAGGAACTAAATCCAAACCAAAAAAGACTAAGCAAGGATGTATTCTCCATTAACAATACAACTGAAAATGTCATCTTTCTCAAGCACTTGAAATATGAGTGGATATGAAAAAAGAAAGACCAATATTCTGGCTATGAATGTTTGCTCCTATTACACAAGTTCTATAAACTAATATTAAACAAAGTACCTTCAAGCAAGATATAAGCAAAAAGAGAAGTATGAATTAATGAATTTGTAAATATTCTGGGACACATCTATGTTTATGAATATCTGCATAACTACAGCCAGGTCACAAAAGGTAAAATTAGATTTAAAAATCCCATGTTTTGAAAATACCATATCTTCTTTATTAACAATTCGCCACGAAATACATTGCTGATTCTTTCCAGATACTCAAAAAATCTACAAATGAAATTAAACATTTAGCAGCCTTCAGATAAATGATCTGCTATTGATTATTTTATTATTTAAGATAAGTTTGTAGATTAGATGTTATGAGAACCTTATGTATTTCCAGTTACTTTAGCATCTGCATATTTGTAAATAGATATTTGAATAGAATTTGCACACATCATTAAAAAATGAGAAAAAGTTAATGCTGCAACGTCCCTCTCAGGGTTATAAAACAAGTGAGATGCGATATTTCACAAAAGTGTGTTCACGAGAATATGCAAAGTCCTGAGCCCTCCATGAAAACCCATAAATCATGCTCTGTAAGCTATGCAAAGTAATTTCCATGAGAGAAATAGAGTAAGACAGAGATCACTGTACTAACAAGAGGATCAGCTATCAGCTGTGGCTGATGGAGCCACTGATAGTCATGACCACAAATAAACCCAAACTTATCAATAAAAAGAAGGGAATTAGTTGTTTTTCTTTATTGTTAAAGCGTGGAATGATATGCAAGACAACACGACCAGTGTTTTATTCAGAAGCCTAAATTTACCGTACAACCTTATGATTTAGACCTAGTCGCAGGAACTATTTCAACTATTTCCAGCAAAATAAAATCTGATTAATATATATGATGCTTTTGCAACTGTCCCTATCTATCAATATTTCTTAAAGAATTTACTAAATTTGCTAGTTTTCCTATGACATGAACACATTTGCACAAATGGTACGCTACGGAGCTTCTACTAAAGTACTGCAATGTACCACTTTTTCATAAGTAAACCTCAGTGTTAACTATCAGCAGTGTAATGTAGCTCAGGGTATTCCCTCTTAACATCACAGAGCATCAAATGCTCAGCAGTCTCCTAAACTGCCTTCAGTCCTCTTGGTGAACATCACGGTAAGACCTCATAGTGTGGGAGATTCTTAAGAAATTGATGTGCAAACTTGCCCAGTTCCATACAGGCAATACTTACTGAATTCCCTGTACTGTTTATTCTTCCCAGACATCCTCCTCACCAGACATCTAAAAGCACCTGAGCAACAAAGGAGCAGTATTCTGAATGTATACTGAGGTTTGCTTGGAATGGTGGTCAGACACTGAGTGTATTTATACAGCTGATTGCACCTCAAGATATATTCATTTTAGGCTATATAATTCACCCTGGCGGGCCTTGGGGATCTTTTCAACAGTAACTCTTTGTTCACATGGATTCTGTTGTTGAATCCCTGTATGTCCGAGGCAGGTTGCGAACAGTGATTTCCTGAAGACAACAATCGATTATTGAACTTTTTTTTTTATGTTGTTTAAATGCTAGATTAAACTTTTTGTTTATTTCTTTGTAAGTTTTAAGCCCAGATCTGATACCCCATGCTTAACTCTAGCATGGGATCCTGGTCCAAAATAGATTGTCCTCTAAAAATCTTCTCCTACTGAACATGTTACTTCTAATCTACTCCATGTTCATGTTAGTATAAAGCACGAGGATATGAAACTATAAACCAGGGATCTGAACTCAGGATCTGTAATGCTTCTCTTGTCACACCTGAAAAAAGCACCACAAGAAAACTCGAGGTGGGACAGTAACCTGGTTATATTTACTTTGAATCAATACAATAGGAATCAACTTGTCATATATAAGTAGAAAGGTTATGATATTTTTTTCTTTTTACAAGTAAGTTTTTTGTAAAATGCTCCATCAGGATAAAATGATTCTCAACATATACTTTCTTTACATTTGCTACACTGATGGGATAACATGTAGAAACCACAATAGTAAATGAAAAATTAAGTCTTGGATTAAAATTAGTTGGAGGTGTGTGTATGTGTGTGTGTGTTTGTTTGTTTTAATTTTTATTATTATTATTATTTTTTCCCAGTAAGTAATGTAACCAACTCTAATTGGGCTCAGATGTTAGTTTAGAAAGTCTGAAGTCATTACGAGTTCTTGGATATTTGTACCACAAGTAGAAGTCTTCCAGCTAATGAAGGAAATCAGATCTTGCTATAACAAGGAAACCAACACGATTATGTCTAATGGGGAGACTTGTTAAAACTCTCATTGAAATGTTGCCTGCTGCTAAGTGAACAGGCTTGGCAGGCATGAATTAGAAACAGCAGCTCTTGTAACCTGCCAGGGCTCTTTATGATGGGATGATCATGCTAATACAGTGGCCTACTAAGGAGAACTATTGACAGTCTCCAAGTAACTGCCAAAGATGAGATTTCACCTTATGCTTTAGTGCATCCACTTTCTAATTAGTGAAGGGAAAAATTCAAAGCAATTTGGAAATCAGCTGAAATGCAGATAAATAACAAGCAACAAATCAGTTTTTCACACAAAGGGAGACAAGGTCAGCAGAGAGCAAAGCAAGTGCTCCCTAAGCTAACTCTTTGCTTTTACGAAGAGTCAACAATCATTAGAGAAATGAGGGTCCTGACTAACACTACAGTATTTCACTGAGCCCAACACATCTGCCTTGGCTCTGTTCCAGTAGCTGCCAGCCACACTGAGAAAGACCCAGTCTGTGGCAGACACCAGTTGCCTCCATCCTTGTCTTCCTGCCTCTTCTTCCTCTCAGTATTTTCACCTCCTCTTCACTAGTCTTCTCTTAACATTTTTCTGCAATAACACTGCTTTACACTGCAGAGCAGAAGCTGTGACATTTCAATAAGAAAGTGACTAAAGCAACTGTTGGGTAGTTGAAAGGTTTTGAGGGAGAAAGGGTCAGAACAACCAACTGTAAATGGGACCAAACAAGTGGAAAAAAGGATATCCAACATGGTATCCAAAGCTAAATGGGAACACAAGTAAAAGAAGTTGAAAGAAAAGAAGATAATTATTCTCCTGCTTTTGCAAAAAAACCCTGCAAAAAAATGGAAAATAGATCTGTTGTATAAAATGTAAATGATTATAAAATGATTCACTTAAGTATGTTTTACCTTTTTGATCTAAAGCTCCAGACTATTTATTAGTTTCACAATGCTAATAGAATGCAATGGTTGCAAAATTAAGCCCTGACAAGTTGGGAAATGCCAGAGTCATCCTCCTACTAGAAGCATGTTGTAATACAGACTCTTCCATGTAAGGACCCCACTAAAGACAAGACTCCTCTGAGGGTGCAGTGCTCCATTCTTCAGTGAATTGTTTTCTGCTCTTGGTTCATAGTAGACAAGCAACTGGACATCCAGATAATGAGTCAGTCAAGACTTGATTTCAAGTTCATTCTCAGCAGTTCAGTCTGTGAAACTTCCAGAAAGCGACAAGGGTGCTTTAAAGAAGACGATCTCATAGATCTCTGTGGGCTTCAATGCAAGATCAGACTTGTTCTTGACTAAGAGTCTAGATACTCCCAATGATCACAATTAAAAAATGAGTTTTCATTGACTTGCCTAAAATCACACTATAGTTCTAAAGCCAGCAGCATTAAATATTTTTTTTCTGTCCCCTGTCTGGTCACTACGTTTCTTCTAAGTTCAGTAATAAATAAAGCAAGAGCATACTCCTGTATGTTGTAGTTCTGAATCACCCTTATGATTTACATAGCTTACCAGGAGCATTGAATGAAAGAAATATCCCAACAAACCAAAACACTGTAAGCACACAAACCAAAATTGCTTCCTAATATAAATACATTTGCTTAAGGCTTCAAAGACAACATAAATTTTATCATTTCCTAACTTTCCAGCACATGACTTTGCTGTCTTAGTGAGGAATGTGTTTTCTGATTTAAAAATAAAATAAAAATCAAGGAACCATTAGACATACTCTTGGTGTTCAAGAACATCAAAGAAAAGACTGGAAACTCATCCATGGCACAGCCTGCTTCTCTTGGACATAATAATACACCTCATATAAAGTATCACCGATTTTTCATCCAGCATGTCAATCTACCCTACAGATTCAAGTTATGCCAGTAGGTTTCACAGATGCTTCCTGGCAAATGGCACACTCTTAACGCAGAGGCCAGCTCCGGTGCCAAATCTCAAATCACCTGTTCCATTTTGAGTTACTAGAGCTTTACAATAACACTGCTGCAATACTTTTATGTGGTTTTGAACTTGAAAGGACAATGTAGTTTTCTTCAGTCTTATTCTAGAAAATGGCCATACACTGTTTACTGATGGTTTCTGGAGAAATTCAGGCTAAGACAAATCTCTCACATGAAAGGTTTCACCCCACATGCTTAGAACCTGGCAAAGTTGTGAGAAATTGAAGGCAAACTCTTGAAATGTTCGTGAAACTGAACTTCATAAAATGCTTCCAGACTATTTTGTGTCCTAATAAAAACCTGTAGGCAAAAAAGTAATTTAGAACCAGAAATTTTATTTGGTCCATGCATCAGCAGTTTTATTTTTTTTCAGTGGAGGAAGGTGTTCTTCATGCCCATTTGTAGCAGAATCCAGAATTTCCGCACTGCTGTTGGTCAATAGAAACAAGTAATCCTCCTGCTAGCCAGTCCCAAAAGAAACTGGCACATAGTAACATCCATCATAAATAATGAATGGACCAATTTCAAAGTATAATATTACATCAATATTCAGACTTTTTGAATATTGATGCAAATTGGTTTAAATTGACCAGATGCTCTGAAGATAGCATAGACAGGGGAAAATTATTCCTCTCCTGTCAGCAAATCCCATTAGTCTTTAGAAGAGATTCACTATAAGGGAAAGCAGCTGCTTGTTCCCCTTAGGGACTGCACAGAAAGGCACCTCTAATGTCTCCTGGGAATTTCATAGGAGTGTTGAAAATGCAGAATAAGCCTGGGATCAGATCTTTAATCAACACTTTACCTTGACTGACTACACTTTTTACTACCCATTTCTCAATACAATGATCCTGTCACAGGATTATCTATTCTCTGTCCCCTTTCTGAGGCCTGTGACTATGTCTACAAAAGCAAATAAAAGAGGCTGGGGCCATTTTCTAACCCTGAGGCCAGGTGATGCCCTAGTTCATATTTATCAACTTAAACACTCTCCTTCCAAAAGGAGAGAGAAGCAAAACTGCCACTTTTCTGAAATATTTCTATTTGATTCAAAATATTGACATTAGTTAGTCATCAACTAACTAATTGTTAGTTAATAACAATTAAATTATACATACACTCACACTCTAGTTCTTGATTCCACAAAATAATTCTGTTTTATTTACTGGTATGGGCAAAGCCTTTAAACACTATGAAGGCTTCCTCTTGAAGTCTGATTACTTATCTTTTCTGGTTTGCATCTGCATATCCATGCCAAGGGCTTTTTACCCTTTCTTTGTGAATCAGTGATCAGCTTTCCAAAACAGGCTTCTCCTCTTTCCTTGATTCTACAGGTTCACAGATGACCCTGCTTAGAAAGCAATCTTCTTTCTAGGTGTACTTAGGTCTTGAATATAAACCCAACATAAAAACATAATTAAATTGCGGTATGCGTTGAGTTGTAATGTAGTTATGCTTTTATGCTATTTTTACAATATTCTTCTGTTACAGTAGGGATTGTGCTGTGTGTAGTGTATGTGGATAGCTGCCTTTAAAACAATTATACTTAAGATATTACAAGGGAAAGAATAATAGTGTGAGGATTGCTGGAGCAGGAAAACAAGAGCAGGATCAAACATAGCAACTAAATAAGGGGAGAATGGTAAGGGAAAGGAGTGAGGCCTCATTAACAGGAAGGGACTGTTGTATGCAGTACTGAAGCTCTGGTGCTAATAGGGAAAATTAAAGCTCTTCTGCTCTTCCCCTTGTGTGTCCCCCCCCCCCGCCATCTTTGACAAATTATAAATCTTGTAATCTTGTAATGTTTTATATTATTTTGCATTCTCCCCTCCACCTCAACATGCATGTAACAGTTGTCTTACACTTAACAGATTATACAGATAACATTAATATAATTGCCCCTTTCTGACTCTGTGACTGAATATAGAATCATAGAATCATAGTCATAGAATCATAGAATCTTTTCGGTTGGAAAAGACCTTCAAGTCCAACCATTAACCTAGAACTGCCAAGTCCACCACTAAACCATGTCCCTAAGCACCACACATATGTGTGTCTTAAATACCTCCAGGGATGGTGACTCAACTAC